>JAAXCT010000691.1:0-365523 GCA_012490785.1 Eragrostis nindensis
CGGCTGCCTCTGCGCGGCGACTTTCTGCCTCAGAGGGCGGAACCCTCCTGGCTCCGACTCTGCTCGGCGGCAAGCCGCAGAGCCTTGTGAGGGGCGAGTTGGGTCCCGTCCATTACGGGGCAGCGCGCTGCAAGAACGCATGTCGTCGTTCAGAAAAAGAGAATGTGCACCAACGAAAATAGCGATAAAAGGCAAACTAGAGTTAACTTACATCTCGGACCGCTTGCGCTTCCGCGTAGGCTCCCTGCTGGACGCCCCGAGTCCTGTCGGCGGCCCCCGCCCGCGGCCCGCGTCGGGGGAAGGCCTCTCGCCACCCCGCGCCACCCACGCCGGGGTCGGATGCGACTCGCCGGGCCCCACGGGCGGGATCACTTCTCGCGCGACCTCCGTCTTACTGTTGACGGCTCTTAGACCAATATTTACCCGTCAACTAGCTGCGCTTTTTATAATAAAACAATCACCAAAAGTAGACTTAGGTCTTTAAACTAATGATTTCCACAAGTCTTGGTGAATTTGTGAGTGCAGCTGCAATTCATAGGAAAACGGGGAAAGGAAGCATAAAAGGCCCAAGTTGGAAACCCCAATTTTCCCTGGAATAAAGAATTCCTCTCTTGAAGCCCAAAATCCAAATATCCTGGCTTCAACTCCACCCACAGCAGGTGGATCAGAGGACAACACAGCCCAGGGAAGCAGCACGAGGAAGACCAGCCCAGAGGGGCCAAACCAGGGGTCGGCCGACCCAAACCCTAGGTCGGCCGACCTGTGGTGGAGGCCCCCCTGGCCTATCTGTTATGTCGGTTCGCCACCGCCTTCCAGAGGTCGGTTCCACCTGCAATCAATGCCACCGACCTAAGGAACCGCCTCAAGTTGCCGACCTTCTTGGGCTATAAATAAAGGGGTACCCCCTCCTCCAAAGCACATCACAAGACACAAGTCATTCCACTCCCATCCAGGCCAAGGGCCTCTTGTACAGTAGTAGAATAGAGGAGAGGGCAAGGATCAAGGAGAGGGATAGCTTTCCTTTGGTTATTTCCTTATCTTGTACCCTTGGCGGATATTTATCTTATTAATAGTTCATCGTTCGTTCTTCGTTCGTTCGTCGTTCGTTCATCGTTCTTCGTTCGTTCTTCGTTCGTTCGTCGTTCGTTCATCGTTCGTCGTTCGTTCTTAGTTCGTCATCGTTCGTCGTTCGTTCGTCGTTCGTCATAGAACGATCGTTGTTCTTATTCGTAAGATTAGTAATCGTGATGTTATTGATCTAGCGAGCTTTAGATACTAGTCGTTATTCTTGTTATACTTGTTTACGGGATCATCGCTCCGAGAGGGTGCTCTAGCCTTCCAGATTGGTACCAGGACCGGGTTAGAGTAGTAATCGACGGCATAGACGTGGTGTCTAGGCTAGAGGTTACCTTTATTTGCAGCGTGCCCCACGGTTTGTAGAGGTAGGCGGCAGGTGGTGACAGCCCTGTCCGTCCCTTGTAATCCTCCACGTTCAGGTTCGTCGTAGAGCTACAGGCTGGCATGACTTGGCAGAGCAGGTCTATACCAGTGCCCGAAGTAAACAAGTAGAACTTGAGAGCGATCGTCCTGCGGGACAGCTAGATCTTTATTCATCCTCTCAATCCTATACTACTGCCATTCTTGTGTGTCCTTGGGTGAAACTAACCTTGCTGCAGATTATCACCGTTTCTTGGGGAAAACAAATACGATACCTTGGAATACTCCCGGGTGAAGTGCTACAACGGTATCCGTCCGCTTGCGGATTTATTGGTGGTGTAGAAATACCAACAAGCATTTCTGGCGCCGTTGCCGGGGACGGTTGCTAATTCTGTAGCGACCAGGTTTGCCCTCGTAACTTATCTTTACATTTCCCGTTCAATTAAATTAGAAAAGAAAAAAAAAGAATACACACATGGAGTCATCACCCACAATCCAATCTTTTTCCACTCCACGGGCGAGCTCTTAGAGCCACCATGTTCATCTCAACTTGTTGTTTCAACAAGCTATGAGCTCTGCCCCATTTTTATCTCTTTGATCAAAGGACTTTCTTTCTCTGGTCTTAAAGCGAAAATCCTTTTGAACACTTGCGAGAGTTTGAGCAATTGTGTGCATGCCGATTGATCAATGGCATGACACATGAAACTTTAAAGTGGAAATTGTTTTCCTCTCTCTCATTGGGAAGGCGAAGCAATGGTACACTTACACCGCTAAGAGAGTGAATGGTGATTGGAAAGAATTGCGAGACAAATTTTGTCTAGCATTTTTTCCCGTATCTCGTATCACTGCTCTACGCGCGGAAATAATTAAATTTCCGCCAAGAGGAGGAAGAAACCCTTAGTGCGGCATGGATACGGTTCTGTTCATTAACAGACTCCGGTCCAGAGTTATTGCTCCCAGAACCCGTTCTTTTGCAACATTTTTATTCAGGGTTGAGCAAACACACCGCACTTTATCTTGACACGGCTGCCGGGGTGGTTCTTTTCTCATAAGACCATAGTGGAAGCAAAAGATTTGTTAGAAAGGATTGTTGAAAATACACCTTTTTCCGCTGAAATACCCGAGGAGCCGGGGTCAAAAGATGAGGAACTCATTGTGGAAACACAGCAAAAGGTGTCTACCTTGGTAGACCCAACATCCGAGTCCTCATCTAATTCCCGAACAATGACAGAGGATGATGAACCTCTAGAGTTCCCATTTGAGTTTGAGGAAGAAATTTTTGAAGATTTTGGAAACACCTCGAACTATTTGTTTCAAAAGAGACCGCCTGTTCTTTGCCACCTCCCGAACCAATTGAAAAAGAATATCATGTGGAGACTGTTCGGGAGCTTACTTCAATCATGAGCGATGAATGGTTGAGGGAGAATGAGCTATCCATGGATATCATTCGGCTCTGCCCTCCCTCAACCAACATATGCTGCTCCATCAAAGGAACCAAGGTGAATGCACTCGACAACCCTCTTGTTGGTGCCAACATCCTCCCGACACATATGCGTTGTCAATCTTTGGCAACCGACCATGGACATCAACAAACAAACTCCTCAAGCACCCATCAGGCCATATTCTTGAGAGTTTGGGGATTGTCAGAGATGTGACTCTCTATCATGAAGACCTTGAGGTTATCCTGGATTTCTACGTCTTCGAGGTCCTAGACTTCGACATAATGATAGGGCATCCTATAGAAAAATTCCTCATCAATACCCCATCATTTGGAAACCTCAACTTCACCCTCGGAAAAGAGTCATTCTCCATTCCAATTACCACCTCACGAAACACTCTTTCCGATGAACCACTTGAGGAATATCAAGTGGAAGAGGTCATGGCCATTTTTCCTCACATGGACCTCGAGTTAGCTTTGGAAGAAGATGCACAAGACTTTATCTTAGAAGAAGCCGACTCGGAGGACACCTTTGAGCCACAACAAACCACACCACCGCCACGACCTCCCATTGATCTCAAAGCGCTACCTCCCGGTTTGCGCTATGCTTTCTTGCACGGAGATCCGCAAGCCCCCGTCATCATAAGTGACAAGCTTTCGGAAGAAGAAACCACCAAACTCATAGCCGTGCTTGAGAAACATCGCTCCGTTCTTGGGAACCTCAGGCTGAATAATGCGATGAGTGAAGACCTAAAGGGATCAGCCCCGCTCTCTGCATCCATCGCATTCCCACGGATTCCTGAAAGTACACCTTCAAGGGAACCTCAAAGGAGGCTGAATAAATGCGATGAGAGAAGTTGTGAAGAAAGAGGTCTTGAAGCTATTACACGCCGGGATCATCTATCCTGTTCCTCACAGTGATTGGGTGAGCCCCGTACAAGTGGTACCCAAGAAAGGAGGTATGACGGTCTGTTCATAATGATAAAAATGAACTTATTCCTCAACGAACCGTCACGGGGTGGCGAATGTGCATTGATTACAGAAAACTTAACAAGGCTACAAAGAAAGACCATTTTCCGCTGCCCTTCATCGATGAGATGTTGGAACGGTTGGCAAATCATTCTTTCTTTTGTTTCCTTGATGGGTATTCGGGATATCATCAAATTCCCATCCACCCCGACGATCAAAGTAAGACCACTTTCACATGCCCGTATGGAACTTATGCTTATCGTCGCATGTCTTTTAGTTTGTGCAATGCACCTGTCTCGTTCCAACGTTGCACGATGTCTATTTTCTCTGATATGATCGAAGACATTATGGAAGTTTTTATGGATGATTTCTCTGTTTATGGAAAAACCTTCGATCATTGCTTAGAAAATCTAGACAAGGTCTTACAGAGATGCCGTGAGAAGGACCTGGTACTTAATGGGAAAAGTGCCACTTCATGGTCCGAGAGGGCATAGTTCTTGGACACCTTGTGTCCGAGAGAGGCATAGAGGTGGACAAAGCAAAAATAGAAGTTATAGAAAAGCTTCCGCCTCCTGTGAATATCAAGGGTGTTCGTAGTTTTCTGGGTCATGCTGGTTTTTATCGTCGCTTTATAAAAGATTTCTCTCAAATTGCACGACCCCTTACGAACTTGCTTGCTAAGGATGCACCCTTTGATTTCAATGATGACTGCATGCATGCCTTTGCTACTCTTAAGAATGCACTCATCTCTGCTCCAATCATTCAACCCCCTGATTGGACGCTTCCTTTTGAAATAATGTGTGATGCTAGTGATTATGCTGTGGGGGCAGTTCTTGGTCAAATGAAAGACAAAAGCATCATGCAATTTCTTATGCTAGCAAAACTTTGACTGGAGCTCAGTTGAATTATACCACCACTGAGAAAGAGCTCCTTGCCGTTGTTTTTGCTTTTGACAAGTTTAGATCTTACTTAGCTGGAGCAAAAGTTATCGTTTACACTGATCATGCTGCTTTGAGATATCTGCTTGCTAAGAAAGATGCTAAACCTCGTCTCATAAGATGGATCCTTCTGCTCCAAGAGTTTGATCTTGAAATTAAAGATAAGAAAGGAGTAGAAAATTCTGTAGCAGATCATTTGTCGCGTATGCAGTTCACTAACTTGCAGGAGTTACCCATAAATGACTTCCTACGCGACGACATGCTGCTGAAAGTGACGGATTCGCACCCTTGGTACGCCGACATTGTGAACTTCATCGCCACAGGATACGTACCACCAGGGGCGGATAAAAGAAGATTGATTTATGAAAGTCGCCGTCACTTATGGAATGAACCATACCTCTATCGTGTCTGCGCCGATGGACTGCTTAGGCGATGTGTGCCCACTCCCGAGAGCACACAAATCATTGAAACATGCCATGCAGCCCCATACGGTGGACACTATGGTGCCTTCCGTACCCAAGCAAAGATCTGGCAAAGTGGATTCTTCTGGCCAACCATGTATCAAGATACAAAAGAATTCATTAGAAGATGCCCACAATGCCAGAGATTTGGAGGCATCACAGCACGAGATGCAATGCCCCTCACATACAACCTTCAAGTCGAACTCTTCGATGTATGGGGCATTGACTTCATGGGACCATTCGTAAAGTCCCAAGATTGTGAGTACATATTGCTGGCGGTGGATTACGTATCCAAATGGGTAGAAGCTATGCCATGCCGAGCTGCCGACTCCAAACACGCTCGCCGGATGTTCCACGAGTTCATCTTTCCAAGGTTTGGAACTCCGAGAATGGTGATAAGTGATGGAGGGTCTCACTTCATTGATAAGACCTTCCGTAGCTTTCTAAGAGAGCTTGGAGCAAAGCACAACATTGCCACTCCATACCATCCCCAAACAAATGGGCAGGCCGAAACATCCAACAAACAAATCAAGCGGATCCTGCAGAAAATAGTGTTGGACATGGGGAAGGGATGGAAGAACAAGCTACCCGATGCACTATGGGCATATAGAATAGCCTACAAGACACCCATAGGCATGTCACCATACCAACTCGTCTATGGAAAAACTTGCCATTTGCCAGGCGAGTTGGAACATAAGGCATATTGGGCCATGGGAACTTGGAACATGGATATGAAAGGAGCTGGGTGGAGAAGAAAAATGGAGATAGCTGAGTTGGAAGAATGGAGAGACAAAGCATATCACAACTCAGCCATCTACAAGGAGCGTACAAAGCGCTGGCACGACCGGCGAATAAGGATAAAAGAATTCAAAGTTGGAGACAAGGTGTTGCTTTTCAATTCAAGGGTAAAGCTCTTCGGGCATGGAAAATTGAGAAGTAAATGGGACGGACCATACACCATCATCAACACGTCGACTCATGGGGCAATCACACTCCAGGACGACGGAGGTAATATATTCAAGGTAAATGGTCAGCGTCTTAAAATTTATCTTGAACCCGAAGCGAATAAGGAATTCGATGTCATGCACTTAATTGATTTAAATATCTTTTCGTAACCTCTGCATCGAAATATCCTTCTGTACCCTGTATACCCCGAAGATACCTTCCCAACAAAGCTCCACGAAGAATAGTAAGGCCAGAACCTGCCAAGGCAGGTCGGTCGACCTGGTTACCGGGGTCGGCCGACCCCCTCTGGCCACCTCTGCCTTCCATCCTTTGCTCATTCTGCCATCCAAGGTTTCCTTGTCTCGTCCAGCTATGCTTTGGAAATAAATCCTTCGTTTCTTCGTCGGGAGAGGGAAAACCACTATAAATACAACCCATTGCACCCCCTCTCCATTCATCTCTTCCAAGCTCCACTCCTCAAACCAGAGTCTTTGCCTCAGCCATGAGCAGGGATCGCTTTGCAAATTTCTTCCTCAACCTTGGAGGATGTAGTAGGGATCCTCCCGTTGCACAGCTCCCTTACAAAGAGCGCTTGGGAAAATATGTCAAGGCTTTGGACAGGGCTTGCGCTAAGATCAACAGACTTGAGCAAACGCTCGCCCTGATGGAGATAGAAAAGAAGGAGGCACAGCGTCTCGCTGATTGCCTCACAGGAGGATGGGCGCAGTTTGACCTGGCCCTGGAAGAGATAGAGGAAGAAAAGAAGCAAAGAAACAATAAATAGAATAAGAATAGGCGCATTTGTTTACTTCTGTTTATTTTCCCTTATCATTTATTTCCCTTCAATTGTAATGCGCCTATCAGTTTTACAATTCAATCAATGATAGTGCTCCCCGGGCTTGCATACCGGTAGAGCAATATTTGTGTTTCCATATTTTTGTCGTTTTTGAAGGAAACAGGCAAAAAGGCAAGTGTGGGGGGGGGGGGGGGGGAACATCGCCATATCTGGAACAATCACGACCAAATCATCCAGAATCATACGAGGCAACTCAGTAGCGGTCACCACGCGAAAACACAGCACCAGTGGGGTCCAGGCCAGGTCAGCCGACCCCACCAGGAGGGTCGGGCGACCCCTGGTGGTCCCCACCAGGCTCCAGCCTCCTCCTGCCTCCTGAGTTTGCACCACACTTCCACTTTTTGCCTGCTACACCGTCAAGTTCATTCTGATAATCTGAAAATTAAATAAAACTTGACGCACTAATCTTTTGGGAAAATCATAATTGATTTATCTTTTGCCCACAACTCTACCTCTCACATTCATGGACTTGCACACTTGTTATTTCTCGCTTCATCGCTGAATGCTTGTGAACACCTTATCATTAGGAACCCATGTTTTTCCTAGATAATTGGCATGTGAGATATGGTTTGTCAAAATGATCTTTGCTTAACCGTCAAGTCCTTGGGAATTTATCTTTATGAAAATCAAAAATTCCATAGTATGATGCTCCTCACTTGATTTATATTTTCCTACCAAGGCCAAGAACTCTACATGAATACTTTGATAGCCTATAAGCTGCTAGTTGTCGATTTGAGCTTTGTCAAATTCTTGGACCCTAGTGAGAAGCTTGTCATACTCTTTTGATCAAGATCACGTACACTCCACCTCACATGCTACACTTCTACACTGGAAGTTGAGCAACATTCCATCATCCATCCACCAAATAAATACTCCAAAAATCTCTGTTACCTTTCTCTCTCAAAAATATCATTGGAGACATGGCTATGCAAAAAGAAAAAGAATAATCCCTGCTCATACAAAAGTAGAGCATGATGAAAAAAATGATGATGGGAAAAATAGAGAAAAAGAAAAAGAAGAAAAAAATATGATAGCCATGTCCTCCTCAAAAATTCAAAAGAGAGAGAAGGTAACTCCATAAAAAGGAGTACAAATAATTTTCCACTTCATACCACCACCACACATGCACATCTTGATCAGATTGTATGACTTGACTTCTCCATTGGATCCAGTCTTTGACTTAGCAACAAAAGAGACACTAGTATGCTCCACTTTACCCTACCTTGAGCTCCACGAAAAGCCTGATCAAACACAAGGAGGGAAGAGGCTAAAACATGGCCCTTGAGAGGATAATACACAAACACCATGAGCGACTTGAGAGAGTCACTTGAGGAGCATGAAACTATGTTTTTATTTCTGAAAATTATGTAAAAATCCCAAGGTACTTGACAGAGAAGGCGAGGTGATTTGAGACATGACCGTTCCACTTATCAATCATCCAAGGAATACATGTTAGACACCTCAAAGTTCACAGGTATGAAGTGTGGCTTGCAATAACTTGTGTGCAGGCTCTCATTTATGAGGATGAGTATCTCCCGCCTTATGCTCGCAACTTTACTCGAGGATGAGCAAAGAGCTAAGTGTGGGGAGTTGTTGACGGCTCTTAGACCCAATATTTACCCGTCAACTAGCTGCGCTTTTTATAATAAAACAATCACCAAAAGTAGACTTAGGTCTTTAAACTAATGATTTCCACAAGTCTGAATTTGTGAGTGCAGCTGCAATTCATAGGAAAACGGGGAAAAGGAAGCATAAAAGGCCCAAGTTGGAAACCCCAATTTTCCTCGGAATAAAGAATTCCTCTCTTGAAGCCCAAAATCCAAATATCCTGGCTTCAACTCCACCCACAGCAGGTGGATCAGAGGACAACACAGCTCAGGGAAGCAGCACGAGGAAGACCAGGCCCAGAGGGGCCCACCAGGGGTCGGCCGACCCCAACCCTAGGTCGGCCGACCTGTGGTGGAGGCCCCCCTGGCCCATCTTGTTATGTCGGTTCGCCACCGCCTTCCAGAGGTCGGTTCCACCTGCAATCAATGCCACCGACCTAAGGAACCGCCTCAAGTTGCCGACCTTCTTGGGCTATAAATAAAGGGGTTCCCCCTCCTCCAAAGCACATCACAAGACACAAGTCATTCCACTCCCATCCAGGACAAGGGCCTCTTGTACAGTAGTACAATAGAGGAGAGGGCAAGGATCAAGGAGAGGGATAGCTTTCCTTTGGTTATTTCCTTATCTTGTACCCTTGGCGGATATTTATCTTATTAATAGTTCATCGTTCGTTCTTCGTTCGTTCGTCGTTCGTTCATCGTTCTTCGTTCGTTCTTAGTTCGTTCATCGTTCGTCGTTCGTTCGTCGTTCGTTCATAGAACGATCGTTGTTCTTATTCGTAAGATTAGTAATCGTGATGTTATTGATCTAGCGAGCTTTACATACTAGTCGTTATTCTTGTTATACTTGTTTACGGGATCATCGCTCCGAGAGGGGTGCTCTAGCCTTCCAGATTGGTACCAGGACCGGGGTTAGAGTAGTAATCGACGGCATAGACGTGGTGTCCAGGCTAGAGGTTACCTTTGTTTGCAGCGTGCCCCACGGTTTGTAGAGGTGGGCGGCAGGTGGTGACAGCCCTGTCCGTCCCTTGTAATCCTCCACGTTCGGGTTCATCGTAGAGCTACAGGCTGGCGTGACTTGGCAGACCAGGTCTATACCAGTGCCTGAAGTAAACAAGTAGAACTTGAGAGCGATCGTCCTGCGGGACTGCTAGATCTTTATTCATCCTCTCAATCCTATACTACTGCCATTCTTGTGTGTCCTTGGGTGAAACTAACCTCGCTACAGATTATCACCGTTCCTTGGGGAAAACAAATACGATACCTTGGAATACTCCCGGGTGAAGTGCTACAACGGTATTCCGTGCGCTTGCGGATTTATTCGTGGTGTAAGAAATACCAACACTTACTCGCCCCCGTGCCAGTCTCGGGAATGGCCGGTGAGGCGGAAATCGTTCTGGCTGGAGAAGAGGTTCCGACCGGGGCGGCCACGGCGACGAGGATGTTGCGACCCCCCACCGCCGCCGTTGACGTCGCGGCGACAGTGACGTCGTCACGTGAGCCGCCCGATGGGGGACCCAAGTTCTCGCCGGCAGAATCGCCAGTCGGACCCGACGGCACGC
This sequence comes from Eragrostis nindensis, assembly GCA_012490785.1. Classification (NCBI taxonomy): domain Eukaryota; kingdom Viridiplantae; phylum Streptophyta; class Magnoliopsida; order Poales; family Poaceae; genus Eragrostis; species Eragrostis nindensis. The sequence goes on from JAAXCT010000691.1 coordinate 10,214, forward strand.
CGTCGTCGTCGGGGATGACGCGGTCGATCCACGAGTCGTCGTGGTGACCGTCGTCGCCGGAGCCCTCGCTACTGCGGTCGAGCCCCGAATCCGTGTTGAACTCGGACTCGGTGTCGACCACCTCGCCGCCTCGGCGGCGCCGCGCTCGGTCCGTCCTCCCCGCCTCATAGGCGTCCTTCCTGGCTTTGCGGCGATCTTTCCGCCGCTTCACCTTCTCGGCATGGGCGCGGTTCAACGCCCTCCGGTCCGCGTCCTCGGGCAAGGGGGCAGTCGAACGCCAAACGACCAGTCCCGGCTGCACCGAAAGGAAGGAGTAAGGACGCGATAGGCGACACCCATGAACCAACGACGCAAATAAACTGGTAAATGCGACGAAGAGACTTACGAAGCGAATCACGTCGGCGTGCGGCAGCGCAGCGGGGTGGCCCGCGACGGGCCACTCGAACTCGTTGTCGACGAAGTGCAGGGCGGACTTGCCGGCCGCCTCCGATAGCCGTGCCCCGATCTCACGGTGGCTTCGCCATCCCCGTCCCCCGGAGGTCGGCGTCCGGTGTCATCTCCCACATGGGGAGCGCTCGGCGCAACAGCGGCAGCACGCGCATGCAGTGAAAGTGGCCCGTGATGCAGACCATTGACACCCCTCGGTCGCGCAGCACCGCCACGGCGTCGATGAGGGGTTGGATCGCCGCGACCTCCTTCGCCCCGAGACTCCAGTGCCAGCAGTTAGGGGGTCCGGACAGCCGGGCGTTGGTGAACGTGGGCAGCCGGCCGGTGCCCTCGTTCTTCAAGTAGAACCACCGGTCATGCCATCCCGAGTTGGAGGAGGTGTGCACCCACGAGATGTAGCCCGACGCCCGCTCCACGCGGAGGCGCAGGCTCGCGGAACCCATAAGCGGGACTCGCCCGCGCACGGGTTGGAGCGACGCCCTGAAGAAGTACCTCCACAAGCCGAAGTGTGGGGGATGCCGAGATAGGCCTCGCACAGCGTGATGAAGCCGGCGATGTGGCCGATCGAGTTGGGATTGAGGTGCTGAAGCTCGATCCCTTAGTAGCGCAGAAGCCCGCGGAAGAAGGGGTGCGCCGGCATCCCGAATCCGCGGGAGTGGAAGTGGAAGAAGGAGACAACGTAGTCGTCCGGCGGGGAAGGCGACCGATCCGACGGCACCATCCACTCCATCGCGTCGGAGAGCGGGCGAAGGAGTCCCTTCGCGACCAAGCCGCGCAGCAACTCTGGCGTCACCACCGACTCCGGCCACTCGTCTCCCCCTTCCGCCATCAGATCCAGCGGGATGAGGGGTCGCGGACGACACCGGGCTCGAACCGACCGGCGACGATGGCAGATCGGGCGGCGAATGGTGGCGGACGATGCGAAGAACGGCGCGGAGCGAGACGAATCGAAGGCGATCGCAAGGGGAGAAGAAGGACCAACAGTGGCAAGCAACGGAAGTGGCGAGAAAACTTCCCGGATAGGTACGACTTATTTATATGCGCCGAACCGACGTGGCGCCGTTTCCCGCCTAAAGCCTCGCGTCCCTTCGTTTTTTTTGCCCTAACGTGTGCAGGTGGAGATAACGCACGCAGCATCAATGCATCTCGCCCCAAACGTCGCGCCTCTAGATCCGCGCCAACGAAGCGACGCGACGCCTCGCGTCCGTCACCACACGGGCCGAGCTGGTAGGGAAACCGGCTTGGGCCCCCAGGTAAAGTGGCTAGGAGCTGTGAACGCTCCGACGGCCCATTCCCGGCCCAAGAGTTCGTAGGCCGGCCCGACGTTGGGTTCGAACGGCCGCTCTGGGCCAAACGAGAGTGAGGGGTAATCCTAAGGGGGGCACCAGCGGCCAGTACCCATATGCGCGAAGCGTGTGGGCCCCTATCGAATACGCCCGAGTCCGAGGACGAAATAAGCCCATGGTTTGCTCATCGCGAGTTGGCAACGAGCCTCCGAGACCGGTCGAACGAACTCGGAAACTAAATGGGACAATCTCCCGGATCTTATGGCACCGACCCCAGCAGGTCTCAACCGGGTCCCCGCTAAGGGTAAACCGGGGCGCCACTCGGACACACCCGTTTGCAACTCAACGGGCACCGCCCATCGAACCATCGAGGAATGGCGCGGACGGCCCTACTCCTCCATCCTGCCGACAGGATGCGGAAGGAGAAACGAGCAAAGTCGAAACGGCTTTCGGCCGGACCCCTGAAATGCACGGGGGCTCGAAGGCATGCATTCGCACAAAGAGACCAACAGCGTGGTCGCAGCACAAACGAAAACGAGTCTTGCAAAATAAGCCTCTTTATTCTGTGATTTTCTTCGTACAAAGTCGATCGAAAGACCATTAACACGAAGGGAGATTACATTAGTCCCTATGACTAAGGCCACAAGCGGCCGGATAAATAGGCTTAAAGGCCAATGCTGGTTCCATTCGCAGCAGAAATTCCTAGGAGCGAATGGTACCAGCATATCGGCGCCAAAGACTCGACCTCGAGGGTGGCGGTGCTCAAACCAAGGCCACGTAATCCTCGCAGGAGCGACTCCTGGGACGCCGAGGGTTGACGGAAGCCCGTCTAATCCTCGCGGGAATGACTCCGGGTTCGGTGCGCAACACCAAAGCAGGACGAGAACCTGCGGCGTCGCCGGCGAGCACCGGCCGAATGACGACGGCCGGACCGGGTCGCCTGGCCCGGGTCATCATCTTCTCCCTCGTCGGAGGAAAGGACGATGACCTCAGGCTTCTCCGACTCGGGCATCGAGCTCCCGGCGACTGGATCCGGAGGCACCACCGCGAGCGGAACCACTTCGACCACCGGGACCAGATCCTGGCATGCGTCCGGGGAAGGAGGAGGCAAAGGGCGCGAAGTCGAGGAAGGGAGTGCGACACTCTCTCCTCCTCCTTCCTTTGAGCCTCCCTTGCGTGAGCAAACTTTCTGGTGCTTAGACATGGTGAGTTTGAAGAAGTCAGGCCAAGGGCGCGGCTCTATTTATAGGCACGCCGCATGGTTAATGGCCATGACACGCAGCCGTACCAGCCCCGGCGACAGCACGGCGCTCTCGTCGGGACTCGGGGGCTACTGTCGGGTACCCATTTTCTAGGTACCCGATACTACATACGTACTCAGTATAAATACCAACCAAAGCTCAAAGATCCTGAGCGGAGAAGCGTCGCGGAGCGCTGGGCCTACGAAGGGCCCAGTTAGGCAGAAGGCGCAACTGCCGCCCTTAGCCAAAAAGAGTCCCCGCTCCGCACAGCCCGATAAGGGCCCAACCACACATGGCCACGTGGTCGCAGCTCCGCGCAGAGCCACGGCCGGCCCGCATTAAAGGAGCCCGACTCGGACGGAATGCTCACCCGACTCCCCCGACGGGAGTCGGGCGCTACAGGGTCGAGCGACATAGCTCCGACCAAACTCCGACCAGCCGTCGTCCGTCGACCGCTCGCCCCGATGGTGGTCGGGATCGACGGAGGACGCCAACCCGAACCATACCCGACCCCAACGGCCGGGAACCAAGCACGGGAGCAGCGGCAATACTCCAGTCAACTTCCGGCGTACGACCGCCTGGTCCAGGATAAGGATTCGCTCCACATTACTTCCTGGGCGGTGGCAAAGTACACTATGCCTGACGCACGACGGAATGGAGGGCGTCGCATCAAGGCCAAGCGTGGAACGACGAATGCATGCACCAAGTACGCACACAGTCAACAACAGTTCACGGAATGACGGTCGCCTAACTCTACAGCAGTCCACAGCACCGTCAACAGCTAACAGTGTCGATCAGGGGATGGGCGATCCACAGCGCCCGGACAAGACCCGGATGACCTCATCATACGACCAAGCAAGAAGATTGCGGCGGAAGCCATCGCGTCCGACGAGGGCGGCCCGACTCCATCTCCACCGCCTTCCTTCGCCTTTTCCTTCTTTTCTTTTTCTCCTTTTCTCCATCTGTAACCGTTTTCCCTTGGCATATAAAAGGGAAGACTGGGCCCAGGAGGAGAGGAGAGAGTTCTCTTTGACACTTTGAGACCTCTTTGCACACAGAGTGTCCGAACACACACACACTCAAGAACACGCGAAAACACAAAGGCAGAGACTTGGGAGCGGATCCCTCTCTCGCCCGCAGCTTGTAACCCCTACTACGAGCAACACGAGCAAAACCTCGAACTCGACGTAGGGCATTTCTTGGCCTGAACCAGTATAATCCACCGTGTCATTCGCAAACTCACTGATCGCCGTCGAGTCGCGCACAAATCTACTCGTCGGCCGGTTACTAAACGCCGACAATTAGTTTGAGCGGGTTGACTCTTATCTTTGGTTATCACCTATATATTCACCTGCACCGGTGGAGCTTCAGCTTCTCTAAGGCCAACAGCCCCCCCTCGGCCTAAGAAAAATCATCTATTTGAAAATGAAACATGTATACTTCACTTCAAAAGGTTCTATACAATAGTATAATTTTGCTATGTCAATAATTAGACCACAACACAAATTAGCACCTAAAGTTGCCTTTTGAGGCCTGCGTCATCCTAGAAAAAGCGTGTGGCTTGGCGGACCATATTCTACCTCACGTCAGGGAAAACAATGTTTTTCTTTCATATATAAAAAGAGATATTAGTGGCCAGAATTAAAATGTTTGAACAGCACAATGGAACCCAGAACACCCATTCTCATATGGTTCGGGATTAGAATCTCTATTAGTTTGCAAACTGAATGTAGCTCAGCTTCATATTCATGTTTTTTTTCAAAAATATTCCATGCTCCCTTCAACAATATTCACAGCATGGCTTGACAGACCCAGCAGGCCGGGACGAACTAAAAGGTAATCGGGCATTATTTCTTTTATTCAACATATGATTAAAGTGGCGGATTCGAATATCATACAAATATATTTGCCTGGCGTGAGGATTTGTGTATAGTTTGGCCGACATTACATCTCACCACTAATTATGGTGTTTGTTTGTTCAGAAGAATGTCAACTCCAAAGAAGGGTCGTCGTTCATTGACAAATACCATATTAGCTGTACGTATGTCTTCAGATTTTGTTTCTTTATTGAAGAGTGATCTTGCAATTTGCGTTCTCTCATTTCTTCTTAAATCTGTTAGGATCTTGTAATCATTGGATTTGCATAAAGCTCACAAATCATTTAGTTGGTGTTGATCAAGGAATATGATTCACATAATACACAGGCACACTCAATCTCCCAATAGACAATCCCTAACACAGAGCATATGCTAGCCCAATATCAATAGAAATAGATAATATTAGAAGTTGACACTGCATTGCATAATTAATCAGATAACTGATCCATCGAATATTTATTTTTCTAGTTTGAATGCATTAACTCAACGAAGAATGCACAAAAATTTATAACTCAACTAACTTATAACTATAACGCCCTTAATTCGAGAACTCATCTAATAACATTCAAACATGATATGAAGCTAGAAATTTTCTTTCTTATACGAAATATCTAAGACTACTTCAACCGCAATTGTTTGAATTTAATTAGCAAACATATATTAAATTTGACATGAACAATTTTTATTGGAAAACAGCTCAAATACTTGGGACCATAATCTATAACATAATAAAACAATATCGCCTAACCGTAGCAACTGCTCAATGACGAACGCGATTCTTATCTGGACCTTTGTGGTTAAAAAGGCAGTCTCAATAATAGAAATTTATGGCTATTAATAAATCCCAAATAATCTTTTGAGAACACTTGGGACCATAATCTTGAACTACATTGCAGTCATCTAGATTCTTATTACAAAACAGGCTTGAACACATAAAAAAAACTCGGCCGGAGGGATTGACCTCCACCCGTGGCATAGAAGAAAGGCCTTCTCACACCGGCCGAGAAAATCTCCGAACCCCTCTCCCACCCTTACACAGGACCCATTCCCCAGGTGAGACTGGGCCGGGTTTTCAACCATGCTTTGGGAATTGGGAGGGGCAAGCGGATTTTTTTTTAACCTCAGCCCGAAATTCACTCCCACCAGGAAATATTAAACTCGAGACATGAGGTGGTGCCGCTAGAGCTCCTAGTAGCCAACCGGCCGGAAGTCCTTTGGCGGCTTGAACACACATGAAACCTCATGTTTTAAGATTTAGCTGCTGTTTTTTCAACATACTTGCAAAATTGGGTTAAACAACTCGGGGTTATGTTTGAAGTTAATTATATACTGAGTTCAAGTTTTTTGTTTACCCATTTCGATGTTTTCGGTTGAAATTCGAATGATAGCCATATTTCAAGATTAAAAAATTGACTTGAAAGGCATCCAGCAACTAAGTTATGCCTATTATGATCAACTATAAGTGTTATAGAATGGAACTAGCTGGCTGTTGGTCGTTTGTACGCACCTAACTTATATACCGCAAGTGGACGGTGTACGTTGTAGCTTTTTCCCCCAGAAGAGTATTCCAAGGTTTAATCTAATCCACAGAGACCAATGGAAATTAAGCAGAATTATCAGTAAAAGAGTTAGCCAGTCTTTCTAGTGAGCCTGAGCGTGAGTTTTGGAAAGTCGGGGGATGTGCCGATCGGCACAGCCAGTGTGCCGGTCGGCACGGAGGCTGAATTGTCCGAGTGTTGCTAGAACAGCCTAAGGAACCTGATTAAATCACGGGTTAAGTTAGCCAAAGTCTGCTAGTTGAGATCGTAACAAAAAGCCTAATTGAATAGCATCATAAACGGATTGACTTGATTATTGATAACCGAAGATCGGCAGGAAGAAACCCCTTTCCGTCGAGCCCTGTCACGACCAATCCTCCTTAATCGGTAGCCTCCGCCCACTCTACACATCATCTCAAGGATCTCGCATATTCCAGCGCGTTGAGGTACAGAGACAATATGCAATTATGGCGTATTACAAGATCCAGATATTAACTTAACCACAATGGAGAAGTGAGAGATTGAATCTCTCACCTCTTATTGCCACCACAGTTAAGATAACATCTAACACTTAGTCGTCACTAAGCGTAGGAACAAGTGCATGTAAAGACCATAAAATCCAGGCAAGCAATAATCAAAACTAATCCAGGCAAGCAATAATCAAAACCATTCATCCACATATTCAACCAAACTTTGATAATACATAGTACAAGATACATCACCATCTAGTAGGCCTACCTTGATGGATCACCTCTTAGCACCAGCGGTTCTTGATCTAACAACTAGAGAACATGAAGAACGGGGCAAGCCCCGGTGGCTCTAAACTTACTAGCTGTGTTGTCCCTCTGGCGGCCGATCTCGAAACCCTAGGGCTTTTACAGGTTTATATAGGGCTGTGCCTCGAAAAGGAAAAGGATCTCGGGAAGAGAGTCCTTGTGCCGATCGGCACAGAGGCCGTGCCGATCGGCACACCTCGTGTCCAGCTCAGTCTCCTCTCTAAGTCGGTTCCAAAGTCCTAGGTAGCTTCCACGTGAGCCTTCCAATCAGTTTTCTTCGAGATCAAGTCTTGCATTGCTCTTTTAAATCTTCGAGTATCTTTTATCTCTTCGTGACGAATATCTCCCAAGATTGCTTTGGATGACTTCCTTCTAGAATCAACTGAATGGTGGGCCAGCCTCGATTGCCTTAGAGTCCCTTGTGCCGGTCGGCACAAGGCTGTGCCGGTCGGCACAGTGAGCCTTTTCTGCTGCTCTTCTTCTCTTCAGGTCCAGATCAGCCACAATGCCCAGAATATCGTCCTTTTCATCTGTTTCTGCAATAAATCTCCAGAACGACATATATACAAATATGGTGCTATTATCAAGGGTTAATGGCATATAATGATGACATTTATGCTCTAAATAAGGCGCAGTTGGCATATAAAATGGTATGCTAGAAATCGCCAACACTGGCCTGTTTGTGTTATTCTAAGGTCCAATATGATTAGATGATAAACAGAAATATTATATCTGGCCGATAGGATTAGGATATATATAGTCTTGGTGGATCGACATTCTCTCCACTAATATATCGTAGAATATAATGTCAACTCAATTATTGTTAGAACAGGAATATTTCGGTTTCCAGTAGTGCCTCTCGTTTTTGCTCAATCTTTCTGTGTATGTAAGAATTATCAATTGAATATTATTGTTTAAATTCACACATATCAAGTTAGAATGAAGTAAAACAATAATAACTGATCAATGTGGCAGGATGGCATATATTCATATCCGGATGTTTTAGTTTTGTTTTTTTTATCTGTAGAGGAATTACTCTTGCAATGGGTCCAATTTCAAAGCCAATATGCCTAAACATAATACTATTGATGAGAACCCTATTTTAATATTTCACTTTCTAGTACTATTCAATTTGTCCACTTAATCCTCTAAATATAGTTTCATCTCAGTTTATATTCCCCCCACTAAGTTAGACCAATTCACTAATATAAAATGCCTTTTCTAATCTTTGTATAAGTAATACTTTAGGTTAAGATTTTTCACAGTGACGGAGGACAATAGTTACGAGGGTGAAAATTACTAGATGAAAGTTGGAAGACGTTTTTTGAGGAGATGAAATGTGGAAACTTGATAACTCCATTAATAAATAGTCAAATATTTTTAAAATATTCTGGAAAATTATCATATATAGTTGATGCAATATTATGGTTGCGCCAAAACTTGCAACAGCAGACTTGATATTTTGCAATATACAAATATAGTAAAGTTAGTGCTTAGATGCGCTAAGGATAAAATAAATATTCTGTCATTTTTGTGCATACCAGTGGAATATCCATCATTTTTTAATCTTGCGAAGGTTATTGAGTTTGAACCGGCAATTACGGCTGAACTATGAGTTGCATCAACTCTAGATGTTATTTTCTTTCCAGAATTTTTTAGAACCCCGAACTATGTTTTCTTATGGAGTATTTAAAGTTTTCAATTTTTCTTTGTGTTCACAGTACATGCAACCGTACTTACCAGACGGGCGTTGTCATGTTCTTAAAATTAAGTCTGCTGTGTTCACAGTACATACAACCGTACATGCAACCTCGAACTATGTTTTTTGTCCACTGATTCCTGTTTTTGGTGTCAGTTTAATGGAACCATATTCTTGTCAAAAAAAAAAAAAAAAAGAGAAATGGCCACCTGCCACTTATTAGGCCATAATAATTGCATAGCCATTACTAATGTACATGACAGAATCTTTTTCGATGCAGATATAGTATTTCTCTACTATTGTTGACAGATTTGAAGAAAAACATGGTAGAATTTTGTGACGCATAAAATAGTGTTTGTGCTCGACGTGCAATATTCCCCATCCGTATATCTATCTAGTTCAAGTTCAATGCATGCTAATTTGCGGCAGAACCAAGTTAAGCCTGACCATATCGTCTTACAGCCTATAAACATCCAATTCATAGATGGATGTGCATCAAGTTGTTATACTCAAGTCAACAAGATAGTTAATCATGCATCATCCCTCGTCCTTAACTCTTTGTTAATCCACCGCTCCTGCCTAATGTAACGTTTTTCTTCACACACATCACATAAATGATTGGAATGCGTGTGAAATGCACAAGAGATGTAAAGAACTCAGGAGTTAGCAGGACTTAAGGAATATTGAAATTGTACATTCTCTCGCAGAACATTGTATATGAACGCGCCGTAAAAAGCATCAGATCACACTAATTATATGACGCCGTTGATTTTTTCTTTGAATTTTGACCAACAATTTGTATTTAAATAATTATTTTTCGAATGTGAAATGAATATCATTGGATTCATCATCAAAAGCACTTTAAAGTTAACCTTTACATTTAGGTATTTACGCAAATATTTTTAATAAGACGAACGGTCAAACGTATCGAAAAAAAAGTTAACGGCGTCATATAACTAAAAGCGGAGGGAGTATATATTAATTTTCACCTGTTTATAAGCACATATATATAGACCTTATCCACATAAAAGTGCTAGGATAGTTCACCATGGATATGGGAACAGAAACAAATCCATTAATCTCTTCCAATGTATCAGTGCTACTTATTATGCAGCAGCCGAATAAGGAGATGCACAAGTGGTCAACTCAAGATATATGCAAGCTAACGACCCCTCAGTAGTTGACATTCTTGTCAACAGCCAGACAACCGTAATTAGTGGAGAGAATGTTAGAGAAACATGTATAGCTAGCTATGTTCTCAGCGCGAACCAAATAAATAAATAGCGCATGCTTTGCTATTCCTGATGAGTTATTTTTTTGATACTAAAGTATATGCCGACTTTGCTCCATCACCGAAGCAATCTTCGCGTTGTGTACGCGAACGTACTAATAGTTGGACAGCTTAATTATCCCTCATCCTTAACTCTTTGTTAATCCACCGCGCGCTCCTGCCAAATGTAACGTTTTTCTTCACACACATCACATAAATGATTGGAATGCGTGTGAAATGCACAAGAGATGTACAGAACTTATGAGTTAGCAGGACTTAAGAAACATTGAAATTGTACGTTTTAGCAGAACATTGTATATGAATGCGCCGTAAAAAGCATCAGCTCACAGTAATCCATATATATTAATTTTCACATGTTTATACACACATATATAGACCTTATCCCCATAGGCCATAAAAGCGCTAGGTTCGTTTACCATGGATGGGAACAGAAACAAATCCATTAATCTCTTCCAATGTATTAATACTACTTATTATGCAGCAGCCGAATAAGGAGATACACAAGTGGTCAACTCAAGATATAATATGCAAGCTAACGACCCCGCAGTAGTTGACATTCTTGTCAACAGCCAGACAACCGTAATTAGTGGAGAGAATGTTATAGAAAAATGTATATCTATCTATGTTATCAGCGCGAACCAAATAAATAAATAGCGCACGCTTTGCTATTCGTGATAAGTTGCATATTTTCTTGATAACTAGTATAGCTGCCCGCGCATTTGCGCGGCTAGAGTTGATTGTTTTTACAACGATAATACTATAAAATTTATTAACTTGTATGTAGGTATTTTATGATATTTTGTAATAAACTTTTATATGCTTTCTTCTACGATCGCATCCCTGCTCGTAATGATGCTCAGCTATTTGTCACCTTGGCTTGTTGTCTAGCTCACTTGTTCCTCTAGTACACTTCTGCCAACTCATTATCCGTCCTGCCTACTTGTCGTCCACTCTGGCAAGGGCAACTGCCTTCACGTGTCACCTTCTTCCCTCGCCTTCCTACTGGTATGTTGGTCATCTTGTTTTTCAGATTGCCTGTTCGTCGCCCTCTCGTTCAAGGCTCTTCCCGTCCTCGTTTAACTTGTTTTTCGGTTCTCTCAGTCATCCTTACTCTGTCATCGTCATAGCTTGTTTTTCAGCTTGCCTACTCATCACATTATAAATTTAGCTATTTTAGACTCATAATGGTATGGTGAGAAAATTAGAAATAAGAATTAGGTATATTTTTAGCTATCTTTTATAACCCAAATTTAATTATTTTTTGGACTTATAATGGAATGACGGGTAATTTAGAAATAGGTGGGAAGTGTATTTTTGTTATTTTATTATTTCGAATTTAGCTATTTTTTGACTCATAATGGCATGGTGGGTAATTTAAAAATATGTTCGAGGGTATTTTTGGCTATTTTTATTATTCCGAATTTAGCTATTTTATAAATATTTATAGGGGGTTTTGTGACTAATTTTTTCATAATGACAATGGTGGGTAATTTTCTTTTCTTATTTTCTCGGATTAACGTGAGAATTTCTAGTATTTTAGAGCGAACGTGGTGGCTCTTTTTTCTCGTCAATTATATATATAATAGATCCTGAAGTGCATGCCGACTTTGCTCCATCACCGAAGCAATCTTCGCGTTGTGTACGCGAACGTACCAATAGTTGGACAGCTTAATTATTTGTATCAGTCCCAGAGAACTTCAAGTGAACTGTATTGAACATTATTTTTCATGCTTTCAAACTAGTATGAAACCTGCATCTTTGCCAATGATCAAATGCTAGCTGCTGGCCCTGTTTGTCTGTCGGTAGCAGTGTTCCACGATTAAAGTCAACAGCTTAATTAGCTAGCGAGCAGCTAATTGGAATCTTGCCGGCACTAAGGTGGGTTCTATATGTGACATTTGTCGCTCCCACGCCCAGAAGGTCAATGCGCTCAAACTAACAAATCTTCCCAAATCACGAAATGTGATTAGTGACAAGAAGATTCATCAAGCATGAACTAACGGCTCTGCGTGTCAATGCGGCAGTGTCATCACGTCTGCTAGCATCGCAAGCTGCACCGCAGTAGCTTCCGATGATTGCAGCCAGTACGTGCTGGTAGAGTAACCTCCCAATCATGGGTTGCGGTTAACATTATTATTATATGTAAAAAATATTTGCAAGGAAACGTTTGTTCTTCCACGTGTCGTTCATTCGTGATCTATAAATACCCTTTGAGACCAGGCTACTGTCACCATCAAACATTCCCTTAGCTTCTTCACACGTCTCTTTCTACAGACACACAAACAGCTTTCTGAAAGGCAAATAGCTTGTGTGCACTGGCAATTAATGGCGACGTCAGCAAGCAATGGCTTCATGGTGCTCGTGGCGGCCATGGCTGCCGCCCTGAGCATGGCGTCGATGGCAGCGGGGACGTTGCAGTACGACTTCTACAGCAAGACGTCATGCCCGAAAGCCGAGGATGCTATCCGCAACGCCACGTGGAGCATCATCACTCGAAACAACACCATGGGCGCCGCCTTCATGCGCCTCTTCTTCCACGACTGCTTCGTCAGGGTAATTACAGTCGTCTTATTTCACATTTGTGAATTTTAAAGTTTGATATAAAGTATGTATCTGAAGTGTGCAACTGCAAACTATATATCGAAAAGATACAAGTTTATCAGCATTTCCAACTCCATATGTAATCATGAAAAATAAGCATGCATCAATGTGTACCATATTTCAGGGCTGCGACGCCTCCGTTCTGCTCGGTAAGTCGAACAGAAACCCGAATCCTGAAAGGGATGCCATCCCGCTGCGTGGACTCAAAGAAATCGACGAGATCAAGACCGCCGTGGACGGTTTCTGCGGGAAGGGCGTCGTCTCCTGCGCCGACATCCTCGCCTTCGCCGCCCGCGACACCATCGCCTTCCAGGGCGGCTTCACCTTCAACATGCCGGGCGGCCGCCGCGACGGGCTCATCTCCTCCACCTCCGACGTGATCCAGTCCATCCCGTTCCCGTCCATGAATGCCGACGAGCTCATCCAAAGCTTCGGCGCCAAGGGCCTGAGCGCCGTCGACCTCGTGGCGCTCTCCGGCGCGCACTCCTTCGGCGTCACGCACTGCAACTTCGTCACGCCCCGGCTGTACCCGAACGTGGACCCCACCATGGACCCCACCTTCGCCAGCAATCTGAAAGACGCGTGCCCCAGAAGCAGCGGCGGCGGCCGGGAGCTCAAGATGAACAACGTGTCGGCGGATCCGAACGCGCTGAGCAACCAGTACTACAGCAACGTGCTCGGCGGAAAGGTGATGTTCACGTCGGACCAGACGCTGGCGAGCAGCGGCAAGACGGCCAATTTGGTGAAGGACAATGCAGCGAACTCCGTCGCGTGGATGGCGCGGTTCGCGGCGGCGCTGGTGAAGATGAGCAACATCGAGGTGCTCACCGGCACAGCCGGCGAGATCAGGAACGTCTGCAGCGCCACCTTAACTTAATTAAGCTAGACGACCAAGCCGCGGCTGCTTCTACTCTTGCACTGAATATTTACCCACGTACGCGTTGCAAAAATCAATCACAACACACAACATAAATTCCGTGTTGTAACTTGGGGAGTTTGTGATTATTTAATGTATTTCATTGTTCATAGCTTCAAGTTTCTTTTGTAGTTCTATTTATTATATATGATTTGGTGCCATTTTTTTCCTAGAGGCTCATTTGAATATATATACATATATATGATCTTGAGAAGCATAGTACTTTAATACCCACACCGGTCCACGTTTTAGATGCTTCAGCCCACATCCTCTGCTCCAGTATTAAAGTAGATTTAGCCCATATCCTAGCTCTCCCGAGAGGACCAACAACTTTATGGGGTGCGTGGCTGGCCCAAAGTTTAAAACTGAAAGCGCGTGACTTCCGTCACTCCACAGCGATTTCACCGATGTGGTGCTTTCTTATTTCGACGGTCGTTTATTGGTGTCGTGGCCTGTCTCTCGTGGAGACACACACCGCCCCCACCAACTAGGTCGGTTCTTTAGGTTGGGCTGTGATCTCCCTTGAGGCCAACGGAAGGCAACGGGCCGAGCCTCTCCATGCACTCGATCGCCGTGCTTTTGTGGCTTGTCGACGGTGGCCGGACATCACCGCAGGCCTCCATTCATACCACATTTGAATGGTGTCTGAGCATGATTTCCATGGCCTCCCATGCAACAAAAGCACATTCGTGCACAAGACACAAGTCCAGATGTTCGGCGGCGTGCCCTAGAGCTCTAGGGTCTTGGCGACTTCTCCGGCGATTATCTCCAGCGAAGGGTTTGGACTGCCCTGAGGTTCCATCACGATCTGCCTTGGTTGCCTTCTTGCTCGGGCTGATTAAGGGACTGGCTTCGCCCAGTTTCCCGGCCTTGGCAGTGGTAACTCAGGCACGTTGTGTAGACCGGTGTAGGCTGGGTTGATGACGGAGTGGGAGACGAAGATGAGGAAGAAGAGCATGGAGGAGGAGAAATTTGAGCAGATGGCGGGCTCCAGCGAGGAGTTCCGCCAGGCACAATGAGTTGTTTAAGCTGGAGCTGTCGCGGATTAGGCAATGCCGCGATAGTGAAAGAGCTTCGCGAGTTCGCGAAGAAATTTGCCCCGACGGTGCTTTGTGTACTAGAAACTCAAGTCCACAAAGCACGGGTTGAAGGTTTGAAAAGTACTCTAGGATATGATAATGCTTTCGCAGTCAGCAGTTCAGGCCGCAGTGGTGGTCTTGGCATTTTCTGGGACAACAATACTAGAGTGAAAAATTTACCGTTCTCTCAGTACCATATTGATGCAATTGTTACTGAGAACGGACGAGAGCCATGGAGACTTACATGTGTATATGGTGAAGCACAGGTCTCAGAACGTCACAAGACGTGGGATATGTTGAAGTTTAGAAAGGCGACATCCCCTTTACCCTGGGTCTGTATAGGCGATTTTAATGAAGTCCTACACAGATCAGAGCATGACGGAGTTCAAGAGCGTAGCCGCGCTCAGATTGACGGGTTTAGGGAGATGGTTGATGTTTGCGGCCTATATGATTTAGGCTACGAGGGACGCATCTGGACGTACGAGAAGAAGGTGGCCGGAGGGGCTTATTGTCGTGTGCGTCTAGATCGGGCGCTGGCCTCCGCGGAGTGGTGCTCAAGGTTTCCGTCCGCCAAAGTGAAGCATCTAACAGCGGCAGTGTCGGACCATGACCCAATAGTGCTTCGGTGGGGAGATAATCCTGACCGACACAGAAGAAGGAGAAGGAAGAAGACATTCAGGTACGAGCTAATGTGGGAAACACATAATGATTTTCTTCCAATGATGTCACACACGTGGAGTAGTAAAGGCAAGGCATGCACTCTCAAAGAACTTAAAGAAAAAACTTGTGGAGGTTTCAGGAAACCTGGGAGAATGGGAGTTGAAGTCGTTTGGCAGCGTGCGGCAGGAACTTAAGAAATTGAATGAGGAACTCGAGAGGCTCCGCTCTGACCCAGCAAGAACGGGACCGTCGCACGCTGAGATCAAGGTGTCTGACCGGATAGTTGAACTCAACTACAGGGAAGAAGTTATGTGGAAACAACGATCGCGTATTATGTGGTTGACAGCCGGGGACAAGAATACCAAGTTCTTTCACTTGCGAGCTAGCCTGCGGAAGAAAAAGAACAGGATAATGAAATTAAAGAAAGCTGATGGGCAGTTTACAGAAGATGAGAAGGAGATGGGTGAGATGGCATCAGCTTTTTACAAAGGCCTATACACGTCGGAAGGTACTTGTAACATGAATGATGTTCTAGATACAGTACCCGGGAAGGTCACACCACAGATGAATGATATGTTGCTCCGGTCCTTTGATAAAGAGGAAGTGAAGGCCGCATTGTTCCAAATGTTCCCAACAAAAGCTCCTGGACCGGACGGGTACCCAGCACACTTTTTTCAGAGGCATTGGGAGCTATGTGGAGATGAAGTCACGACCGTAGTATTGAGGATGCTGCGGGGGGAGGATGACCCAGCAATCATTAATGACACGTGTATCGTGTTGATTCCAAAGGTGGATAAGCCTGAAGAGCTGGGGCAGTTTAGACCGATAAGTCTCTGTAATGTGATCTATAAAATAGCATCAAAGGTGGTGGCAAACAGGCTGAGGAGCATATTACCAGAGATTATTTCCAAGGAACAATCTGCATTTATTCCAGGTCGTTTAATTACTGATAACATTATTACAACTTACGAGTGCATGCATTTCATGAAGAAAAAAAGGGCTCGGGATAGCAGGTGTTGTGCTCTAAAGCTGGACATGAGGAAAGCCTATGATCGTGTGGAGTGGGACTATTTGAAGGCAATAATGATTAAACTAGGCTTTCATCGGTTATGGGTTGAGACAGTCATGAGACTGGTCACTACCGTCTCCTTTTCCGTTTTGTTTAATGGAGAAAAGACAGACAAATTCACACCTTCA
This sequence comes from Eragrostis nindensis, assembly GCA_012490785.1. Taxonomy (NCBI): domain Eukaryota; kingdom Viridiplantae; phylum Streptophyta; class Magnoliopsida; order Poales; family Poaceae; genus Eragrostis; species Eragrostis nindensis. The sequence goes on from JAAXCT010000691.1 coordinate 26,822, forward strand.
CGCGGGATTCGACAGGGAGATCCAATCTCACCCTATCTCTTTTTGTTGGCAGCAGAGGGCCTCTCGTGCCTTTTAAAATCCAGAATTCAATCTTAGCAGCTCAGTGGCATATCGGTGGCACCGTCGGCTCCGACGGTTACTCACCTACTTTTTGCGGATGACAGCCTGCTGTTTTTCAAAGCGAACAGGGAGAGTGCGGAAGAAATAAAGATGGCTCTACAGATTTACTGCAGCGCATCAGGGCAGCAAGTGAATATGGACAAGTCGTCTATTCACTTCGCGAAGGGGTGTAGTGAGAGCACCAGAGAGGAGATCAAGAATATTCTCGATGTACATAACGAGGCTCTCAGCGAAAAGTACCTGGGCATGCCCACTGATGAGGGCAATTCTTCTAATGGCGCCTTCAAGTATCTTAAAGATAGGGTATGGAAGAGAGTTTAAGGTTGGATGGAACAAATCCTTTCAGCTGGCGGAAAAGAAGTGTTAATAAAATCAGTTGCCCAAGCAATTCCGACGTTCTCTATGTCATGCTTCAAGCTTCCCAGAGGACTATGTCAGCATATTGATGGCCTCATGAGAAATTTCTGGTGGGGGAGTAAGGAGGGGAAGCGAAGAACGTGTTGGGTTGCATGGGAAGAGATGACTAAACCAAAGTACGATGGTGGACTAGGGTTTAGGGATATGGAGATGTTTAACCTTGCTTTGTTAGCAAGGCAGGCGTGGAGATTAATGATAGAACCCGACTCCCTCAGTGCTCAGGTCCTTAAAGCTGTATATTTCCCTGACCAAGACTTTCTAGATGCTGCGGTGGGGTGCACACCGTCGCGAGTCTGGAGGGCGATCATTGAAGGCAGAGATGTGTTAACGCAAGGAATTATTCGAAGAATTGGAACTGGCGAAGCAACTGATATTTGGAGTATGAATTGGCTTCCTCGCGATGGGCTACTCAGGCGGGTTTGCTGTACAGGTGCGGACCCGCCTCGATTAGTGAGTGAGCTGGTTGATCAAACATCGTGTACATGGAATCAACAGGTGCTCGAGCACTATTTTACTCCGATGGATAGAGAGGTAATTGCTAATATTCCACTCAGCTCTAACAGGTCGGAGGATTTTTGGGCATGGCATTACGAACGCTCAGGTGTGTTCTCAGTTAAATCAGCGTACCGTATGTTGGTGCACAACAAAGATGTGCGGACTGCATGGCTAGAGAAAACAGCGGGCAGATCTGACACTAGTGGAGAACAGAAGGAGTGGTCGGAGCTATGGAAGATCCAGGTCCCATCTAAAGTGCGTGTTTTTCTATGGAGGTTGGCTAGACAGTCGATCCCAACGGGAGACGTGCGACATCACCGGAACATGGCGCCAAACAATTGTTGTGGCATATGTGTCATGGAGGACTCGTGGAAGCATTCACTTATAGAGTGTAACATGTCTAAGTGTGTCTTGGCATTGGAACGAGAAGCAATCACAGAGTTTCTGTGTCAAATTGAAGATCAGAATGCTAGAGGTTGGCTAGTTTAAGTTTTGAAGCATCTGCCACATGATGAGCTGACTCGAGTAGTGGTCACATTGTGGGCAATATGGCACGCTAGAAGAAAGGCAATTCATGAAAACAACTTTCAGAGCCCGCTCTCGACGCATTGCTTTATTGATAGGTATGTTGCAGACCTGGAGCATGCAAAGCCGACATTGCAGACTAAGCCAGGGGCTCGGCCGACGGCAATCCAGTGGATCCCTCCTCCCTCGGGCTATATGAAAATCAATGTAGATGCTGCGTTGTCTAAAAACTCCAACATTGCAGCAGTTGCAGCTGTTGCACGAAAGGAGAATGGAGATTTTTTGGGAGCATCAGCAGTGGTAATTGAAGGTATCACGGATGCGGAGGTTGCGGAAGCTTTAGCTTGTCGAGAAGGAATGGCGCTCGCGAGCGATCTGCTTATTCGGAAATTTCGCTTGGCGAGCGACTGTGCGATGGTGATTAAGAGTCTCCATGGGGAGTGTATGGGCCGTTATGGCCATATTGTGCGGGAGATCGGAGCCAGGAAAGTAGACTTTGCTGCAGTCGAATTCGTCCATGAAAACCGAAAGGTGAACCTGGATGCTCATATGCTGGCAAGGGGTTCCATTTACAATTCTGTTGGTAGGCATGTTTGGTTTCTAGGGCCACCGGTTGGCATTTGTAACACATATTTCCAAGTTGATTAATAGAGGGTGGTGTTCTCCTCAAAAAAAAAAAAAAAAGCACATTCAGTTATGAAGCAACATCACCATGTTCTACCCAAGGAGAAAAGAAATGGAAGAAGAAAACAATTGCGATTAATTGCTGATGCACGTATTAAAACAGATCATGCATAGGCTTCAGAGTCCGTCTACAGAAAAGAAAACAGAGAGAGAGAATGGAGATAAGAATTTTTAATTGACCTGTAATTACACCAACAGCTTTTCTTTCAACTCAAGATCAAACATCAGTGGCGCTAGTGCCTCACGTGTCACATAGTGGCCCTGCTCGGGCTGGGCCGACCATGTCCCAGATCTTGAAATAAAGGTCCAAATGCTACCTCTCCTGTGTGTATACAGTTGACAGGAGGCAACAGTCACACGGTTGCGTTTGAAGCCACGGGATGGGACGATGTTCTTCCGCCACCTGATGCCTACTGATGCATGGTCAGATCAAGAGAAGAGCTGATGCATCGCGAGCACTATCTCCTATCTTGCCTCCACCCCCGGATCAGATCAAGAGCTGGCGCATCGATTCCTCTACCCAATTTACCACCTTATGTGTTAATTAAGAAAGACACAGCTGCTGCCCAGGTTCTTCGCTTTGTGAACATCATCGTCGGTGCGGCCAGGTCCTGCCACAAGAAGGTTGACCAATTTGACTCTTACTCTACTACATGCAACACTGTAATCACCTTCTACTCTTCACCATGCCTCCACGGTGTCGCCGACGAGGGCACTCCTCTCTTTCTTCATGCCCACGTGAGTCATGTTCTGCACGTACTTTGAAGTCTTAATTTTCTTGCTATCTTCAGACTTGCATCATTATATGGTTCGTGAACAACAAATTACGGCGTACATTTACATCGACCACGGGCGAAGCTAGGTAGACGCACTGGAGTGCACTGGCACCAGGGAAAAATCAAAATTGCAGTGAGTTAGTATCTCATTTCCACCTCATAGGCAGCCGTTCTCTTAATGTTTTTGAACGCTAGCTTCGCCATTAGCACCTAGACTCATTCATGTGCACTCAGTAGCACTCGGGGACTTTGAAACGCTAGCTTCGCCATTATACACCGACAGCAGAAGAGAAAACAAAGAGATGCTTATATGAATGAATCCACGTCAATTAGCTTGTCTCAAAGATTCTGACGGCAATTTATATCACTGCAACACATTGTCCCATATGTTCGTTGTGGTGGTGCCCCTCTTTCAAAAATGCAAAGTAAGACTCTTTCGCATCGGTTTCCTTATTTCTACTGCGATCCGTAACCGGCAACCAAGAAGAAGATTCGCTAAATTCATTGCTTGCGGCAACTAACCAAGAAGAGGATTACCTAGATTATTTTCTCAAATTGAAGTCAAACAACGCCGATCAGATTAGCTGGAGCCTGCTTGTACGTCCTAAATAATCTAGTTCTGTTTTACTTATGGCACCGTGAACTCTCCGATACATGGCAGAAGTAACATGGCCTCTAGCTATAAATACACCCCCAAAACCACACCATTGTCGCCATCAAACAGCTACATATATACATTGCCTGTATGCACCTGTCTTTCATCCGCTGTTCGCAAACATAGCTTCACACGTCACTAGCTTGCTACTATAAGAAGCTTCGATTAGCAAGAGTTGATTAAGATGACGAAGCGCATGGTAATGGCTGCATGCAAGGCCAATCTGCTGATGCTCCTCATGTTGGTGGCTCCTGCATTGAGCAGGAACACGATGGCAGGACTGTTGCGCTACGACTACTACAGCTCATCGTGCCCGAAAGCCGAGGTGGTGGTCCGCAATACTATGGGGGAGATTATTATCAGGGACCCGACAATGGGGGCCGCCGTTCTCTTAATGTTTTTCTTTGATTGTTTTACCCAGGTAATCAACCAATTGTCTTTCTTTATTTTTACATATGAAAAAGCAACAATTGGTCTTAACTTCGCTATTACCTGCAGTGAGTCAATTGCGTACAGTATATTTCAAATTACTTGTCGTTTTGGTTATGTTTCTGGGTGTCTAGCATCTTCTATATATCCGGCAAGAGCTTAACGACAAGGTAAATTTGAAATAGAGGTAGTAGATTACGTGTCCTCAATCAAGGATAACTATAAACAAATTCACGTTTGTTGCAGGGTTGTGATGCCTCCCTTCTACTTGACCAACCGGAGAACGCCCAGGTGGTGGAGAAGTTCTGGATGTCGAGGTACCTGCGCGCCTACGGCGCCGTGGATGAGATCAAGGCAGCTGTGGAGGCCGTCTGCCCCGGCGTTGTCTCCTGCGCCGATATCCTAGCCCTGGCGGCCCGTGACTCCACCGCCATCTCCGGCGGATTCACCTTCCCCATGCCCACCGGCCGCCGCGACGCGCTGGTCTCCATCGCGTACGACGACCACGCGCACGACATTCCTCCTCCGAATTTCGGGGTCCAGGCCCTCATCGACAGCTTCGCCATCAGGGGCTTCGACGTAGACGACATGGTGGTGCTCTCCGGCGCGCACTCCTTCGGCAAGACACACTGCGGAGCTGTCTACGACCGTCTGTACCCGACGGCGGATCCGACCATGAACGCGACCTACGCCGACGAGCTGAGGAAGGTGTGCGCGCCGCCATCCGGCGGCAGAGGGGACGCCGGTCCTGTGCTGAACAACAACCGGGTGTCGACGGACCCCAACGTGCTGAGCAACCAGTACTACAGCAACGTGCTCTCCGGGCAGGTGCTGTTCGAGTCGGACCAGACGCTGACGAGCCGCAACGACACGGCGGCCAAGGTGGCGTTCTACGCCGGCAACCCGCTCGCGTGGAAGGTGCACTTCGCGGCGGCGCTGGTTAAGATGAGCAAGCTCGATGTGCTCACTGGAACTAAGGGTGAGGTCAGGAAGGTCTGCAGCGTCGCCAATCATTGAGTAACAACAGCTTGCGGCGGCCGGTAGCTAGATACCACTAGTATCTGTCTTTCTCGGGAATAAAGTATCTTCTGATATTACTACTTGTGTTACGTACTATAGTACGCATTTTCATACGCCACCATACGTACAGACCTACACGCAGGTGTTGCTGCGTGCCATCGGGTTACATAGCCTTCATGGGAGCGTTATCTATCTGAGCACCACATGTCCTTTGCTACGAAACTAAAACGATCACTGAGCCCAAGCATATATGTTTTATTTCGACGAAGCGAGCATATATGTACCTACAAATAACACTTTTATGATGTCATATCTAAGCAGCACAAACCTGCTATACACACGACTGGGGCTTCTGACTCCATGGTACGACGGGAATGGAGACAAGGTGCATGAGTGTGGGGTTTCGGACACCATGGTGTACGTTGCTCAAAAAAAAAAAAGTTCAAACAATGGAAGGGTAAAACACGAACTGAAATATACAATTCGATGAAAACTAGGCAACTAGAGTAGTGGCTCTGCTGATGTTGGCAGCTCCAACGACTATTGCACTATTGCATTCACTCCATTGATCGACAAGTCACACAACAAGTTCCATAGTACATTAACATGCCCCGGCATCCCAGGGGGCAAAACATGAGAGAAGGCGAAGCAAAAAGAATACATGAGTTATTTGTCGCTGGATGATATGAGGAACCTAGTGCTACCCCAAATCCCAAATCAAATGTCCTTATGGCATCCCAATTCCCAATATGCAAACCAGATGAAGGAGAAACTCTGTCATGGTTGCCGCAAAGATCGATGGGAGTGAGGCTTCCAGGTTACAATGTCACATCAAGAACGGTTTTGCAAAATGTCACGATTTGGCTAGGGGATGAAATTGGGTTTTGGAAGGTCCAATGTGATCCGAGGAGAAGAATTGCTGACACATCCGTAACGGTGATCGTAAGATGGAGTCAGACATAGGAGTCGTATGCATAGCGATTCGGTAAGATTTATCACATTGGGCTATGATTGTTGCTCAGAATTTTTGTTTGGCACGTCATGGTTCTGGCTTTATATCCTGAAGTGGCCTAGGATGATAGGAGCACAAAGCCACGCTTGTACTACTACTACTAATAATAATAATACTAACAACAATAATAATAATAATAATAATAATTATTATTACTACAACAACAATCTTCACCTACAAGGCATGATCTAGATGGCGGTGACTGAACGTTGTTGCTTCAAAGCATGGCAATATACCTTGTATGGCATCATTGCCACATGCCTCCCAGTAAAGCACAAAAGGAGCATTGAATGCTGTGAGTTTAGGATATCCAACCCTTAGCAATCTTTTCCTTATAAAATGCAAAGAAAACATGATAAGATAAACAAATATTCAAAATTAACATACCACACAACATATTCTAATTGTGGGCCCCTCATCCTTTTTATCCGGGCTTGGGACCGGCTATGCAAGACTATGTCCGTTCCAAATATATGTATTTGGAATTTGCACAGGCGGATTTCCACCCTTCCCTCCCGAACCCAGTACAACCACCCCCATCCACAACCAACACAAGTACACATAACACGCATAAAGAAGCCCTAGAAAATCTTAACTATCAAAGCCTATGATAATATTTTTAAGCATTATATATTGAGGAAAAGGTTGACATATAAAGCGGTAAGTTCTAAAAGGGATTGAGAATTTTTTTTTAGTTTTTTCAAAAGAAACATGTAGATAATTTTTTTATTTTGTTTTTAAGGTAAGAATCAATTAGTAGAAAAGCCATATATAATTTTTTTAATTTTTTATATTATTGGATTTTTTTCTTGATTTGCTGAGAATTAAGGTGAAACACTGTTTTCCTGCCTTGCAGTAGTCTTCAAGAGATCCAACCTATGAAAAAAAAGGAGCACAAATATAAGTTTGATTTGTGCAAATCGAGACATTTAAAGAATAAATTTATTGTATGCCATTGAAACCTATTGTCTTATTTGCTATTCAAAATATACACCTCTTTTGTGTACCGTTAGTTTCAAATAGTCCATCCCTTTTATGCCACTTATGTTACATCCATGAGACATGGTTGACGTTAGAGCCTTCAAATGATATAAAATTGTTCTTTTTTTAATTAAAAAAAATACATGAAGGGGTGAAAAAGGTTGAAACCAATGGCATAGAAGGGAAAGTGCATGTTTTGGATGGTAAGTGAGAAAAAGTATAGGTTCCAATGACATATTGAACCAAGGCATATATTTGGGAGGTAACAATTTGCCGATACCAAACTGGAATCACCGAATTATTTGTATGTAAAAAGAAAATACTTTCTCATGACAGTGATATTATATTATTGCACTTAGTTGCTTATTTTTAAGAGAAACAAACCGTCCACTGTTGCTTGGGAGACAATACCACTCAAAGCAGTCCCTATTTACATTTTGAGATGAGAGAGAAAGAGAGCACTTCGTACCATTGGCACTATACATTACCTTGAATATTCATAATACAATAATGTGAGACATGTATATGAGAATAAAATAGTCAGAGATTGAGAAGCACATATATACCTGGGACACAGGGAGGAACGAATGAAATATCCATCCATGGCCTAGCTGTCTAGCTATCCTCATCATAATCATCATCATTGTCGTCATCGTCGTCATCATCATTGTCGTCGTCGTCGTCGTCATCATTGTCGTCGTCGTCGTCATCATCATCGTCATCATCATCCAGCTGAAGGCGTGAGAGAAACAGATGTTAGTAACATCTTACATGCTTTAACGGTAGGAGGCGATGGATTAACTAATTAATTAATTATCCGGTTCATTATTAGTTTGGGACAGCTTCGGACCTCGAATAGTTTTCAATTTGCTCCATCTTTAGAAAGGCCATATGAGTCACAAAAAAAAACCTTATATCTCTTAAAAGATTTGTGTGCGGCACAAAAAATCGAATGGCTGATTTTTTAGGAACCACGCTGTCATGATTTGGCACTGCAGCGAGGTGCCCACGGCGGGCGCGCAGGAGGAGCAGCGGCATCAACACAGAGGAGCGCGCCGTACGTGTGCCGAGGCCGCGACCCGGCCAACAGCCCTAAACCTAGACTCGAGCTCGACCAAAGGGACGGGAGCATTCAAATTGCAAGAATCTCAAAAAAGAAAAAAAAAAGTCTCCATTTCCGGTCGCCGCCACCATGGCCAAACATTGAAGCTCCTCAGGTGAGCTCTGCTCCTCCATTTCTTCAACCGTACAACAACACCTATGCACCTTGCTAATCAATTTGCACCTACTTTTGCCCCAATATTTTGGGTGATGGCCCTGATGTCGTCCACTTCCTCTGCTCTGCTGTCTTCGCCCGTCGTCCGAAGCGAGGACCAGGCAGACGAGCAGCTCCCGCACCGGCATCCTGCTTGCTGCGGGCAGCTTCCAGGCCAGGCGGACGAGCAGCTCCCGCGCCGAGGTGCGTGCGATGTCAGGCAGGCTGCGTGTCGCGGACAACGAAGCGATGCAGACAACGCGCGCCGCGTTGGAGCGTTGGGGGGCGAGGCCGGGATGCATCAGTTAGGGGCTGGCAGCGTCAGAGAGGTACCGGGAGGCGGGTGGTGTGGTGTGCGGTGGGGCGACGTGCTCGTCGCGGCATCGGCTGCGGGGGCGTGAAATGTTGGGCGCGCGGTTGGCTCCCGCCTCCCCTACAGTGATACACGCAATGGGAAAAGAGGGGGGCCGTTGGTTGTTTAAATTTATGCAATGGAAAGGAAGATTTAAGCAATGCCTCAGAAATTTGAGGGAAGGTGGATGGTATAAGAGAACTGCTGGAGTGGTTTCATTCTATATTTGGACATATTTCAAAGAAAGTGAATGAGATATTTCAAAGAGAGCTGCTAGAGATGTTCTTAAACAGTAAGAGGCGATGATTCTAATTCACCAGTTATTGAATTAATTAATTGGAATCTAGCACGTACCATTTTGTCTTCATTTATCCGGTTCATCATTAGTTTGGGACGTTTGGGATGACGGGCAGCTTCGGACCTCAAATTCTCTTCAATTAGCTCCACCTTAGAATGCGTGAAACCCTCACAGTCAATGTCATAGGTGATTTCCGAAAGCCAAGGATAGAATCTAATCTTGATGTCGTCATCAAGTTCGACCCATCCATCTAAGCTGGTAGTGTCCCGTGCACTGAGAAGGACGTATACCACTTCGTCTGGCTGCAATACCAAAAGGAGGAGAAAGCAATCAATAGGTGAATCGGATGCATGTATGAAAAGCACCATTCGCTAATTAACACGTGAACGAACATAAGAGAAGATTACGTAGCAGGTATTGCTTATTGCACCTTATTTGTAATCAGGTAACAGAAAACCTTCACATTCTCTATTGATCTGAAATGTAGGACGATTGGGATGATCCTCCACTGCGCGTTTCACCCCAGCTTCTAAATCCTCAATATGTCCGCGGAAGTGCCTCATGCAGTCGACCGTGAGGTTGACTTCCTTGAGTGAAGGGAGTGCCGCCAGGTTGAAGTCAAGACCATCTCTTGGGCGGACCCGGAAACGAAGGGATTCAAGCCTTGGCATGGCTCCCTGCAGAAACTTGAAGTCTGTGTTCGCATCACAGACCCTTAGATTCTCGAATCCCCCGGCACCAATAATCAATGGTTGAATATACTCGTCAATCAGTAGTGTGAGATAGAGGAGTTCTGGCAGCAGCGCCAATTTTCCCATGTCCACTTCCGTAATTTTCTTAACGATCAAATGCAGGTGGCGAATAGTCGGAAGGTGGAGGGGTTTATCAACTGCGGATACAGACCCATGTTTGTCTCCAGACTCCAGAGCGTTCGAGGCGGCTTCCAGCTTTCCCACGTACTCACAGGGGTTTTGGGTACGTGATAAAAAAGTACTCTTAGGCTTAACTCTCGTATTTCCTGAAGATTGTTCAGAGAGTGCATTAATGCCTTGTATGAGGTCTCATTCAGTGAACCTCTGAACATTATCCTGAGGACTCTCAACCTGGTCAGCTTGCCAAGCACGACCACAAAGTCATCAATTTCTAATTCAACGTTGACGCTCAACTCCTCCAGGCACAATAGGTTCCCCAACCTGTCAACTTTTTTTTTTTAGATAATGGGAAAAAGATCATCCCAGCCTTGGCCTCCTAGGAGGTTACAGCCGTTTTATTACATTTTAGCAGCACTTCCGTCTGCCCGAATTGGAAGGAAAGCACACTAAAACAATCCAAAAGTATGGGAGTAAGGAGCTATTAATAACACAGTCTATTACTAAAACTCCAACCATAGTGTGCATAAATCGTCATTGCCAACACTTCGAGGCTCCGGCATGCATTATTCATGGCCTCCTTGTCTTCATCCTTCCTTTGAAGTTGTGACCAAGACCTGTCAACTGGAACCTTCGTACAATTGTTCTGAATATGCAGGCACATCAGTTGTGTCAGCCCATAAACTGTTGACGGCAATTCATAACCAATCGTATCACTTACTAATATTAATGTCTGCAGAGACTTTAGATTCCCTATTTCTTTGGGTGTCTGCATTTTAAAATTGTATTTTGATCTTAACTCCAGGTACCTTAGGTGTAGCAACTTGCCAAGATGTTGGAAGTCTTTTATCCTGCATTCTGCCACTAGCACACGACAGGCTTGGAAGCTGGAAAGTGGGGGGATGTCAATTGAACAATTAATACTATAAAGAGCAACTCCAGCAGTCTCCTAATCCCCCTCCCAATCCTAAAAAACCTGTCATATAGGGAGGTTGAGGGCAAAAAACGAGCTCCAGCAGTCTCCCAAAAACCTCCCTATTTTTACTCCCCTCCCAAAACCCACCCCTCTCCTCCCAACATTTGCGCCAACCATCCCACCCTCCCAATCCCAACTTCTGGCGGGCCCCACCACTTCCCCCCACGCGCGCGCACTGGTTCTTCCCTTCCCGCTCGCGCCGGCTCCTTCCCGCTCGCGCGCCTCCCCGCCGCCACCTCGCCGGAGCCCACCTTCCCGCCGTCCCGGACGTCACGGCGGCCGGCCATGGCCGCGGGCAGGGCCGTCCCCCTCCGTTGACCCAGATCGACGCCCATTTCCGACCGAAATCGACGTCATCCCCGGCCAAATCGACGGCCGCCGCAGTCCCCGGCAGTCGAGGTCCTCGTCCAGGCTCCGTCGTGGAGCTCCGCCTCCGCTCCCCGCGGCCCGTCGTCGAGATCTGCGGCCCGACGTCGTCCCCGGCCTCCACGCCCCTCCGTCGGCGCCCCGTGCTCGGCGCCCCGTCCTCCGCCGCCTCCCTGCCATACGCGCCGCCTTCGAGGATTGGAACCTCGCCTCGCACCCCGGAGTGGCCGTCCGGCTCGGCGGCCCGCGTCATCGACCCGCCGCCGAATCCACGCGGCCCGGCGTCGAATCCACGCAGCCCGGCGTCGAATCGACGCTCCGGCATCTCTGGCACGCGCTGCTCTGTCTCTGCGCACCCTGGAGGGAGTTATTGGGAGACTGCCGGAGCTGCACCTCCCAATATTCTGAAAAAGCTATTGGGAGCCTCCCAATAGATGATATTGGGAGGCAAATTATTAGGAGATTGCTGGAGTTGCTCTAAGTGACCTCACAACCTCTGTCTTGCCTATAGTGCCTTCAGGGATGATCTGCTCACTGGAACTTTGGATAAATAGCCGGCGAACCATCCTCTCTAAACCATGCAGGCCTACTTGTTCCTTTCTTAATACACTGTCCGATGATAGAAGTTGCTCCTCATTCAATATAGTGACAAAATTTTCTTTTGCTGACAAGTCACGGACGAGATCAAAGCACTATGTCATGAACACGGCAACCATCTATGATGCCTGCTCTACCCTTCTCTGCTGGCTGGATCATACTTCGGTTCAAAAGCTCATTGAAGTACCTTTCTCCGGCCTCAAATAAGCTGTCACGTCTGTCCTGTTGAGGCTGCACGAAACCTTCAGCTATCCACCGCCATATCAAAGTATATTATTAATCAAAATGTCTTCTGGATACATGCTTAGATATAATAGGCATGGCCTTAGGCTGACAGGTAGATCATAGTAGCTATATAAGAGTATTGTCCTTGTGTTGTCTTCTTCGGACCCAGAAATAAGGGAGTCATACACCGCCTGCCAATCCTCCAATGGTCTATCAGCCAACAACTAGCTATTGCAATGATGGCCAATGGTATACCATTCACATTTGTCTATAATTTTGTCAACCAACTGATTATCTCCATTCTTGTTAGAAGTTCTTTTGGAGAACAATTCTTTCGACTTATCATGAGGAAGTGGTTTCATGTTGTAAACAGCATTTGATTTTGCGCTGACTTGAGAATTACGGGTAGTCATGATTACTTTACTTCCACAACTACTGTCTGGTAAAGTGCACCTGATTGTCCTCCATACTGTTTCCTCCCAAACATCATCCACAACGATGTTGTACCTGTCCACACAAACAACGCAGGTCAGACATAAACTTGTAAAGGTATCTAAAATGGCAGCATCTATAATCTAACTATTGTATATATTGAATATTAACCAAGAGGGAAGATGATACACCCAAAAAAAAACTCATTGTTTTCGGTCCAAGACAGGTAAAACAACTGCTGCTATGTATCACGGGAGCAATGTTAAGAAATTAGGCATTTTCCTACTTAATTTAATCCATAAATTCCTCAATAAGGTGATAAAAACGATGAACAAATTGATCAGAAAGACAAGAACGTACCTAGCGGAAGATCCTGCGCTGGAGGCGCTGGAAGATCCATTCCCAAGAACCATTGTTCTTGAGTTGTTCGATGTAGTCGATCTAAGTTGATGCAGGACGTTGTACGCAGTGCAGAACGCCCACGGTCAGGGAGTCGATCGAGCAGTCGCGATGTCGCTCCCCAAAAACCTGATCGCCCGCACACCCGGCAGATGTCGCTTGCGGAACGGGGTTTCGGAGGCCTGCTCTCCCAGAATCTGTGCGCGCAGAAGTCCGGGACGGAGATGTCTTCAACAGCAACAGCGAGCGGAAGATGGAACGAGACGACTAGTAGTGAATGTGATCGAGTTATCGATCGATCCCGGGTAGGCGCTATATATAGAAACGGAACAGACGCGACCCCTCGAATGAACAGACGTGACCCCTTCGAACGAACAGGCGTGAATCTTTCGTAGCGAAAAGGCGTCGATTCATATGGGACGCACCGTTTCAATATATCAAAAAATTCCCGGACGGACGCGACGCGACGCGCCCGCCCGCCACGCCCGCACGCACCGCACCGCCCGCCAGCCAGCCACGCCTCGCCTCGCCTCGCCTCGCCTCGCCTCGCCTCGGCGGCGGCGGCGGCGGCGCGCGCGCGCGTGTGGTTCACCACTGGCCTCTCTCAACTTCTCTAGGGGATCAACCGGAAATCCACCTAATAAGTCGAGTCTATCTATGGTAGGAATCCCATGTGGGACTAAACCATTAATGCACTAATTATGGGCCTAGACTAAATAGAATTATTGCTCCATTATGGGCTTAATAAAAGGCCCAATAATTCAACAATCCCCACCAAGTCTAGAGCTCATAAGGAATGCACTCAAATTTATCTTCCTCTCGTTTAATATACCGGTGTTTCGATGGAGACTGTTAAGTTGAACTTCCATCTAGAACAAAGGTTACAACTTATTCACAACTGAACAATGGACTATGCCTTGAATTGTCAGTTTTGTGCGAAAGAGCTTTGCCCAAGTCCTTTACCGATACTAGGTTGCCAAAAGCATCCCCTCTGTTTGAAGCATATAAGTCATACTTCTGGCCCATTCATGAGTATCTAGAGATCCCCACCATCTCATAGACTGTGACTAGCAGTCGAACTCATATAGGTGTGTTCTTTAAAGATATCCTGTAGGACGATATCTTTGCTTCTCATAAGCCACTATGAACACATTAAGGTTAATGAACCAGCCTGCCTTACAGTTCTCTAGGAAAGAAGTACATCTGAGATAGACCAGTCAAGGGTCTTTCCTCTCAAGCTGTCACTAGCTTGTTTCACCATTCTACTTCACGGGATCTCCGATCGCATAGAACAGGTTACCACTATGACAGCCTATCAAGTGGGTCTCAGGCCCATCTCACTCGATGCACTGTTTATCACATTACGTGATAGTCCCTTGGTAAATTGATCTGCCAGATTTTTAGACGTATGGACATAGTCTAACGAAATAACTCCGGAGTTTCTCAATTTTCTGACAGATTTCAGCCGCCTTTTCACATGCCTTGTGGATTTCATGTTATCCTTTGAACTGTTCACTTTGACTATCACCGTCTGATTGTCACAGTTCATGGAAATAGACGGTATTGGTTTTTCAACCACCGGTAAATCCATAAGGAAATCACGAAGCCATTCAGCCTCAAGGCCGGCGGTATCCAAAGCTGTAAGTTCTGCTTCCATAGTTGACCTCGTTAAGATGGTCTGCTTGCAAGACTTCCAGGAAACAGCGCCACCTCCAAGTAGAAACACATATCCACTTGTGGCATACATCTCATCAGCGTCGGATATCCAGTTTGCATCACAATATCCCTCAAGTACTTTCGGGTACCCAGAATAGTGAATGCCATAGCCCATAGTACCCTTCAGATAGCGCATTACTCTCTCAAGAGCTCGCCAGTGATCATCTCCCGGTTTTGACACAAACCGACTCAGTTTGCTCACAGCAAACGAGATATCAGGCCTTGTAGCACTAGCCAGGTACATAAGCGAACCAATGATTTGGGAATATCTCAATTGATCCTTTGCTATTCTTTGGTTCTTCCGTAATAGCACGCTAGGATCATAAGGCGTGGGAGCAGATTGACAATCGCTATACCCAAAGCGACTCAAGATCTTCTCCACGTAGTGAGATTGCAAGAGAGTAATCCCACCATTGCCTTCTCTTTGTAGCTTGATGTTAAGAATAACATCTGCTACTCCCAAATCCTTCATCTCAAAGTTGTTGGACAGAAAGTCCTTGACCTCCTTAATCACATTAAGATTGGTCCCAAAGATCAGTATGTCATCAACATATAGACACAGGATGACTCCTTCACCCCCACCATACCGATAATATACACATTTGTCGGCTTCGTTCACAACAAAGCCAGCCGATATCAGAGTCCTTTCGAACTTCTCGTGCCATTGCCTAGGAGCTTGTTTGAGGCCATACAGGGATTTCAACAATTTACACACTAAGCTCTTTTGACCTTCTATCACAAACCCATCAGGCTGATCCATATAGATCTCCTCGTCTAACTCTCCATAAAGGAAAGCTGTCTTAACGTCCATCTGATGGACGAGAAGACCATGTGAGGCTGCCAGGGAAAGTAATACTCGAATCGTGGTCAAACGAGCAACAGGTGAGTAGGTGTCGAAATAATCTTCACCCTCCTTTTGTGAATATCCCTTTACCACAAGCCTTGCCTTGTACCTCTCAATCGTACCATCAGGCCTAAGCTTTTTCTTGAACACCCATTTGCATCCTATGGGTTTGCACCCGTAAGGACGCTCGACCAACTCCCAAGTACCATTAGACATGATTGAATCCATTTCACTCCTTATTGCTTCCTTCCAAAGGTCAGCATCGGGAGATGAAAGTGCCTCTTCAATGGTTCTGGGAGTGTCATCCACGAGGTATACAATAAAGTCATTTCCAAAAGACTTTGCAGTCCTCTGTCTCTTACCCTTACGGGTGACTAGATTGTTATCCTCCTCAGGAATTGCACAGGGGTTCCTCATTTTGTGTTATCGGAATGAAATGCTCATGGGGTAATGTAAACTCATGATTAGATGTGCTAGGTGTATTTTTGAAAGGAAATTCACTCTCAAAGAATGTAGCATCTCTGGACTCTAAAATTGTACCGACCACCATGTCAGGTACTCCAGATTTTACTACTAAAAATCTATAGCCCACGCTGTTCATAGCATAACCCAGGAAGATACAATCAACAGTTTTAGGTCCAAGTTTGCGTTTCTTATTGATTGGCACATTCACCATGGCCAAACAACCCCAAGTACGCAAATATGAGAGATTTAATCTTTTCTTATGCCATTCCTCGAATGGTGTAATTTCTTTATCCTTTGTGGGAACTCTATTCAGGACATGACATGCTGTCAAGATCGCCTCACCCACCATTCCTTAGAAAGGCCCGCTGTCTCTAACATGGCGTTAACCAAATCAGTTAGAGTTCGGTTCTTTCTCTCAGCAATCCCATTGGATTGAGGTGAGTAAGGCGGTGTCCTCTCATGAATAATACCATGTTCCACGCAGAATTCAGAAAAATCATTAGAAAAGTATTCTCCACCACGGTCAGACCTTAAACGTTTAATCTTCCTCTCTAGTTGGTTTTCTACTTCAGCTTTATAGATTTTAAAGTAATGCAAAGCTTCATCTTTGGATTTCAGCAGATACACATAGCAATATCTAGTACAATCATCTATGAGAGTCATGAAGTATCTTTTATCACCTCTAGTCAATTCGCCATTCATCTCGCATAGATCGGAATGAACAAGTTCTAATGCCTCTAAGTTCCTCGCCTCCGCAGCCTTGTGAGGCTTGCGAGGTTGCTTAGATTGCACGCAAGCATGGCACTTAGAACTTTTGACCATGTCAAATTTCGGGATTAAATTCAGTTTTGCTAGCCGCGTCATACAACCAAAATTAATGTGACAAAGTCGTGAATGCCAAACATTCGACTCATTCGAAGTAAGAATATTATTCACAACCTTATTACAACCAATGTCAAGTAAAGAAAAGCGGAACAAGCCTCCGCAATTATAGCCTTTTCCAACAAATGTTCCATACTTAGAAAGTATACATTTATTAGACTCAAGAACTATTTTATAACCATCTCGACACAATTGAGAGCCACTAACAAGATTTCTTTTGATTGAGGGGACATGCTGCACGTGCTTCAATAGTACCGTCTTTCCCGAAGTAAACTTCAGAATGACCGTACCAACACCAAGAACACGAGCATGTGACCCATTTCCCATCAACAAGTCTCCTGTCACTCCGGCCTGATAAGAAGAAAACAAAGAGATATCAGCACACACATGTACATTAGCCCCAGTGTCAATCCACCACTCAGGTGTTTGACAGACAGAAAGGACAATGGGTGTTGGATTACCGTACCCAGGAGTCCCTCCAGTCTCGCTAATGACCACGTTTGCAGATTTCTTCTCCTGCTTAACTTTGCGGTCTGGGCACGCACTTGCCCAATGCTCAGTGCTCCCGCAAACAAAGCAGCCACTGTCTTTCTTTTTCTTCTTAAAAGTGGTTGTTTGCTTAGGCTTCTCAGCCCCCTTCTTCTTCTTCTTTGATGAGGTAACCTTTCGCACCATATTGGCACTAGAAGGTTCTCCTACGCTCTTTCCACGTGTGTCTTTTGCTTTCGCCCTTTCCTCAACATCAAGAGTCCCAATGAGTTCAGACACGCTAAACTCCTGTCTCTTATGTTTCAGTTGGGTAGCAAAATCCCTCCAAGTAGGTGGCAACTTAGCGATAATACCGCCAGCCACAAACTTGTCAGGCAACACACATGGAAACGGTTCGAGTTCTTTTGCCAGAGCCTGAATCTCATGAGCTTGTTCAACTACAGAACGGTTCTCAACCATCTTGTAGTCAAAAAGCTGCTCCATGATATACAGTTCACTACCGGCATCAGAAACACCGAACTTAGCGTCCAGAGCATCCCATAATTCTTTCGCAGAGGTGCACGTGATATATGAATCCTTATACTTATCAGCAAGAGCGCTAATCACGGCGCCTCTGAACAGATTATCAGCCATATTGAACCGTTCCTCCTCCTCTGGAGTGAACTGTTCTGGCTTTCCGTTCGCGGCGTGATAGCAGTTCATTGCTGTAAGCCACAGGACCATCTGAGCACGCCATCTCTTGTAGGATGACCCATCAAAAGCATTTGGTTTCAGTGCAGCAGCAAAACCGCTAACAGAAAATTGCCTAATATCAGGTTTTTGGATTGTTAAGAAATTAGGCATTTTCCTACTTAATTTAATCCATAAATTCCTCAATAAGGTGATAAAAACGATGAACAAATTGATCAGAAAGACAAGAACGTACCCAGCGGAAGATCCTGCGCTGGAGGCGCTGGAAGATCCATTCCCAAGAACCATTGTTCTTGAGTTGTTCGATGTAGTCGATCTAAATTGATGCAGGACGTTGTACGCAGTGCAGAACGCCCACGGTCAGGGAGTCGATCGAGCAGTCGCGATGTCGCTCCCCAAAAACCTGATCGCCCGCACACCCGGCAGATGTCGCTTGCGGAACGGGGTTTCGGAGGCCTGCTCTCCCAGAATCTGTGCGCGCAGAAGTCCGGGACGGAGATGTCTTCAACAGCAACAGCGAGCGGAAGATGGAACGAGACGAGTAGTGAATGTGATCGAGTTATCGATCGATCCCGGGTAGGCGCTATATATAGAAACGGAACAGACGCGACCCCTTCGAACGAACAGACGTGACGCCTCCGTAAGGACGAACAGGCGTGACTCTTTCGTAGCGAAAAGGCGTCGATTCATATGGGACGCACCGTTTCAATATATCAAAAAATTCCATGACGGACGGACGCGACGCGCCCGCCACGCCCGCACGCACCGCACCGCACCGCACCGCACCGCAACTGGCCTCTCTCAACTTCTCTAGGGGATCAACCGGAAATCCACCTAATAAGTCGAGTCTATCTATGGTAGGAATCCCATGTGGGACTAAACCATTAATGCACTAATTATGGGCCTAGACTAAATAGAATTATTGCTCCATTATGGGCTTAATAAAAGGCCCAATAATTCAACAAGCAATAGCACGAGTGAATCAAATGAGTCCTTTGGAGTTTTCCAAATGAGAATAGATAAGTATGTTTACTTCGACATGTTTTCACTTGAAGGTAACATATATTATATTATAAAGCAATGGACCCTGGCCAGCTCTAACTAATCATCCTCTCTTGTTCTCTTTAAGTTCCTTTTTTTTTTGAGTTCATATTTCTGGGAGTCATTTCTCTTGTTTGCACTGGTTACCTTGTTGTTTCATTACAGTAATTATTTCAAAATATCAAGATCCTGATTCTATTGTTGACATTTTCAAGTTATCTTTTTCGTCCATATGTTTTTTTCATTTCATCAAATCAAGAGCACACTACATTGAATTATGGGATCAGTGTGGAACAAAATTAAGTTCCCGACACACACACACACACACACACACACACACACACACACACACACACACACACACACACATACATAGCATCCAAACTGACTGACATTAAAAGGAAGATCAAGTTAATTTAGTTGCAAGTGACAAAATAAACATGAAGGAAATTAGAATGAATAGATCTCAACCTACAATGGATGATATACGTACCTCTTGCCCTGTAGGAATTCATGCAGCACCTCACAGAGTCTTTCTACACTCCAGGTTGTCATGTCGCTGCTACATGATTTACCTAGTTTCTCGAGCATCTCCCGCAAAGTGTTTTTTATGTTAGGATCTCGACCCACCGAAACAAAAGCACAACAATCAAAGGGTTGTGCTTTGAGGTGGTCATGCACGACTTGGGCAAGAGTTGTCTTACCCAGTCCACCAAATCCCACAATGGACACAATCTTTAGACTCTTGTCACCCTCTGGATATGTTAACAGCCGGAGTAGTTCCTCCCTTGCCTTGTCGATGCCAACGAGCTCCCGACCCTTGTTCTCGTACAGATTGATCACACGAGGGTCAACTTCGATGGTCTTCACCGCATGAGCTGCACTGCTGAATTTATACTTCAGGCGCAGCTCGGAAAGCTCCTTGGAGAGGTCCTTGATGTCTTTGATCTTGTCAGAGATCTGATGGCGATCCTTGACCTTCATCGCTGCCTTGGTCTTGCGAAGGATCTTCTTGAAGATGTTGGCGTCTTTAGCATTGGCAGGCTCGCGGCGGTCCACACGCACCATGAATGCATCAACAGCGTCCTCCATGTCGTAGGACAGCTCCCGGACCTGCTCGGCCCAGAGCTTGTCCGTCTCGCTGAGCTGCTCCGGCGGCACCTGGGACACCTCGACGAGGGCGGCATCCATCATCGGCAGTTCCCGACAGAGGGACTCGATCTCGCGCCTGAGGCCCATCTGCTTGACGAACTCGTCCTCCAGCAGCTTGAGCAGCTTCGGGGCCAGGGTGCCCATGGCCCCCACGGCGAGCTCCATGCTCGCCTCGATCCGTCACTCGATCACTCTCCCTCTTTCTTACTTGATACTTGCTCCGTTGTTAAACGTTGCAAATGGCAAAAGGAACTATGTGGCCTGGGCAGAAGGGATTAGAGAGGAGCAGCACTGCTTTTTACCAGTGGAACGAGCTACTACTCTATGCCAACTACTAGCTGATTCTGCATCAAGCTGTCCTGATCCGTCACTTGCCGCGCCTCGCACGTGACTGGCTAATCTTGATCCAAGTAAAGTATTCCCCTTCGAGGATTTAAATAGCCCCATCATCTATCAACGAGAGATGCTTACGAATCCAATTGTACCTTAATCTGTTCTTTATAGGACTCACTGCTCGGTAAAGTGCAGTTGTCTTGTTCTCTATAGTTTATGCCTGGGCGGTGCGTTTGTTCATCGTGTCTTCCGTCTTGATTTGTAAAATATCACTTGAACAGGCTGGTGACCCGGCTTCACATGTCGAGCCCTTTACTGTTCTATCGCTTACCGTGAGGGTGTGTTTGAATGAGCGTCCGAGGGAGGATGGAACATTTTGAGTATACTAATTCAAAATTTTGTAAAAAATATTGAAATGATAGTTTAAAGAATTTTTAAAAAATCAAAAATACAAACAAAATATATATTCATCTGTGATCTTGTTTTGATGCATTAATTGTAACGAACACAATAGTTTAATCAGAATCAAAAACGGAATCATAGTTTAAGAGGAAAATAAGATTAAAGTTTTGAATCAAATTGAAATAGTGCGCTCCACTCCTATGCTGACACATGTCCGGCTCTCTCCTACCTCCAGCTGCGCCCGCAGGCTCCTCCATCCATGTGTTAGACTGTCTCCAACGGTGGGAAGAGACCTAAACTCGGTGGTGATTTCCCTCAATACAACAGACCTAAAAACACCAATCTTCAACGAGAAGACGCAAACACCACCTTGTTCCTCCTCTTGCTCCTGTTGGCGGTCGTTAAACCATGATTTGACCGCCACCCTACCGGTAAATAAATGCATAACACCAAGATTTTGTGCATAGTAGTTAGGAATAATGCTACTCCACAGGTTTTGGTGAATATTTGGATGCAGGAGTGAATAATGGAGAAAAGTGGGCCCAGTCAGGGAAAATCCCTGGCCGGCCGGCCCCACCCTAGGCCGGCCGGCCCCACCTGGTGGCCGCAGGCCCCAGGCTTCCTCCGGTGGGCTGGAAACTGGTCCACAACGCATAATTCAAGGCCCAACCCAGCGGATTTGCGCCGACTTACCAGAGGTGGGCCATTTGGGCCTTAACTTGGCCCCTACTGCAATTCTGCCGCCCCCACGAAGTAGCCGACCTTCAGACCGCCTTCAGGAGTGAATCAGGAGCGTTGAGGCAGAAGTCGGTGGCCAACCGCCACAGGGGACGGCCGGCCGGCCTCCCTACCTGGCCGGCCGGCCGGCCTCCCTACCTTGCCGGCCGGCCGACCTTGGCGCCACTGACTCTCCAGCTTCGGCTATTTAATCCCCTGGGTCCTGAAGAGGCTATAAATACCCCTGGCCGGCTGCAGAAACAATTCGCACCATCACACACTTCATCCAAGTGTTCATTAGTTTAGTAGTAGCTTTGGGAGTTAGAGTAGAGTAGAGTAGAGTGAGAGCTCTCACGGGCTTCCGGAGTCTTCTCGGAGTTCGGTATAGTTCTTGTATCGTTACTCTTTTGAGATATTATTTTATTCAATATATAATTAGTTTTATCTTTATTTATTTCTTTTAGTAATTCTTTTCTATTTAGTTTATTTATTCTGTTAAGTAAGTGCTTGTAGAAGTCTTGTTGTGGGATTCGTGATTGTTGGAGTACGCAAGTACGAGAGAGTGCCTTCGTCGAGATGACGTCGTGTGAATCTGTGCTTGTTTATTCTTAGATAGGACTGCTCCGTTGATCAAAAGTAGTTCCTCTAGGCGGGTTGTAAGCGTGGCGCTTAGATCTTGGCCTATGCACGTTTGGCACCCAACCCCACGGAGGATGGTAGCCGCGAGTGTATGTCACAGCTGCACCGGTCTCTGTAGTCCACCACGTCCGGGTTGGACTCAGCAGGGTCTTATTATAGCATACGGTTCCCTAGGTTTGAACTAGCATCATCGGTTGACTAGCACGTGTGTGCCCCAAAACGACATGACTTGTATGTGTGTGATCTTAACTAGAGTAGATAACCTTGTAGATTAGACTACTAGAAAGAGTAAATACTAGGTAAACATGCAGATAGCCTTAACTCTATCTCGTTGCTTTCCCAAATGTATACTACAGTTTTTCTTTTATTACCATGGATTTGAGGATGTGTATGCCACCTATATATATCATGCCTATCTTACCCCCGTCTCAAGTATAGTTGATACATTATGTCTTTCTCCCAATTATCCAGTGCATTGCTATTATTCAGCTCCCTTTTGCTCTACTTCCCTGCGGAAATATAAATACGATAACCCTGGAATACTCCAAGGTGAAATGCTACAATGGTGATCCGTGCGCTTGCGGAATTAATGAATTTAATTTATCGCATAAGAACCGCCAACAAGCATTTCTGGCGCCGTTGCCGGGGAAGTAGCAGCGAGGAACTGAATAAATGCATTGAAGTTTGTGAGAAGAATAATTATCACTTACTTTTGCGGGCTTACCCTTGTCCTGTCTTTCTTTGTTGTGAAAATTTGAAACAGGACTGTGCATGACTGGTTTCGACCTACCAGAAAACTTCCACTCAGATCCAGAGCAGTTCTTGAGGAAAGTTCGAGCAAAACTCACCAAACAGATCCGCAAGAACGCTCTGGCTCTCGAATCGTCTCCTCCACCGTTTGTCAGGGCCTCCTCACGAACAACACCATGGCCGACCCCGTTGTTGAGAAGACGATCAATGACTTCTCCGCTCGCCCACTACGAAGAACATCCGCGTGGGTCCCAACCCACGCATCACCAACAAGGACTACGAGCTCAAGCCAGCCTTGATCAACATGATCTTGGCCAGTCCTTTCTGTGGGAAGCCGTCGGAGGATGCAAATGCTCACCTCCAAGATTCCTGATGACGTGCAACACCTTCGTCATAAAGGATGCACCTCAGGACGCCATCCGACTACAGCTTTTCCCATTCTCTCTGTTGGGCAAGGCTCTCCAGTGGTTCTACGCGAACCAAGAGTCCCTCGACACGTGGACGGCATGCTCCAATGCTTTCCTCGCCAAGTTCTTCCCGCCGGGCAAGACGACTGCCCTGCGGAACAAGATATCGGGCTTCCAACAGCTCGCAGATGAGTCGACCGCGGAAGCCTGGGACAGGATGCAGGAGTACGTTCTCTCATGCCCACACCATGGCATGGAGGAATGGCTCCTCATACAGAGTTTCTACCACGGTTTGAGGCCGTCCGCTCGAGAGCACCTCGACGCCGCAGCAGGCGGCTCTTTCTTCTCTCTTAGCTTATGTTGGCGGTTCTTATGCGATAAAATTAAATTCATTAATTCCGCAAGCGCACGGATCACCATTGTAGCATTTCACCTTGGAGTATTCCAGGGTTATCGTATTTATATTTCCGCAGGGAAGTAGAGCAAAAGGGGGCTGAATAATAGCAATGCACTGGATAATTTGGAGAAAGACATAATGTATCAACTATACTTGAGACGGGGGTAAGATAGGCATGATATATATGGGTGGCACACACATCCTCTAATCCAAGGTAATAAAAGAAAACTGTAGTATACATTTGGGAGAGCAACGAGATAGAGTTAAGGCTACCTGCATGTTTACCTAGTATTTACTCTTTCTAGTAGTCTAATCTACAAAGGTTATCTACTCTAGTTAAGATCACACACATACAAGTCATGTCGTTTCGGGGCACACACGTGCTAGGTCAACCGATGATGCTAGTTCAAACCTAGGGAACCGTATGCTATAATTAAGACCCTGCTGAGTCCAACCCGGACGTGGTGGATTACAGAGACCGGTGCAGCTGTCACGCTTACAAACCCGCCTAGAGGAACTACTCTTGATCAACGGAGCAGTCCTATCTAAGAATAAACAAGCACAGATTTCACACGACGTCATCTCGACGAAGGCACTCTCTCGTACTTGCGTACTCCAACAATCACGAATCCCACAACAAGACTTCTACGAGCACTTACTTAACAGAATAAATAAACTAAATAGAAAAGAATTACTAAAAGAAATAAATAAAGATAAAACTAATTATATATTGAATAAAATAATATCTCAAAAGAGTAACGATACAAGAACTATACCGAACTCCGAGAAGACTCCGGAAGCCCGAGAGAGCTCTCACTCTACTCTACTCTACTCTAACTCCCAAAGCTACTACTAAACTAATGAACACTTGGATGAAGTGTGATGGTGCGAATTGTTTCTGCTGCAGCCGGCCAGGGGTATTTATAGCCTCTCCAGGACTCAGGGGATTAAATAGCCGAAGCTGGAGAGTCGGTGGCGCCAAGGTCGGCCGGCCGGCCAGGTTGAGGCCGGCCGGCCGTCCCCTGTGGCGGTTGCCACCACCGCTTTCTGCCTCAACGCTCCTGATTCACTCCTGAAGGCGGTCTGAAGGTCGGCTACTTCGTGGGGGCGGCAGAATTGCAGTAGGGGCCAAGTTAAGGCCCAAATGGCCCACCTCTGGTAAGTCGGCGCAAATCCGCTGGGTTGGGCCTTGAATTATGCGTTGTGGACCAGTTTCCAGCCCACCGGAGGAAGCCTGGGGCCTGCGGCCACCAGGTGGGGCCGGCCGGCCTAGGGTGGGGCCGGCCGGCCAGGGATTTTCCCTGACTGGGCCCACTTTTCTCCATTATTCACTCCTGCATCCAAATATTCACCAAAACCTGTGGAGTAGCATTATTCCTAACTACTATGCACAAAATCTTGGTGTTATGCATTTATTTACCGGTAGGGTGGCGGTCAAATCATGGTTTAACGACCGCCAACAGCGTAAAGAACGCTAAGAAGTTGATTGAGAAGGTGGCGGCCAACCAGACTCATGGTGAACGCCAAGCGGCGAGCACCAAGACCCGTGGAGTGCACCAAGTGGAGACGATGGACATGCTCGCCATCAAGCTCGATCAGCTACTCCGCAAGGTGGAATCCCCACAGGACCTGCAAGTTGCGGACTCCCGCATGACTTGTGAAGAGTGCGGCAACACAGGGCATATGGGCATAAATTGCCCGAATGCGAGAGAGGAATGCAATTTCCTCAACAATGGCAATGGGTACCGCTCCCAGAACAACTACGGCTGGAATTCCAGCACCCACCTCTCCTTTAACAAGAATCAGGGAGGTAACAATGGTAATCTTTCCCGCTTTGAGCCCTCTATCAAGGATCTAGTTCTCGGCCAGGTCAAGATTAATGATAGCATCAGTAAGAAGTTTCTTACTACCGACAAGGCTTTAGAGAGCATAGATGCCAAGCTAGAGTCGTTCAGCACTACCCTGCAGAATCAGCTAAGCCATAACAAAATGCTAGAAACGCAAATCGCGCAAATAGCTTCAGCTGTGCAGTCTCCTCGTGCGGGTAAACTTCCTGGGCAACCAGAAGTTAGCCCCAAGGAGAGCGTAAATGCAATAACCATCAGGTGTGAAGAGAGCGACTTGGAGACCGCGCTACCCAAGGATGTGATCAGAAAAGATCCCGGATGGCCAACCATTCCGTGTTTGGTCAACGACCGGTGTTTCGCTCAGGCACTATGTGACTTAGGGGCGAGCGTGAGCATCATGCCAAAAGCGATGTACGATGGGTTAAACCACCCATTGTCTCCAACGATCATGAAGCTCCAGCTTGCAGACGGGTCACTACGCCTGCCCTTGGGGATTGTCGAAGAAGTCCCCGTACAGATCAGAAATCTCTTCGTCCCCGTCGATTTCGTTGTGCTCGACATGGAAGTGGATGTCAAGACCCCTCTCATCCTCGGAGACCGTTCTTGAGCACCACCAACGCCAACATCGACGTGGGGGCGGGAGAAATCCACTTGGACTTCAACGGCAGGGAAGAGACGTTCAGCTTCAAGCCTAAGGTTGAACAATGCAAGCAAGTGAGGGTCATATATGGAAAGGACCCAAGGAGAGTGGAGAAGATTGAGATTACTCCACCCATGCCACAGCCAGACAAGCTTATTGCATACATGAGAGACTATCTGGAAAGAGAGAATGCAAGAAGGCTAGCAAAATATTGGAGGACTCCAAGGAGGATGCCTCAGCCGCCAAACACACCTCAAGCCCCTCTTACTCCTCCCCCGCAAGAAGGAGTAGGCGAGTCACAATCGCCTAAGAAGAGGAGAGCGAGGCGCTCAAGGAAGAATAAGGCAGCTACGGTATCGACCGACGAGAGTACAACAAAGGCGCCTATTAAAGAAAAGGTCGCCACCACCAACACAAAGAAGACAACCAAGGTGTGGCGGAAGAAGGAAGGAACCTCTACCTCGCCAGATTCTCCAGCGAGCGAGGGCCAAACAAGTTGAAGACATGGAGAACGTCTAGCTCAAAGACGTAAAAATGAGAGCCCTCCGATTTGGGGAGGCCATCCCAATCGTTATCCTAGCTAGGCCTAGCACTTGTTTTTCTTTTTTTTCATAAACCATAAAAACAACAAAAATAATAGGATTCCCGGCGATGCTCATTAGGGGCTAGCCACTTGTATCATCCTCACTCTTTTTTGCAGGTCAAGAAGGAGGAGGAAGAGCCTGAATCAAGCTTAAGTCTTGCAAAGACTCAAACTTGGGAAGGGCCCCCAGGTGAGACGGAGTTCAACACTAGCTCGAGTCTTGCAAAGACTCAAGCTTGGGGAGGACCCCCAGGTAAGTATTTCTAACTTTTTAATAAATAAATAAACTCCCTGTTTCGAATAAATGCTAGAATCTTGGTGTTATGCTACGCTTAAGGGAAATGATGATCGAGTTACAAATTAGCTTCCCATGTGTCGCATAGATGCAACTTTTACTCCTGACATATGTGTTATTTTTATTTGAGCATGATCACATCATGAGTATTGCTTATTTCCGTGGGTTGCATTTGTTACACCAAGTCTGAGCATTGTGGATTGTGATATGGCATGATTAGGACTTGTTGCAATTTCTTAGTATGGTTTCATCCAGAGACGTTTTTCTTGAATTGCTGCAAGTACCTAAAACCCTTCTGTTTTGGCACACTTCTCTTAGTGTGAGGATTTATTTACCTACCAGAGCCATATCATAATATTCGAAACAGCCCCACTCATAGCCATTTGCTTATGTATTGAGTTTTGTTAAGGTTTGATGTACTCTTGAAACTAAGCACTCCTAATTTTGGTCATAATTCCTTCGCGTGTGTTTTCGAAAAATTTCTTTCCACCAAATAAAAAGGGGAATGTTTGGATAAATCAACCAAACATTTTTCAGAGTTTGCAAAACTTTTGGTCCATCCAAAAAAGCTCAAGAATATTTCAAAATGTTTCCTTTGAACCATGCAAAAATTATGGCCCTTTGCACCATGGAATAATAAAAAAAAAAACTCCATGGTTGCATGACAAAAGTCAATGGCTATATGGTTCTTATCATAAACATCTTGAGCAAAATAAAGGACCAATGTTTTCAAAACCCCTTCCACAAGTGTGAGTCCATTTTCTCCCCCTCCATCACATCATCTCTTATGACCAAAATAAATGGAGTTGCTATGTTGATTGAGACTCATTCTTTAGCTTTACAATATATGCATGGCACTTGTGCGTTCCATACCAAGCTCCACATACAGAGCCTCATTTGGTAGAAGGTAGGATGAGTGAAGCTTGTAGGAATAAGACTCACATCGGAGTGGTAAGAGAAGTGCCACCCAAACGAAGGAGAATTTTTACACCTTACCTTGCAGCACATAAAAACTCTGGATGCATACCTACTAGAATTGTTTACTTGTCCAAAAGTGTCGTTCTAGTCTTCAATGCTGCATGACAAGGTGTGACATATAAGCCCCACAATTTTTGCAACACTCATGAATATTTCGTGCTCTCGTAAACTTACCACTGTTTAGGGAGTATGTTGTTGCATCTTTATTACCCATGGGGCGCTTCTTTGTAACTCCTGATCCGCCGGTACCCTGAGTTGAGTTTGCTCGGGACGAGCAAAGTTTAAGCTTGGGGAGGTTGTTGGCGGTCGTTAAACCATGATTTGACCGCCACCCTACCGGTAAATAAATGCATAACACCAAGATTTTGTGCATAGTAGTTAGGAATAATGCTACTCCACAGGTTTTGGTGAATATTTGGATGCAGGAGTGAATAATGGAGAAAAGTGGGCCCAGTCAGGGAAAATCCCTGGCCGGCCGGCCCCACCCTAGGCCGGCCGGCCCCACCTGGTGGCCGCAGGCCCCAGGCTTCCTCCGGTGGGCTGGAAACTGGTCCACAACGCATAATTCAAGGCCCAACCCAGCGGATTTGCGCCGACTTACCAGAGGTGGGCCATTTGGGCCTTAACTTGGCCCCTACTGCAATTCTGCCGCCCCCACGAAGTAGCCGACCTTCAGACCGCCTTCAGGAGTGAATCAGGAGCGTTGAGGCAGAAGGCGGTGGCCAACCGCCACAGGGGACGGCCGGCCGGCCCTCCCTACCTGGCCGGCCGGCCGACCTTGGCGCCACCGACTCTCCAGCTTCGGCTATTTAATCCCCTGGGTCCTGGAGAGGCTATAAATACCCCTGCCCGGCTGCAGAAACAATTCGCACCATCACACTTCATCCAAGTGTTCATTAGTTTAGTAGTAGCTTTGGGAGTTAGAGTAGAGTAGAGTAGAGTGAGAGCTCTCTCGGGCTTCCGGAGTCTCTCTCGGAGTTCGGTATAGTTCTTGTATCGTTACTCTTTTGAGATATTATTTTATTCAATATATAATTAGTTTTATCTTTATTTATTTCTTTTAGTAATTCTTTTTTATTTAGTTTATTTATTCTGTTAAGTAAGTGCTCGTAGAAGTCTTGTTGTGGGATTCGTGATTGTTGGAGTACGCAAGTACGAGAGAGTGCCTTCGTCGAGATGACGTCGTGTGAAATCTGTGCTTGTTTATTCTTAGATAGGACTGCTCCGTTGATCAAGAGTAGTTCCTCTAGACGGGTTGTAAGCGTGGCGCTTAGATCTTGGCCTATGCACGTTTGGCACCCAACCCCACGGAGGATGGTAGCCGCGAGTGTATGTGACAGCTGCACCGGTCTCTGTAATCCACCACGTCCGGGTTGGACTCAGCAGGGTCTTAATTATAGCATACGGTTCCCTAGGTTTGAACTAGCATCATCGGTTGACCTAGCACGTGTGTGCCCCGAAACGACATGACTTGTATGTGTGTGATCTTAACTAGAGTAGATAACCTTTGTAGATTAGACTACTAGAAAGAGTAAATACTAGGTAAACATGCAGGTAGCCTTAACTCTATCTCGTTGCTCTCCCAAATGTATACTACAGTTTTTCTTTTATTACCTTGGATTTGAGGATGTGTGTGCCACCTATATATATCATGCCTATCTTACCCCCGTCTCAAGTATAGTTGATACATTATGTCTTTCTCCAAATTATCCAGTGCATTGCTATTATTCAGCTCCCTTTTGCTCTACTTCCCTGCGGAAATATAAATACGATAACCCTGGAATACTCCAAGGTGAAATGCTACAATGGTGATCCGTGCGCTTGCGGAATTAATGAATTTAATTTTATCGCATAAGAACCGCCAACACTCCCACCGCGCCTCGCGTCACTGCCTTCTTCCTCCTCCCGCTCCCACCGCGACGCCCGCGGCGGCGCCTCGCCCCGCGCCCGCGCCCGTGCCGCACCCCGCGCCGACGCCACTGCGGATTGTGGTGCTGGCCGTGGAGGCCCCTGGTGGCGGCGGTGTGGGTGGTGCTGACCATGGAGGCAGTGGTGCCGCGCCCTCGCCGTGGCGGCAGTGGTGCCGCGCCCTCGCCGGATCCATGAGGCACAGTCGAGGCCGTCCTCCGCGCGGATCACTGCTACGGCAAGCTCGAAGTGCTCGTCAGCACCGTCACGCGCTCGCCGTGCTCGTCTCCACCTTCCATTACGAGAAGCTCCCCTCCGCCATCGACCAGGTTCGCGAAATTCCAGAGGGAGGGAGGGGGAGGGCGCGGCGGTGGACGAATCGACTCCGGAGGGAGGGAGGGAGGGAGGGGGAGGGCCTCGGCGGGGGACGAATCGGCTGCGGATCTCGCTGCGCCGGGATGGGGGCGCCGCCCTGGGGCGACGGCGCGCCGCCCTGGGAGGCGGCGGCGTCGGCCTGGAGCGGCTTCTGTTCGTGGAGAGAGAGGAGAAAGTGAACGGTTGGAGGATTGCGTCGCCGAGCGAGGGAACTCATTTCTGGGTCGCAGGGGGAGCGGTTGCTAAAATGGGTGCGATGTTTGGGTCGCCTGTTGGAGAGAAGTTTTTCTGGTTTGAGGACCCACGTGGAAAACGGGTCCTCTGTTGGAGATAGCCTTAGCATCACAAATCTTGGCTCACACTACTGGCTGTGATCGGAACAGCTGCAGCTGCAGCTGCGCAGCGCCGTTCACTGTAGCACTGAGAGTAGGAAACAGCAGCAGCTGCAGCCACAGCCAAAAAAAAAAAATCTCTTCCGATCGCTGCCACTGGCTAAGGTAGTACCCTATGTATATAAATCCCGTATAAAATGGAACTATAAACTTTTCTGCCCATATCAAAATGTTTTAGCCCACATCCTCCAAATCCCAGCCCAACACATATTTAAGCTGATTCAGCCCACATCCCCCCTATGTCCTACGCGGGCCGATAGACCATTCCAAAGTACGGCCCGACTAAGGAGCCCTTCAAAACGGAGCAAAATATCAATTACAGAATGAGAATTTTCAAACCAACTTGAAAATTCTAACTTTAATGAGTTAATATCATAAAGCCACAACTATTTGGTCCCTTGTTGCAAGGAGCCACAACTTTTGAAACTAGTTTCACAAAAACCACAACTTTTAGTTTGATCCCACATGTCAGTCACATAAAAACTGCATAGGGCCAACAAAGGATGACAAGTGGGCCTCATACGAAAACTTGTGGTTTTGTGCAACAGGTGATACAAATACTCGTGGTTTTGTGATACTAGTTTCAAAAGTTGCGATTCCTTGCAACGAAGGACAAAATAGTTGTGGTTTTGTGAAATTAATTCAACTTTAATTGAATAAAGAGGGAAAATGAGTCATATTTTCCAATGAGTAAGGTGCATCATCCGTAAAGAGCAAATAACTCTTATTTAATTGAACGGTCCCTGTATATCATTTTGGCTGCAAGTGTGCTCCTCTCCGAAAAACGTTTTCATTGTTTTCCAGGACTCATGCAAACAAGTAAGAATTTTGAAATGAATTTATTTCTATATTCATCAGCATAACTTTCTTAATTCACAAAAAAAACAACAACATAACTTTCTTTAACCATTTTACTCCTCAAACAATTCCTTTGTCCGTTTCACACCCTAAACAAAATCATGGCTCACTTCACTCCCTAAACAATTCCATTTGGTGCAATATACATTTTATTGCAGTTTTTGTCTTTTCTGTTTCTCGGGCTAGAAATCGAATTTAAATCCCAAATTTTGCATGATGATAGCTCCCACAATACCCTATGTTAAAGTAATTTTTAAATATTTTTCTGATATTTTTTGAATGCTTATATAGTTTATTGCTATTCAATCATGTAACTAGTTTTAAAAAAATATGTCATAAATAGTTGAACATATCGCAAAAATTGAGCTTCGAATTTCACTTATAGGCCAAGAAACAAAAAAGACAAACTTCAATGAGATGCATTTCGTACCGAATGGAATTGTTTGAGGGAGTAAAGTGAGTCATGATTTTGTTTAGGATGTGAAATGGACAAAGTGAATTGTTGGAGAGAGTAAAATGGACTTTTTTTTATTACTATCGGGAGCACAAAAGAATTTTACCCAACACCAACAATATTTCACTTCACAGACATCACTTGTTACACTTGAGAGAAAAAAAAAACAATGGAAACGCAGGACATGCAAACTAATGTTGGTACTACTCCCCCGGAGCACGACGAAGGAATGGAGTACGTAGCTAGTTTGCTGTTACTAGTGCTGGTTTACGACGAAGCATTTCTCCCTGATCTCGCCGTCGTCGCCGGTGAGCACCTCGATCTTGCCCATCTTGATCATGGCCTTGGCGAACTTTGCCTCCCACACCTTCCCAACGGCGGCGTGGAACTTGACGACACCGGCCGTCCACGGGTTGTCGAGCAGCGTCTGGTCGGAGGTGAGCACGACCTTGTGCGCGAGCACGTTCTTGAAGTAGCGGTTGTCGAAGGTCGCCGGCGTGACGGGGTCGAGCGGCACCACAGTGGGGTCCATCTGGTCGTCGGAGGACGGCCACGGGCACCGCGCCTTGAGCTCCGCAGCGTAGGCCGGGTCGATAGCCGTGTCCGTCGTCCCGACCTGGCCGGTGAAGTTGTAGAGGCGCTGCGTGAAGGAGGAGCAGTGGGAACGGCCGATGGTGTGCGCGCCGGAGAGCGTGACCATCTCGTCGGCCGTGAGGCCCTTGCGCTGGAAGCTGGCGACGAGCTCGCCGACGAGGTCGGTCGGGGCCGGGACGTTGTTGTCGAGCACCTCGGCGACGAGGGAGACGCGGCCGTCGCGGCGGCCAGACGGGACCTGGTAGTCGATGCCGGCGGCGAGGAAGGCTCCGTCGCGGGCTGCGAAGGCGACGACGTCGGCGCACGAGACGGTGCGCGGGCAGTGGGCCTCGAGGACGGACTTGGCGTCGTCGATGACGTCGAAGCCGCGCATGCTGGGGTTGTTGGCCGGCGAGTCCTTCTCCGCCGTGTTCCCCGGGGTGGAGTTGATGAGCACCGAGCCGTCGCAGCCGCGGACGAACCAGTCGTGGAAGTGCATCCGGATCAGACCCGCGCCGACGCCGGGTTCACGGGCCAGGCCGCGGCGGACGGCGTTGCGGACGATCTCCTCCGCCTCCGGGCACGAATGCTTGTAGAACCCTACCTCGAGCGTCGACGCATGATGATCAGCCACCGAGGCGACCATTGTTGCCGAATGAAGTCCGCCGGAGAAGAGCACCGGGGCGGCGAAGGACGCTCGGCTTTGTCGTCCTCGCCAGGCCACCACCCCAAGGGGTATGTTTGTTTTGGGCTGAGCCACGATAGTTGTTGCCGAATGAAGTCCGGCCCACTGACAGCAGCAAGAACCGATGGGCATCGTTCCGAGGATCGCTTCGCTGCTTCTCTGTTTTCTCCCTGGGTGGGTGTTTCGCTCTGTTTCTCCTCCTGGAAATTTCGATATCCAACCCAAAGGATGCATGGGTCGGCCTGCGCCGGGAGTAGGAGAGGACACGATGCGTAGGTTTCCGTCGCTGGCACGGATGCCCTTTTGTGACCGGAAACAAGCATGATGCACCGTCAATGACACTGGGCACCGGGCACGGGCTATATATGGAAGCAAGTTGCCGTAGCAGGGCCTGCAACGTCGTGTCCTGGAGCAGAGTTCGGTATTGAGCAGGTTCTGGGGACCGCCACAACGACGTCGAGTCGCAGGTACTGTTACTGTTTCTGAAGGTTTTGCGTCCCAAACAAACGAGTGAATGCAATAGTGCATTTGCCAAAGGTATGGAATTGAGTGACAATAGGAATGTGAATGGTATACGAAATTCGGTGATATAAAATAGGAATGTGAATGGTATATCTAAAAAATGTAACAAGTGAGGCATATGAGTGGTTGCTCCGCACTTTTTTTTTTTTTGAGGTCATGTTTCATAAGCGTCTCATATCTTTCCAGGCCTTCAATGGACAACCACGAATCCACGATCAAATGGACGACATTAACCTTCACTAATGCATGATATTACATGCAATTTGTTACACATGATCAACGATACACAATCGACAGTGACACTAGAATTTGATAACTTCCGTCCTAAACAGCCTCATATATTGTATATCCAAATCCATGTATCACACAGTTTTTGTTTCCACCTTTTGTGGGCTATAAGGAATAAACATGATACAGTTGCACTAACCGCCAAGGTAATTCATCAATTTTCAGGTCTTAGGAGCAACGTAATACTTGCATGCCCCAACGAGCACACACAATTCCTGCCTTTTTCATTTATTACAGAATGAAATTTTGTGATCCACTCATATGAGTCGTCTTAGCTGCCAACATCAGCAGGTCGGCAAAAGAGGTTTCTCACTTCATTCGACGCCTTCTCATATGCAGAGCATTGGAAGTCAAGTTAGTTCATTTTATATACTGTACAGACTGGACATATCAAAACTGAAAACTTGGATTAAGTCAAGAGGAATAACTTCAATGTCCAAGTGTTTATACATAACGTCGCTGGATGATATGAGGGACCTAATGATATCCCTAATCCCAAATCAAATGTCCTGATGGCATCCCAATTCCCAATTTTCAAACCAGATGAAGAAGAAACTCCGTGATGGTTACAATGTCACGTCAGGAACCCGGTTTTGCAGAATGTCCAATGTGATCCATGACGGTGGCTGAACTTGGGTTTCGGAAGGTCCAATGTGATCCATGGTGAAGAATTGATGACACGACCATGATGGTGGTCATAAGATGGAGTCAGACGTATGAGTCGTATGCATAGCAATTCGGTAAGAATTTATCACATTGGTCTATGATTGTTGCTTTGAATTTTTGTTTGGCACGACATGGTTTCTGGCTTTATATCATGAAGTGACACAGGATGACAGGAGCACAAAGCCACGCTTGTCATAACAACAACAACAACAACAATGTTCACCTGCAAGACACGATAAAGATGTCATTGACTCCACTCTGTTGCTTCAAAGCATGTCAATATACCACCTATGGCTTCATCGCCACATGCCTCCCAGTCAAAGCACAAAAGGAGCATTGAATGCTATGATTTTAGAATTTCTACTACTTATCAATCTTTTCCATATATAATGCAAAGAATACATGATAAGATAAACAAATATTCAAAAATTAACATAACACTCAACATATTGTAATGGTGGGCCCCTCATCCTTTTTATCCGGGCTTGGGACCGGCTGTGCAACACTATGTCCATTCCAAATATATGTATTTGGAATTTGCACAGGCGGATTTCCACCCTTTCCCTCCTAAACCCTAGTATAACCAGCCCATCCGCAACCAACACAAGCGCACATAACACGCATAAAGAAGCCCTAGAAAAGATTGACTATCAAAGCCTATGAAAAAGATTGACATAAAACGGTAAGTTCTAAAAAAGGATTAATAATTTTTTTATTTTTATAAAGAAACATGTAACTAATTTTTTAATTTTGTTTTGAAGATAAGAATCAATTAGTAGAAAAGCCCTTAAGATTCATATAAATTTTTATTTGATTTTTTTATATTATTGACTTTTTTCTTGGTTTGCTGAGAACTAAGCTGAAACAATGTTTTCCTTTCTTGCAGTAGTCTTCAAGAGAGCCAACCTGTCAAAAAAAGGAGCACAAATATAAGCTTGATTTGTGCAAATTGAGACATTTAAAGAAGAGAAAATTTATTGTATGCCATTGAAACCTAAAAGTTTATATTATTTGCTATTCAAAATATACACCTCTTTTGTGTACAGTTAGTTTCAAATACTCCATCCCTTCTATGCCACTTATGTTACATCCATGATACAGGTTGATATTAGGGCCTTCAAATGATATATAATAATTGTTACTTGTTTTAATGTAACAAAAATACATGAAGGGGTGAAAAAGGTTGAAACCAATGGCATAAAAGGGGAAAGTGCATGTTATGGATGGTAAGTGAGAAAAAGTATAGGCTCAATGACATATATTGAACCAAGGCATATATTTGGGAGGTAACAATTTTGCAGATACCAAACTGGAATCACCGAATTATTGTATGTAAAAACCAAATACTTTTTCATGACAGTGATATTATATTATTGCACTTAGTTGCTTATTTTTAAGAGAAACAAACCGTCCGTCCACTGTTGCTTGGGAGACAATACCACTCAAGCAGTCCCTATTTACATTTTGAGATGAGAGAGAAAGAGAGCACTTCGTACCATTGGCACTATACATTACCTAATATTCATAATACAATAATATGAGACCTGTATATGAGAATTTACTCAGATTGAGAAGCACATATATACCTGCGACGCAGGAGGACGGAATGAAATGTCCAAACATGGCCTAGCGACCATCATTATTATCCAGCTGAAGACAAGAGAGAAACATATGTTAGTACATCTTATACACAATCAGAACATCTCCAGCAAATATCTTAAAAGAAACTCGTTCCTTATATATAAAAAGATGATCTACGTTCAGCTTTGAGATAGGCCACACGAGTGAACAGATATCTTATATCTCTTCCTTATAACTTTGAGATTCGTGTGCGGGAAAAAATAATAATCAAACGGCCGTAGCCCTTCTTCAACCAGCTGCATCGAGCTCCATACCCGCCGCACGCAGCCCCGTCCAAGCGCCTCCCCGCCGCAGCCCCTGTCCGCGTCGCCGTCAGACGCTGCCTCCGCAGCCGCAGGCCTGAACCCGCCACCCCAGCCCTAGGGAGGTGAGCAGTACCAGGAGCCACGCCGTCATGATTTGGAACTGCGGCGAGGTGCCCTGTGCCCAGCCCACGGCGGGCACGCAGGAGGAGCGGCGGCATCAACGCCGAGGAGCGCGCCGTGTGGCGAGGCCGGGATCAGGCAGACAGCCCTAAGCCTAGACTCGAGCTCGACCAAAGGGAGCACTCAAATTGCAAGAATCTCAAAAATAGTCCCCATTTCCGGTCGCCGCCACCATGGCCAAAATTTGAAGCTCCTCAAGTGAGCTCCGCTCCTCCATTTCCTCAATCTTACAACAACACCTATGCACATTGCTAATCAATTTGCACCTACTTTTGCCCCAATATTTTGGGTGAAGGCCCTGATGTCGTCCGCTTCCTCTGCTCTGCTGTCTTCGCCCGTCGTCCGAAGCGAGGACCGGGCGGACGAGCAGCTCCCGCACTGGCATCCTGCTTGCCACGGGCAGCTTCCAGGCCGGGCGGCCGAGGTGCGTGCCACGTCAGGCAGGCTGCGTGTCGCGGACAGCGAAGCGATGCAGACAGCGCGCGCCGCGTTGGGGCGTCGGGGATGCATCAGTTAGGGGCTGGCAGCGTCAGAGAGGTACCGGGAGGAGGGTGGTGTGCGGTGGCGAGCGGCGCCGGGCGTCGGGCTCGTCGCGGCATCGGCTGCGGGGACTGCTACAGTGATACACGCAATGGGA
Organism: Eragrostis nindensis; assembly: GCA_012490785.1. Lineage (NCBI taxonomy): Eukaryota > Viridiplantae > Streptophyta > Magnoliopsida > Poales > Poaceae > Eragrostis > Eragrostis nindensis. The sequence continues at coordinate 64,396 of JAAXCT010000691.1, forward strand.
AAAGTGGGGGGCCGTTGGTTGTTTAAATTTATGCAATGGAAAGCAAGATTTAAGCAATGCCTCAGAAATTTGAGGGAAGGTGGAGGATGGTATAAGAGAACTGCGGTTAAGAGCATCTCCAACGATCCCCTCATTTTTGCCCCCTTATTTCTCAATATAAGGGCCTTATCTAGATTTACCCTTATATTTCACCTCCATCTCCAACAATCCTCTCAAATGTGACCCCTTATCTTTATTTTATTATTTTCTTTTAAACCAACCTTATCCTTTCCTCTTCCCCTCCCACGCCACCACTCCCACCGGCGCCCCTCTCTCCCTTCCTCCACCGGAGCCCCTCTCTCCCTTCCTCCCCCGGACTGCGCCCCTCCCTTCCTCTCCCTCCGGCGACGCGCGGCGGCGGCTGGGCGCTCCACGCGGCGGCGGCGACGGGCGGGCGGCTCCACGAGTGGCGGCAGGCGGCGGGCGGGTGGGCGGCTCCAGCGTGGCGGCAGGCGGCGACGGGAGGGTGGGCCGCTCCACAGAGGCGGCGGCGGAGGGCGGCGGCAGCGGGCGGCTGCTCCACGCGCGGCGGCGGCGGGCGGCGGCAGCGGGTGGCTGCTCCACGCGCGGCGGCGGCGGGCGCCTGCTCCACCCACGGCGAGGGCTGTGGATGCTCCTCCACCTCCATGGCGCGCTCGGCGTCGTCGAGCAAGCAACCAAACGGCGGTGACGCAAGCGGGTACGTGGTCGTACATGCCGTGACAATTCCGAGTGGGCGCGGGAGGGTGGCAGTTGCTGCAGTTGTGGGATGAGGGGGGGCGAAGGAGCTCCTACGGATGAGAGTCCGAGAGGGCTGGATGAGAGCCCTCTCATCCTTAGGAGAGGGATAAGGAGATCGTTGGAGACCAGTTTTTCCTCTTTTCCCTCAAATCTCATATAAGAGCTCATATAAGGCGTTCGTTGGAGATGCTCTAAGAGAACTGCGTTGGAGAGGTTTCAATCTATATTTGGACATATTTCAAGGAAAGTGAATGAGATAAGGCTCTCCGCACCGGTGCCCTCTATCTGCTCCTTCAGTAACATTTTAGAGGAAAACGAGCCGCGCCGGTTCCCTCGATGGGTTACGGTAAAGTCCAGTAAAGTCCAACTTCCGCTATTCGCAGAGGGATCCCGTGACTCCGCTACGCTCGCGTCCGGGCCCATCGCTCTCGTCCTCCCCACGGTCGCCTCTTTTCCTCCTCGCATCTTCTCCGTGGCCCGACCTCCCCTGCACAGTGGCCACCGTTGAGGCCTGCCGTCCGCGCGCTCCGGTCAGCCCGCTTCCCTGTCGCCCGCTCCCCCGTCGCCTGGTCCCGCGCTCGATCCGCCGCCATAGGCGCTCGTTCCGCTGGAGGGAAGAGCGGATCCACGTCGGGAGGGCCTGCCTCGGCCTGGACGGCACCTGCGTCGCCGTCGCGCCCGTCCGGCCGACGGTCCCGCTCCCGCGGCCGCGCGGCGCCGTGTGGCCATCCTGGAGAACGCGGCCTCGATTGAAGCTGCGTCGCCGTCGCGCCCTTCCGCCCCCGCCCCCGCACTGGTACCCGACGCCGCGCGAGCATCCTGGAGAAGGCGGCCGTCGGCAGCCATGGGCGGAAGGTAGGCGCGGCGTGCGGCGGGTGGGCGCGGCGTGCTGCAGGGGCGCGCGACGTCGGCGGAGAAGCGGTCCCCCTGTTCCAAACGAAGCTCTCGAACTAGTACGGCGGCGGCGGGGCGACGAGCGTGCGCGACGGGGCGGCGGGCATGCGTGGCGTGGCCGCGGCGTGCCTGCGGGGCTGTGGCGCGCGGCAGTGCAGCGTTCGCGTGACTGTGGCAAGCCTGCGACAGGGCGGCGGAGGTCGCATCCAGCGGCCTTGTTCTACTGCTATTCGAAGCCATGGCTGAAGCATCTGTTTAACAATTAATTAATTAAAACATTGTATTACTAATTATTTTGGATTCCATAATTTAAGAATCATCTTTCCAAATGATTGTGTTATGAAGAAATGTGTTTGTTAAAATAATGTGATAGTTGAAGATGGTTGAATAAAATATATGGTAGTTGGAATAGAGGAAGAATATAGAGAAAGTATGGGTGCGGTAGAAATTGATATAGAGGAAGGAATCTCGATGACCAGGACAGAATATTACTTTTAGAGGATGCAAATAGAGGAACATGAGTGCGGAGAGCCGATGCTCTTAAACAGTAAGAGCCGATGATTCTAATTCACCAGTTATCGAATTAATTAATTGGAATCTAGCACGTACCATTTTGTCTTCATTTATCCGGTTCATCATTAGTTTGGGACGTTTGGGATGATCTTCTGCTTCGGACCTCAAATCCTCTTAAATTTGCTCCACCTTAGAAAGCGTGGCACCCTCACAGTCAATGTCATAGGTGATTTCCGAAAGCCAAGGATAGAATCTAATCTTGACGTCGTCATCAAGTTGGACCCATCCATCTCCGCTGGTAGTGTCCCGTGCACTGAGAAGGACGTATACCACTTCGTCTGGCTGCAATACCAAAAGGAGGAGAAAGCAATCAATAGGTCAATCGGATGCATGCATCAAAGCACCGTTCGCTAATTAGCACGTGAACGAACATAAGACAAGATTGCATAACAGGTATTACTTATTGCACCTTTATTTTGTCATCAGGTAACAGAGAATCTTCATATTTTCTATTGATCTGAAGCATAGGACGATTGGGATGATCCTCCACCGCGCGTTTCACCCCAGCTTCTATATCCTCAATGGGGGTGTTCGGTTGGAGGATGCAGTTGCAGTTGCAGTTTCAATAGTGAGAGAGAACACTGTAGCGGAGGATTCGCGCACTGTAGCAAACACGTTTACTGTAGCAGCAGCAGGAGGAGCAGCCGGAGGAAATTCCTCCGGCCGAACACCCTGAATATGTCCGCGGAAGTGCCTCATGCAGTCGACCGTGAGGTTGACTTCCTGAGTGAAAGGAGTGCCACCAGGTTGAAGTCAAGATCATCTCTTGGGCGGACCTGGAAACGAAGGGATTCAAGCCTTGGCATGGCTCTCTTGGGCGGACCTCTCTCTCGTTCTCTCGAAGTATCGCCGCTCGACCAGGTTCCAGACGCTCTCCGCTCTCCCTCCCGCCGTCGCTCGGGTCGTCTGCGGGGAAGGCCTCCGTACGTCACCGCCGGCGGCTGCTTTCGCTAGATCGAGGCGTCGACGGCCGCTTCGCCCCCATCGCCGGTCAGCGGCGGGACAGAACTCATCCCCATTCGTCGTCCTCGGCTCGCCCACCCCGCCCCGCTTCAACCTCGCCGCCACCCCATCCGCCGTCTTCGCCAACCCCAAGCCGCTACCTCATCCCCATTCCTCGTCCTCCTGCACTACGACATCGACAGGGAGCGCAACGCCCAGATCTTGGAGCAGGCCGGCGTCGCTGAGGTCTCCAAGGTGAGCGTTGCTTCATAGTACCCTCTCACTTTTCCTTTGCAATCTAGAGATTGGCATTCTCCTGCCGGGACAGTTTCGGTTTGTGTACACCTGATGGTCGATATGAGATGGTTCATACATCAATTTCCTTTCACTTTGGTAACAAGTACTGCATGTTTACAATTTACCACATGGAAACAAGTGCATCTGATGGTCCAGGAGTAACTCTTTAAAATTTGTAAATGTTGGCTTCTGTGTGTGTATGCTAACCTGCACAAGCATTTTCTGTCTCTTCATGAATGCAGCCTTTTCCTTCTTCACCTGAACATCCAAAGCATTGGCAACGCATCTGGCGCAATGCTTTAGTAGTGGTAAGCACCCATATCATAATTTCGCATAGTTTGCAATTCATCTGTAGTGTTAAGCACTTACCCATATCATTGCACAGCTTAACAGGTACCCTCATTATTCCGTCATTTTCTAACTACATGATTACACTGAATTTTCTGTGTTGCAGTTTTTGTGTTGCGGTGAAACCGTGCCCACACTGGCACCGTCATCGAGTTCATCGTGCTCTCCACCTGAAGCCAGGCATTATAACTTGCGTCGAAAACGCGCCAGGACTACTTACAAGGCAAGTGTTTTCTTCATCACATACTGCTGCTTGTGTTTCTTTACTTTATGTGTGCTGCTTTTTAGTGTATACCAAATTACGGTGTACATTCCACACCTGGGCACAGATGTCCAGCGACCGTGCAAATTGGGACCAGGCCGCTACTAAAAAATTACTGGAACTCTGCATTGAGGAGAAGAACTTATTGAACTTCAACAGCAAGGGCCCTACTAGGCAGGGATGGCAAAATATTTACCGTGGCCTCAGGGAGGAATTGGGTAACAGATTTGATAAAAAGCAGGTGCGCAACTGGGCGGCCTGAGACTGAAATACATGCAGTGGCTCCAGCTTCAAAACAAGACTGGTCTCGGCCGTGATCGGAACACTGGCGGCATTGCAGCTGATGACTCGTACTGGGAGGTCACGGATGGGGTACGTTCTCTCACCTTCTCATTCTTACTTGAAATTTTCAACCTTCTCATATATGAATTTTTTGAGACTTGTATTGTCCAGTAGATTAATAGTTGATTATTAATCCTTGCTATGTCACCTGCAGGGGGATAGTTCCGATGACCAGAATCGTGGCAAACCTCCGCCGTTCCTGGAGGAACTTAGTATTCTGTTCGGCCGGACACCCCAAGACAGGGGTAGATTGCTTTGGGCCGGTGGTGTCCGTGAGAGAACACCGACTGTTGGGTGCGATGATAGTCCACAAGACATGTCACAGGACCCCGTGGCAGCCTCCTTTTCTGGTCCGTCTATGAAAAGGAATTCCAGGGACGTGGAGGTGGACAGCCCTCCGAAGAAGAGGAGTGACACCATGGAAGACTATGTCCGAGAAATCAAAGATTCCATAGTCAAGCATTGTCAGAGACGTCTGAGGCCTGAGCAAGAGGAGATGGACCTAGTGAAGCAGATATTAAAAAGAGATGGTATTGACGAGGGGTCTGATCTTTTTACAAAGCATTGTTTCTATGCAAGGATGCATGTAATCGTAGGGCCTTCACGACGATGGAAACCGAACAGGGCCGCTTGCGTTGGATCAATTTCAACTGGGAGAACAAGTAGTGGTGGCTGTGTGTTGCTTTGTTGGGTTATTTTGAACTGCTTTGTACTAGTGAAGTTGAAGTTATGTCTGTTATTTTCAATTCCAGTCGATGTAATGTGGCCAGTGGCCTGAACTATGTTTCAAGTATTATCGTTTCATTCCGAAATAAATTTGTAAGTGCTTGTTCTATTGTCTCTATCAAATGAAACTAAAATTTGATGGTTGCAGTCCCACCCTCGAGGGAGGAGGCAGGCGAAGGAGCAGCCCGGAGGCAATATAGGGGACTGTTGTCCAAGGTATTCATGGACCTTTGGACTACATATTTACTTCATCTGATATTAACTTGATATAGATGAAAAGCTCCGGTTCTCATCTCTTTTTTTTTTATGTTATTATATGTAGGATGTCAGGTGCTGAAGAATCTAATAACAGTGATACTTCTAGTGATGGTAGCTCCGTCGACATTACCTGGCGGGGTTGGGAGCCGCTGTTGCAGCATGTGCAGTTACAAGGAACTGTGGTAAAGCTCCTGTGGTGGATCCTCCACTCCCCTTGCCACACGTGACTGGCCGACAATGGGTTCAAAAGAATTTGCGTAACTCTAGGAAATGCTTCGACAACTTTCGTATGTATCCTGACGCATTCCTTGAGCTGCATGACAACTTAGTTAATTATCATGGGCTGCAATCTACACAAGAGGTTGAGTCTGTAGAGGCTTTAGGTATGTTCCTCTGGGCTTGTGGCACTGCACAGTGTACTAGACAGATCAAGGACAAGTTTGACCGTTCTTTGGACACAATAAGTAGAAAGATGGGTAATGTGGCAGATGCCATGTTCTCCTTCGCACAAACAGTTATAACTCCGAAGGACCCGAGCTACACAAAAGTTAGTCAGAGTCTCATCCCATATTCACCGTACTTTGATGGGTGCATAGGTGCTATAGATGGAACTCACGTTCCCGTAAGAATTAATCGTGAGAAGCGTTTGGACTACCTGAATAGAAAAGGATGGACAAGCTATAATGTGCTAGCAATAGTGGACATGGAAATGCGTTTCACATATGTAGGTGCGGGGAGGGCAGGCTCCAGTCATGACATGTCGGTGCTAAGGAATGTTTGGAGACACCAAATTACCCACATCCACCACCAGGTTAGAATGCTTCTTTATGGATTTGATGCAGCAAATAGCAATGATAGTTGTATCACAAATGCGTTATGTGATTGTTGTTTTGTAGGAAGGTACTATCTCGTGGACTCCGGTTATGTACAGCGTGAAGGTTATTTGGGGCCATATCGGAATACAAGGTACCATCTTGAAGAGTTCGCTGAAAGAGGTGCTGAAAGTGTACAGGAGACATTTAACTACCACCATTCCAAACTTCGCAATGTTGTGGAATGGGGGTTTGGAGTGGTGAAGAACAAGTGGCAAATATTGGGAGGAGTACCGTTTTATGAGAGAGAGAAGCAAGCCAAAATGATTACTGCATGCTTTGCTCTGCACAATTTTTTGCTGGACCGCGAGGAAGCAAGTTCGGAAAACATGAACATGCTTCCAAATGCAGATAGCACCTTCTCAGCATGGGTGGCAGCGAATACTACTGCTAATATGGAAAGTGTTCGAAATTGGATCGCAGTCAGTCTCTCGCTAATGTAGTGCACAGGTATGGGACTATCGCCAAGCCTATAAGTTCATTATATTGACAACGTACCAAATATTTGCCTCATCACTTAGCAATTGTAAAGTTTCTTTTATACGTCAGTGATGAATGCTGGGTATGCCAATATGGTACATACAGGTGCTGACACCAATTGTTGAGGCCATGGTGCATGTCCAGAAGAGGATGGATTGACCAAGAATGCAGATAGTTGCGTCCGTATCAGATTGTATGGTTCTGTGTATTTGTAGTAGCATATGTTGTATGTGAAGTAGTTTTAGACGAACTGTTATTTGGAAGGCCATTTACGGACCTGTTCATCGGACAGAACTATTATATGTGAGGTATGGCGCCAAAATGTAGTATGTACTGGTATTTGTAATGACCTGGTATTTTAATGGCCTTGTACGGTGTGTCATTGGAGCTCGTATACTTGTATGTAAATGTGCATGCGATGGCTGGTGGCGCCAAATACTTGAATTTAAACGTGCATGTGCTGACGGTTGGCCCCAAATATTTGAATTTAAATGTGGATGCCGGCTGTTTGGCTGTTGGCGTTGGCTGGTGGCTGTTTGCGTTGGCTGTTGGCTGTTGGCGTTGGCTGCCAGCAGCAGCCGCAGAACAGCCAAAAACCGACCAGCCGAACAGGCCCATTGTGTTCGCAGCACAGAGCCTTAGATTCTCGAATCCCCCGACACCAATAATCAATGGTTGAATATACCCGCCAATCTGTTGTAGTCTGAGATAGAGGAGTTCTGGCAGCAGCGCCAATTTTCCCATGTCCACTTCCGTAATTTCGTCAACGCTCAAATGCAGGTAGCGAATGCTCCGAAAGCGTGAGGGGTCTATCAACTGCGGGTACAGACCCATGCTTGTCTTCAGGCTCCAGAGCTTTCGAGGAGGCTTCCAGCTTCCCACGTACTCACAGGCCTGTTGGGTTGGTGAATATGATCAAGTGTTAGGCTTAACTCTCTTATTTCCTGAAGATTGTTCAGAGAGTGCATTAATGCCTTGTATGAGGTCTCATTTAGAGGACATGTGAGCATTACCCTGAGAACTCTCAACCTGGTCAGCTTGCCAAGCACAACCACAAAGTCATCTTTCTCTAATTTAACTAAGAGGCTCAGCTCCTCCAGGCACACTAGGTTCCCCAACCTGTCACTTGGAACCTTCATACGTGGGTGCCAAATATGCAGGCACATCAGTTGTGTTAGGCCAGAAAATGTCGATGGCAGTTCCTGTGTCTCATAACTCATATCACATAATACCAATGTCTGCAGAGACTTTAGATTCCCTATTTCTTTGGGTATCTCCGCAGGATCGTTTCGTTTGCTTAATTCCAGGTACCTCAGATGTAGCAACTTGCCCAGATGTTGGATGTGTCCTATCCTGCATTCTGCCACTAACACACGACAGGCTTGGAAGCTAGAAAGTGGGGTGACGTCAATCGAACAATTAATACTGTGAAGTGACCTCACCACCTCTGCCATGCCTATGGTGCCTTCAGGGATGCTCTGTTCACTGGAACTTTGGATGAATAGCCGGCGAACCTTCTTCTCCAAACCATGCTGGCCTACTGGTTTCTTTCTTATTACAGTCTCCGATGATAGAAGTTGCTCCCCATCCAATATAGTGACAAAATTTTCTTTTGCTGACAAGTTACGGACGAGATCAAGCACTATGTCATGAACACGGCAACCATCTATGATGCCTGCTCTTTCCTTCTCTGCTGGCTGGATCATACTTCGGTTCAAAAGCTCATTGAAGTATCTTTCTCCGACCTCAAATAAGCTGCCACATCTGTCCCTTTGAGGCTGCACAAAACCTTCAGCTATCCACCGCCATATCAAATTATATTTATCAATCAAAACGTCTTCTGGATACATGCTTAGATACAATAGGCATGGCTTTAGGTCAGAAGGTAGATCATAATAGCTATATAAGAGTATTGTCCTTGTGTTGTCTCCTTCATAACCAGAAATAATGGAGTCATACACTGCCTCCCAGTCCTCCAATGGCCTATCAGCCAACAAACTAGCTATTGCAATGATGGCCAATGGTTTGCCATCATATTTATTAATAATCTTATCAACCAACGGACTATCTCCATTCTTTGTAGAAGTTCTTTTGGAGAACAATTCTTTTGACTTATCATGAGGAAGTGGTTTCATCTTGTAAACAGAATTTGCTTTGTGCTGACTTGGGAATTACGGGTGGTCATGATTACTTACTTCCACAGTTACTGTCTTGTAAAGCACAACTGATTGCCTTCCATACTTTTTCCTCCCAAACGTCATCCACGACAATGCTGTACCTGTCCACATAAAACAGCACAGGTCAGGCATGCATAAACTTGTAAATTATGTTACTTGAATTTTTTTTTATGAAATTGTATTAGCGTATATAGGGCAGCATCAAGAACCTAAAAGTTGTATGTTTTGAAACCTAACCAATTGGAATTGATGATCCGACAAAAAAAACTCACTGTTTTCTGTCCAGGCATTTACAATAACTACTGCCACGTATCACGGGAGGAGTATCTAATGGGTCCTGTAGACATTTGATATATTTCTTTTGATTTGATAAACTCAAGAACACAGTTCTAACCATGGGTAACTTGCCAACAAATGTCGCATCCAAAAGACCAAATGGGATTAAGTGTAAGCGTCTAAATTCCGCTTACGGTTCAGCCAACATGTAGGGCCAGCACTCGTATGCACATATAGCACCTCTTATATACACTTCCATCCCCTCTTTAGGTAAAAGATTTAACCGGAGATGCTATGTTTGGAACAAATAAAGGTTATATGCTAACTCTCACTCACATAATCAGTCCATGTATGTGGGACTATTCCCATAACTCCACTTCACTTTCAAGCTCATGAACCAAAACCATTACTAACATGTTGCTAAAGGGCTAGGGTGTTACATTAGTGGGGAACAAATAAAACGTACGATCCAAGCTAACTGATTGTCATTAACAAGAAAATCTATTATATATATATTTGACGACGAAAAGGAGCCACCACGTTCGCTCTAGAATGCTAGAAATTCTCATGTTAATCTGAAAAATAAGAAGAGGAAATTACCCACCACTACCATTATGAAAAAATTAGTCACAAAGCCCCCTAAAATATTTATAAAATAGCTAAATTCAAAATAATAGAAAATAGCCAAAGATACCCCTCGCACCTATTAATTACCCACCATGGCATTATGAGTCAAAAAATATCTAAATTCGGAATAATAAAAAATAGCCAAAAATACCCTTCATACCTATTTCTAAATTACCCTCCATGCCATTATGAGTAAAAAAATAAATTAGGAATATAATAAATAGCTAAAAATTCCCTAATTCTTATTTTATAATTTGCCCAACATACCATTATGAGCTCAAAATATCTAAATTTTGGAATAATAAAAATCTCTAATAAACACTTAATCCTGATTTCTAAATACATCGTGATATGTCTGGCTAGCATGGCACATTTTCTTCAAAAGATTTATTTGTAGCACGACACATTCTTTTATAAATAAATCAAATACATTGTTAGATAAGAGACAATTCAAGATAAATGATGACTCATCTCACACTCAAGTTGAGGACGGTGAGAAATTCTCTAATATATTTTCTACTATTTTAAATATAGAGAGTGTAAAATAAATAATAATAATAAAATATGTTAAACGCCTACAATATAAAAAATATAAATAGTATGGTAAGTCTAGCCGCGCAAATGTGCGGGCGAAATATATTTTCTACTATTTTATAAATAAAGAGTATAAAATAAATAATAACAATAAACTATGTTAAACTTCTATAATACTATATAAATAGTATAGTAAGTCTAGTCGTGCAAGTGCGCGAGCAGCCATACTAGTTATTTTAATAAATTGCAAGAGACAAAATGAACATGAAGGAAATTAGAATGAACATATATAGGTGATCGATATACATACCTCTTGCCCTGTAGGAATTCATGCAGTGCCTCATAAAATTGCTCTATTTTCCAGCTTGTCATGTCGTTGTTGTCGCATGTTTTGTCGAGTTTCCCAAGCATCTCCCGCAAAATGTTTTTTATATCATGATTTCGACCCACCGAAACAAAAGCGCAACAATCAAAGGGTTGTGCTTTAAGGTGATCGTGCACGACTTGGGCAAGAGTTGTCTTACCTAGTCCGCCAGATCCTACTATGGACACTATCTTGAGACCCACGTGATCCTCTGGACATGTTAACATCCGCAGTAGTTCCTCTCTTGATTTCTCGATGCCAACGAGGTCCTTGCCCTTGTTCGCGTACAGGTTGATGACACGGGGATCAACATCGACGATCTTCTCCGCATGAGCTGCGCTGCTGAATGTGTACTTGTTGCGCAGCTCGGACAGCTCCTTGGAGAGGTCCTTGATGTCTTTGATCTGATCAGAGATCTGATGGCGATCCTTGACCTTCTTCATTGCTGCCTTGGTCTTGCGAACGAGCTTCTTGAAAATGTTGGAGTCGGTGCCGTTGGCAAGCTCGCGGCAGTCCACACGCACCATGAACGCATCAACAGCGTCCTCCATGTCGTAGGACAGCTTCCGGACCTGCTCGGCCCAGAGCTTGTCCGTCTCGCTCAGCTGCTCCGGCGGCACCACGAGGGCAGCATCCATCATCGGCAGTTCCCGACAGAGGGACTCGACCTCGAGCCGGAGGCCCATCTGCGCGACAAACTCGTCCTCGAGCAGCTTGGCCAGCTTGGGGGCCAGGGTGCCCATGGCCCCCACGGCGAGCTCCATGCTCACCCAGCTCAGTCCGTCGCACGATCACTCTCCCTCTTTCTTCCCTGATACTTGCTCCGTTGTTAAACGCTGCAAATGGGAAAAGGAACTATGTGGCCTGGTCTGCTGGGAATAGAAAAGCAGCACTGCCATGTATCAGTATAACTAGCTACTATACCATGTCAACTACTAATTGATTCCATGACGATCGATACACAAGTGGGCATGTGATGCATCTGCAAGCTGTCCCGATCCGTCACATGATATGGGGCGCCATACAGTCTAGCTGGCCATCCCGATCCAATCGAAGTCTTCCCTTTGAGGATTTAAAAATCCAATCATCATCTTGTCATCAAGCTGCTAGCACATCCAATCGTATCTTCATCTATTCCTGATAGACTCCTGCTCAGTCAAGGGCAATTGCATTGCTCTCTGTAGTTTATGCGTGCGCACCTCGCTCGTTGTGCTTTTCTTATTGATTTTGTAAAACTAGTATGGCTGCCCGCACAATTGCGCGGCTAGACATACTATATTATTTAAAATATTTTTATATTATTGTAGAAGTTTAACATAGTTTATTGTTATTACTTATTTTATAATCTATATTTATAAAATGGTAGAAAATAGATTATAGGATTTCTCACCGTCCCTTAATTTGAGTGTGAGATGAGTCATCGTTTATCTAATAATATATTTGATTTTATTTTAGAAGTGAGGTTGGTACAAAACGTGGCATGTTAAACAACTAACATATCTCATGGTAGGAAAAAAAGAATGTGTCATGCTAGAAATAAATCTTTCAAAGGAAATGTGTCATGCTAAAAATAAGATAATGTGCCATTCTAGCTAGACATATATCACGGTGTATTTTTATAACGGTGTATTTAGAAATCGAGATTAAGTGTTTATTAGATATTTTTATTATTCTAAAATTTAGCTATTTGCTCATAATGGTATGGTTGGTAAATTAAAAATAAGAATTAGGGATATTTTTAGCTATTTTTATAATCCAAATTTAGTTTTATTTGGACTTGTAAGGGCATGGAGGGTAATTTAGAAATAGGTGTGAAGGATTATTTTTTTTGTTATTTTTTATTATTCCGAATTTAGCTATTTTTTCACTCATAATGGCATGGTGAGGTGTGAGGGGTATTTTTGGCTATTTTTATTATTTTGAGTTTAGCTATTTTATAAATATTTTCAAGGGGTTTTCTGACTACTTGTTTCGTAATGGCAGTGGTGGGTAATTTTCTCATCTTATTTTCTCAGATTAACGTGGGAATTTCTAGCATTTTAGAATTAACGTGGTAATTTTTAGGCCTTGAGAGCGAATGTGGAGGCTTTTTTTCGTGATCAATCTATTATATAATAGATATCACTTGAACAGGCTGATGATCCAGCTACCGCTTCCCGTGGGCCAAGGGTTAGTCTGGTTGGCACGCCGAGAAACACGTGCAACACTGAGAAACACTGCCATTATGAAAGAAAATCCATGCCATCAATTTCAAAGAGCTAAATTATACGGGAAGATGTTGCTCTCGGCAAAGTGAGATAGGATCATATATGGATGGAAAACTTAAAATCGTTCCTACGAGATATAGTAACGTATTTGGAAACTTCCCATGTAAGGGCATGTAGCCTAGTGATTACAAGAGACTCAGTAGCACCTTAGGTCCTGGGTTCGACTCCGCGAGGGGTGAATTTTTTAAGATTTAACGGCGTTGTGCTTTCAGCGGTAAAAAATATCATATCAACATCAGTGGATCGAATCACTATCATCAGAATGGATGAAGACAATGGTGAGGATGATTATAAATATCATATCAGCATGCTTATCAAATTGTGAACTTCATGTATTTCTTTTTTCTTTTAAACTCTGACTGAGAATAAAAATATGTCTCAGCGGGTGGTGGGAGAAGCGGGGCGAGGTAGGACAGTTATGGACAGCGCAAGAACAAACGGGAGGTGTCTTCCACCTTGCCAGGGCAGAAGATTGGCATCGTGGTGGCCGGTGGTGGTGGTGACTAGAGGGTGGAGCGCGTCCGCGTCTTGACTTGCCGGAGCACCCGGAAGAAGATTCGCACCTTGACAGGAGCAAACTAATAACTTGGTCCATTTGAGGTCATGCATGCAGGGAGAGCTTGCTTATAGCCCGTCAGCTCTTGAGCGTGCCGTAGAGAGCGCCAGTGGAGGAAATGAGCTATTCAACCCTCAGAAATGAACAACATATTTTAGCTGATTCAGCCCACATCCGACCAATCTCGCACACGGGCCGATAGCCCTTTCCTAAGTACGGCCCGACTGAGGAGCCCTTCAAACCACCGAGCAAAATATCAATAGATTGAGAATTCAATTTCCAAAACCAACTTGAAAATTCTAAATTTTTCAAAAATTGAATAAAGGAGGGAGTAAGGTGCATCATCTGTAAAAGAGCAAACAACCCTTATTTTGGTTGCATGTATTCTCCTCTCTAAAAACGTTTTCGTTGTTCTCGAGGACTCATGCCAACTAGTAAGAAATGGGAAATGAATTCATTTGTATAATAAACATAATTTTGTTTATTACTATGCGGGAGCACAGAAGAACTTTTACACAAAACCAACAATATTTCACTTCATAGACATTTCTTGTAACTTGAATTCTTACACTAAAAAAACAATGGAAACAAAGGGACATGTAAGCTAATGTGTGGGTACTAGCTGGAGTACTACCTCCGTCCCAGAATATAAGCATTCCTAGGTTTGTTGAAAGTCAACCAGGTTCAACTTTGACTAGCAATAGCTATAAAAATAAAATATTTTAAATATGAAGAGTTGCATATTAGGATAGTTGATTTCACGATGAATCTAACAACATCAACTATATATAATAGAGTGTTATAAATATTTTGCTATTGATGGTCAAAGTTAAGGAAGCTTGACTTTGACCAAACCCTGGAATGCTTATATTGTGGGACGGAGGGAGTAGTTTGCAATTACTAGTGGTGGTTGACGACGAAACACTTCTCCCTGATCTCTCCCTCATCGCCAGTGAGCACGTCGATCTTGCCCATCTTGATCATGGCCTTGGCGAACTTGGCCTCCCACGCCTTCCCGACGGCGGCGTGGAACTTGACGACACCGGCCGTCCACGGGTTGTCGAGCAGCGTCTGGTCGGAGGTGAGCACGACCTTGTGCGCGAGCACATTCTTGAAGTAGCGGTTGTCTAAGCTAGCCGGCGTGACGGGGTCGAGCGGCACCACGGTGGGGTCCATCTGGTCGTCGGAGGACGGCCACGGGCACCGAGCCTTGAGCTCCGCCGCGTAGGCCGGGTCGATGGCCGGGTCCGTGGTCCCGACCTGGCCGGTGAAGTTGTAGAGCCGCTGCGTGAAGGAGGAGCAGTGGGAGCGGCCGATGGTGTGCGCGCCGGAGAGCGTGACCATCTCGTCGGCGGTGAGGCCCTTGCGCCTGAAGCTGGCGACGAGCTCGCCGACGAGGTCGAACGGGGCCGGGACGTTGTTGTTGAGCACCTCGGCGGCGACAGAGACGCGGCCGTCGCGGCGGCCCGAGGGGACCTGGTAGTTGATGCCGCCGGCGAGGAAGGCGCCGTCGCGCGCGGCGAAGGCGACGACGTCTGCGCAGGAGACGGTGCGCGGGCAGTGGGCCTCGAGGACGGCCTTGGCGTCGTCGATGACGTCGAAGCCGCGCATGCTGGGGTTGTTGGCCGGCGAGTCCTTCTCCGCCGTGTTGCCGGGGGTGGAGTTGATGAGGATGGAGGCGTCGCAGCCGCGGACGAAGCAGTCGTGGAAGTGCATCCGGATCAGACCCGCGCCGACGCCGGGTTCACGGGCGAGGCCGCGGCGGACGGCGTTGCGGACGATCTCCTCCGCCTCCGGGCACGAATGCTTGTAGAACCCAACCTGGAGCGGCGCATGATCAGCCACCGCGGCGACGACTACGAGCGCAGCGCATGCAAGCGCCAACCACGTCGACCTCATCGTGATGATCAGAACCAAATTGCTGGTGGATTGAGTGCTAGCTCTCTCACTGCACTCTTTAACTCTGCTTTCAGGTTAGTTGCTTGGTGCTCCCTGGGTTGAGATCAATGGAAGGAGATGGTGATTCTGGGATGAGGAGAAGAATGGCCAGTGCCTCTCTATTTATACACAGGGCGCAGGGCATGCATTGTGTCTTGTGTTTGTGCACTGAGTCAACAGTTAAGACCCAATCTTTGCGTAACTTCGGAGAGGAAGCCGACAACACGTTTAGTTTCTGTTTGCGTCACCAACTACCTAATGCTACCCAGACTTTGTAGTCTCATATCGTAATTAATCATTTGCAAAAGAGATGTTTTAATAAAGAAAATGATGTGTGAAGATCGCTTGTGGAAATTCGAGGACAAAGTGCACCATCCTCGGCTTAGTATTGACACCTTCCATATGATAGGGACGACCTGGACAAACCGACAGAGCGTGGAGGATGAGGTGCAACAAGTTTAAGCATTTGTTTAGCTTTCGTTCACTTTGTGCATTTAGTCAAGAATTTGGTGTCTTGGTGGTCATCTGGGTTTTCATATAACAGTACACTAACTGTATAGGAGGATAGTTGGTGTCTGCATGCATGTACTATTCTCCGGAGGCAGAATAGTGGGCAGCTTACTACTTACTCTTGTTTTATTTATTTAACTTGTGGGACGCGAGAAAATCCACGCAGAATGATTTTTGCACTATTTTGATTAAAGAGATAAGCTACCTTTCACAACGCATTTCCGCAGAAACATCGCTGTGAAACCAAAGTCAAATTTAGACCATATCCACCCGACACCGATCATGTTAAATTTCTTTTTAGCGTCACGATTACCCCCTATCCTAGATGAACCGGGCCACATCTTTACCAAAAAGTATACTAGTGTGAAATTTTGGCTGCCAAAATTAATAGATCTAAGCTATGTCGACGATTTGAAACATTGAGGGATTAAAAGAAACAAAATAGCTCCTCCCACCAGTTATTCTTTTTTATTTTTTTTCGAAGTAACACAGTACATATGCACACACACGATTACTCACTCCTATGAACACACACGCATATTACTTACGGGGGTCTCATCCATTCAAAGACCAAGTACAATAATGCAACTAAATTAATTTTCCATAGATATTACAGGTGTCTTGGAGCATTTGGACGACGAGGAATGACTGGATTTTTAGTAATATAGATCCGATGATTAATGGATGCAAAGCAAGATTTGTGAAGGAATTCAAGCTTCTGTTGCACAGAGCTGGAAGAAAATATTTCCCAAGAATCTCTGAATGGATAGACGCAATCCGATTCTAGCTTTTTCTTTTTTGTTTTCTTCTTTTCGTAAACTTGTATTTTGTGGAACCTTTTGTTTTACTAATATATAATCAATAGGGGGCGGACCTCTCCTCTTCTCTCAAAAAAAAAAAGAAAATTCCATAGAACTGAGGTTCGTGTGTTCAAATATTGTGGATCCGGACGGCCCAGGAAGTCGTGGATCTCCGGCTTCTGCCTGTCCCTGTGCCTGTTTAGCAACACGTTTAAATTGTTGTACGCGTCGTCAACCACATAATTTTGCCCAGACTTTGAAGTCGCAAATCGTAACGATATGCAAATGAGAGATTATTCAAGAAGAAAAAGGATGTGTGAAGCAGGTTGCTTGTGGAAATTCGAAGATAAAGTGCACGTAATCGTGGGATTAATATTGACATGGTCTCAACGATATGAGACGACCGGACAAACCGACAAGGCGTGGACGGCGTGCAGCAAGTTTAAGAAGCTATTTCGCTTTCGTTTACCTTCCGGTATGCATTTAGTCAAGAGATTTGGTGAATGATCATCCGGGTTATGACATATAACAGCATCATTAACTGTGTATAGCGTCTGCATGCATGTACTATTCTCTGAAGGCAGAACATATATGAAGCTTAGTTACTTTTATTTTATCTTTTATTCCATTTGGCTGTGATGATATCGGATTTGTTCGACTGAATCTATGCACAGTGATTTTTGCAGCAACTGTTTGATTAAAGTCTAAAAGGTATGTGAAATCATGTCTAAAACGACTTGTTTTTGAACCGGAAGTAGTACGTGCGTACTAGCTATAGAAGAAGATGATACCTTCCACACGCACACTGAATGTCCGCAGAAATAACTTTGTGAAACCAGTCACTTTTGGACCAGACAATAATGATGATGGTAAAATTCTTTTTCGGTATGTCACGATTACGGATTACCCCTGTACTAAGTCAGACCAATCGCAACTCAGGGAAAAAAAGGCAGACCAACCGGGCCATAGTTGCACAAAATTCTTCTTCTGCATGTCACGATCTCTCTTCTGAGGCATGCAGATTGGAGTATAGTAGCCCTCTACTTCGTCAACACTCTCACTTCCTTCTTCCGCCACATTTTTTTTTTCTTGGGACTAACCTCTCCTACCACTGCCTCTTATTTTCCGATGACGAGCTTCTCTGTCACGTGATACCCTTGTCCATCCTCTGATCCTCTTCCAAACATCACAACGTAAGACTTCAAAATTAAAAAAACACAACGTAAATCCTTTTTGTCGTGATGAAAAAATCATGGCATTAAGGACAACATCGGAAAAATATTTTCATGTCACAATGATTTTACCATAAATCCATGATGGAGTTAAACTCTCTAATTGTAGTGAGGGATATATATATCTCACCATTCTATCTAATGTTACCCAGACTTTTGTAGCCAAAGCATAATCATTTGCGCAGCAGATCGAGTTGTTTAGAGAACAAGGCACGGTTTCTTGCTGTGACAATTGCATGACAAAGTACAAGTTCCTGAGATATCAATTGACGCGGTCGGGTTAAAACATGGACCCGGGTTAAAGACGTCAGAGGGCTGTGAACCGAAGTCAATTTTTGAGCCAATCCAGATAGAATTATTGTCGGGTTAGTTAATTTCAATGTTACCCCTGGCCCAAGCATGATCAAGTGGCCGACAGCTATACATAACCATTTACCACTTAATTATGCCAGGAGGAAAATTAAATCCTTGCAATATCTGAAAATTTTTTTTGCTCAAATCACAGAGTATATGTACACCCACTCTTTTAGAGCATGTGGAGGTTCCATGGAGAGTAGTTCAGTTGATTTGGTAAATTGATAAGTCCACAAGCATGTATGCTGACCGTTGTTTTGCTACTTTCTTTTCGTTTTATGTGTACCTTGTATGGGCCCTGGGCTGCATCATAATTTATTGGGCTGGGCTGTACTAACGTACTTGCCAGAGCCTTTTTCTGGGCCTAGCTAGTGTGTGCAAAAGGCCCCATCCACAATCAGCTCCCTAAAATTAGTTCGATAAGTCTACCGCGCGAGCGCGAGTGCGCGACCGCTCGCGGCTCGGCCCGTGTGCGTGGCCCGGTCCAGTAGCTTCCGAATAAGGTAAGCAACGGGGTAGGTAGCGAGCGGCAACGGAGCAGAGGAGCGCGACGGGGCCGGGAACGATGGCGGAGCGCGGCGGTGGGACGGGCGGTGCGATGCGGCGGCGAGGGTGCCGCCGCGTCGCCGGTCGGCGGTTATCGCCGGCGGGACGAGCGCCGCGCACTGCAGCCGTGCTGGTCGGGGAAGGCGGCGGGGGAGCGCGGGTGGAGTGCGGGCGGTGTGATGCGGCGGCGCGGTCGGCGGTTTAATGCGGGCTGCTTACGGAGTTCGGGTTCTCGGGGGCAGCTGTGGGATTGACGGACATAGAAGGTCTAGGGTGGGGGTGGGGGGGGGGGGGGGGGGGGGGGGGGGGCCGGTACGGCGGCGGGTGGCGGCGCGGCGGTGCTGCGAGGCGGCGCTAGCGCTGCCGGAGCCGTGGGCGGCAGGCGGGCGGTGGGCAGGGTAGGCCGGCGGCGCACTGGGCTGTGGCGGTGGGCTGTGTTGCCCGGATACGCGGATACAGATACCGGTACGCGCTATAGTGATACTCCGATACCTTATTTTTCCAAAAACAAGGATACGGGGATATGCCAATATATATATATAAATAAAAATAAAGAAGAGTTCTAGATACTAAAATGTGAGAAATAAAAGTTTCAGAGACTAAGATGCGTCGTAGATTTATATATTCATATGTTGTATAATTATTTAAAAAGAGAAAGGGCGAAATAAAAAGAAACTGACTTTATTTTATCTGTTCCACGAACGAATGCCAGTCGTCTGCTTTCCCGACCTCCCATCCCACACACTCTCTCTCTTTCTATGGCGGGCGCGGCTCATCCTGCACCCTCTCTCTCCGTTCGTGCTCTCTCTTTTCGGCGGTCAAGGCTCATCCTCTCGTCCCCCGATTGCCGCATGGTATCCGGAAGTGTCCGAGTATCTGAGTGTCCGAATAGGTATCCGATACCGGTACGCGAGTTTGGCGAAGTAGCCGTGTTTCGGAGGCGGTGGGCGCGGCGCGGCGCTCTGTGCTCCGGCACGGCGCAGCGGGATGATGGCGTTCGTCGGTTGGGAGGAAGAAGATGAAGGTAGGACACGTGATGGCCTTGGGGATGGACGCGCGATCCGTTATAGCGCGTACGGACGCGCGATAGCCTCCCCCAAATTAGTTCCAAAGAAAAATTAAATTCATGCCATGTATCTTTCGTAAGCCCTAGTGGTACAGCCACTGCCCACATCTTTCGGCTCGTTCGGGGAAGTTCCATAGATCCTCAATTGCCGCCGCACACTCATTTATGCACATCACTAGTGCTGCAATGAATAAATATAACCAAGTTCCATTCTGATTATTCTGAAGCATCTATCTTCGAGAGCTGAACATAGAGAACTCAAGACTCCTAGCACCATACAAATGAAATATAAGCCATCTAATTTCGATGCACAACCCAGTTTAACAGAACAAAAACTTTTCAAAGGAAAAAATATAACCTAAACATAGTAGGAACTGCTACATTTTGAATGAACTTGCACTGCAAGCATCTATTGAATTAAAATTTGAGTGCAGTATTGATGTATGCCAACATTAGTGCCGAACAATTTTGAATTCCAGCAAAATTCAACCGTTATCTGTAACGGTCAAAGGAAAAGGAAGAGAAATCAAGACATTTATTGTTGAGTTCAAGCGCATGAGGACGAGAAGCGCGACACCGTTATCAGAGATGACGCAGCTCAAGCCAAAGATGGTTAATGCGTTGGGACTGTGACGTGGAGTAGGGTTTCCGATCTTCCGAAAGGTTTAGATAAACAACGATTTGGCGGAGATTTGACACAAATCGATCCGGCTTCCGAACAACACATTTCGAACCCCGCAATCGCAGCACCACTTCTCCTCTGGTTATCGACCGATATTGTACGATCGACCTCGCCGAGAAGGCTAATCCTTGCCTGCGAATCGAAGAACACAAGCAAGAACAAGAAAGAATGCAACCAAATTGCAGATATATGATAAAACTCACAAGTTGGGGTCTCACAAACCGATGGACGGCGAAACTGTTCTTGACAGAATAATCTAAGCAAAACCCCACCCTAACTTGGGCGGCGGCTACTGATGACATAGGGTTTAGGGGCGTGCAACCCCCCTGACGCGCCCCTAATGGGCTCCAACACGATACAAAGACTAAAGGCCAAAATACAGTGGCGCGTCACCGAGACAGATTCTGGACGTCAACTTGTTTCGACGATTCCTGATTACTCCGGACGAATTTTGACATCAAACTGGCGCCATTGGAAAGGTTATCAAATTATCTTCCCGTTCATATAAAGAACGTCCAAATCCAAGCCCGTATGCGACCTGGCTGACCGTTTTAGTGCAGACTGCTCCTGTACTCCGAAACGGACTCGAAGTCGACTTGGATTGGGCCTCCAACTTGACGGAGGCCCTCGCTGACCCTCTACGCCTCCAAGCACCTCTCCAGCTATCTTCTCATCATCTCCATAGTTTCTAACAATAATTAAATCATTAGGTAGTAATTTATTCTTAAAAACATGTAAAGAAGGCATTATTAGGAACAAGCTCACCCGTAAATTCAATTCTCGTGCATGAGATCTAGTGATTGGACATTGCATGTACAGCGGAGGAGTGTTGGTTGTATCCGAAAGAGTGATGTCCTCATCAGACTGGAAGGGGGGACAACGATGGCTACAACACAGCGCCAGACGACTAATTGGAGGCATAAAACCATATCGACGACACCTCGTGATGCAATTAAATGGCATGTCGGTCTCAGTGCTATTTCAAATATTTTTTTTTTGCGACCGGAAATTTCTCATTAGTCACCAACATGATTACAATCTTTAGCCAGCAGACCAGCAACGCACTGGGTTTTCATGCCACAACCCCATCCTAACGTCACCTGTAACTTGTTTCGCGAGCGTATGAGCTACCATATTACATGATCTACTAGCATGGACCAAAGAAAACTTCTGAAAAGACAAACTCAGGTCCCGTATCTCCCGAAGAAAAGCCATGATACTTGAACGTTGATCATCCCCTGCTTGCCATAGCTTTACCCGTTCCCAATAGTCCGATTCCATGCAGATATTCTGGATCCCTGACTGTCGAGCCTAGTTTAAGCCGTCTCTGCATGCATATGCCTCCATAACAATTGCATCATGGCAATATGCATACCACTTGGCAGCCGAGCATATGAAAATTCCCCGATGGTCACGTATGACAGCTCCAGTCGCTCCTTGGTGCTGCTCCAAATAGAATGCACCGTCAACATTACATTTGTACCAGCCCTCCTCCGGTGCCTTCCACCCAGCCGGAGGTAACTTCCTCTCTTCATGTTTCTGTGGATGGGATAGCTGCCATAGGTCAAAAGCAGTATCATGCCCACTGAACAGCATTTCGAACTGCCATTAGCCCATTACTGCCTCTCCATGTTGGCGTTTGTTTCTCAAACTCCATAGCGAGTACATCCCAGTGATTATCACACAACTATCTCGAGCTGAGCAGCAACTTTCGAAGAGTAAGTCTCTTGCCATGTAACTGGACGTAATTTTCGAAGAGTAAGTCCCTTCGCTAAGGATGTTTTGGGAGCAGACAAAAGCACTTGCAGGTGTGAAGCTTCCAAAATTACATCCAGTTACAATTAAGCTAACTATCTCACATTTAATCTATATAACTATATTGTACTATTAATGTTTACAAAAGAAATTAATGATGACTTATTTTACATTAAGTGTTTTATTTAATCCCATCATAGAAATTGGATACTTGCCACTAAAAAAATTACATGTTGATTAACGCACCAAATGTGTCTAATAGTTGTTCATCTAGCAGTGCATCAGTGCTTGTCATATTGTATAGACTTTAGGAATCATACATGGTTAGTTAGATGTGGTTGCTAGACCGGCATGTGCAGACCTTGTGATGGAAAGAGGCTTTTTGACAAGAGCCATATTTAAAGCCTAATGCAAGTTGTTTTGAAAAGGATAGTTCATTTTTATTTGATGCTCCGAGGGTACTAAAATGAAAATTTAACTCCTATGACTATTAGCTTTTCGATCTCTGTATTTTTTTTTCATTTTGTTCATTAGTGCATTTCTTAATTCTTTTTATGTATGCTTATTTATGTCACTTTATATATCTCCAAACTGTCGGAGACCTTGCATATATATGCAAGTACTTTAATGATGAGAAAAAAAAACAGGGGCAACAAAACTTGTCGAGCGATAGTTCTAGTGGATATCAAAATAAAAGATCTGCCCAGCTTTATCAAAACGTGGAGAACCATTTCATTTTCGTTTTTTTTCCGATACCGAAAACAAGGTAAATATATGGCGAGAGCAAGTGCAACACGTAAAACAGCTTATTGTGTAATGGTCTTTGCCTAAGAGCACAATGCTGCATCCTGAAATTGGGAGGGAACGCTAACAATCATGTGGTTATCATCGCTTTGTTAGCATTTTCCTTTTTTCCTCCAAGAGAGACGACCTATGAGACGAATAGTGTACTGGTAGACAATGTAAATACTGTTTTTTTTAGATAATGGGAAATAAAACATAAGTCCCGGCCTTGACCCTGTTAGGGCTACGGCCATCGCATTACATCACATCGCCACAACTATGGCTGCCATCACACTCACAAATGTTAAGCAACCAAAAGGAGACACCAACATAGTTTTCATGGAAAATTATTGAGCAGCAATCCTATTGCTAAATCTCCATCCATGGTTGGCGAAGAGTTGCATCACCGTCGTCTCCAAAGAACGGCATGCCTCCTTCATGAGTATGGTGTCCTCCTCACACTTTTGTAGTTGCGACCACATTCGAAACCAGTACGTGCCCCTGAAGATTACCTGCATATATGTTTTCATTGAGATTTATCAAACACAATACTGTTGGCCACTTTGCTTTGCTTACCTGAAGACAATGTAAATACTGTTGGCCACTTTGCTTAGTAGGCGAGCTATTCAATGTAGATCTCCAGAACATGGTAGAAAAAGAATATAACGATAGTCTACTTCTGGGAAGTGATGTTGAGGGAGTAGCATGTCGTAGGCAAATAGCAGCGTTGGATCTGATGATGCAACTAATTAAAGAAGTGAAACTGACGCTGACGATTTAATGAAGTGGATTTGAGCCCTGGATCCAAGGATCCAGTTCAGGTACAGGACAGAGCACCACTACCGCACCACTTCCCCTGTCTTGGATCATGGCGCCCGCGCCAAATTACCTGACGCCCGTCTTCTTCATTCCCGCGTCACGCTGCCACATAATTTTTTCTTGCCACCGCCGCTCTGCTCGAAATGAGGCGGCAGGCGCTGCTGTCCGTGCTGGTAAGAGTGGTCGCCGCCGCTGATGACGTCTTCTGCTAAGCCTAAGCCCCTCGTGGTTGCCGGGCGCACAGAGATTTACAGAGTACAGACACTGCAGGTTGCATTAGAGAAGCCACGCAGCACGTTGTCTGGTCAAAACCGCGGCTCCTATGCCATGTTCCCGTCTCGCTCCAAATGACACACTCGCTGGTTGGCCATGTGTTAGTCCTCCTACTCCCTCTTAGTATTAGGTAGGTATAGCTACTGCATGCAGTCTAGTAGGAGAACTCGCGGCTAGTGGCAAATGCAGCTCATCACTTGTCTCTGATCACGAACCTTCTGCACCGAGTATGATCTCAGACGACTCTGCTCTCGAGCCCTCCTTCCTGCGTATAAATACTTGGCATCACCAGTACAGTTGGTTAGGCTCCTGTGTCCTCCTCTGACAAGCCGAGTTGGTTAGAGCAGCTGTGTGTCCATCCATCCATCCGTAGCAGATATAGTAGCACTCTACCCTGTCCTGTACGAGTGGTGTGGTGCAGACAGCAGAGAGAGATGGCCTGCAGGGCTCATCAGATTGGTGAGCTCGTCGTTGCGGCCATGGTGGTGTTGGCATTGGCGTGCTGCTCGTCGGAGGCGCAGCTGCAGGTGGGGTACTACGACGCGACCTGCCCCGGCGCCGAGGACCTCATCCAGACCATCGTCCACGCCGCCATCCGCAACCAAGCCGGCAACGGCCCGGGAATCATCCGCCTCTTCTTCCACGACTGCTTCGTCAGGGTACGTTGCTTGTTTGCTCTTTGCCAATGCTGATCGATCAATGCCACTGCCGCTGAAACAAGCTGTGATAATGAATTAACTAACGCTCTTCTTTGTTAATGAATTCAGGGCTGCGACGCGTCGGTGCTGCTCGACGACCCGACGGGCAACGGGACGGCGGAGAAGGACGCGGTGCCCAACCTGAGCCTGCGCGGCTTCGGCGTCATCGACCGCGCCAAGCGCGTGGTGGAGCGCCGCTGCCCGGGCGTCGTCTCCTGCGCCGACGTGCTCGCCTTCGCCGCGCGCGACGCGGCCCGGATCATGGGCGGCGTCAGGTTCGCCATGCCGGCGGGGCGGCTTGACGGCCGCGTCTCCAACGCCTCCGACGCGCTCGCCAACCTTCCCCCCGCCTCCTTCAACCTCACGCAGCTCGTGGCGCGCTTCGCGTCCAAGGGCCTCGCCGCCGACGAGCTGGTCACGCTCTCCGGCGCCCACTCCATCGGCCGCTCCCACTGCTCCTCCATCACGCAGCGCCTCTACCCGCAGCTCGACCCGACCATGAACGCCACGCTCGGGAGGACGCTCCGCGGCCGGTGCCCCGCCGCCCCCGGCCGGCTCGACCGCGTCCTCGACCTCGACGCCGTCACGCCGCTGCAGCTGGACACGCAGTACTACGGCAACGTGCTGACGCACGAGGTCGTGTTCGCGTCCGACCAGGCGCTCGTCGACCGCAACGACACGGCGGCGCTCGTCGCGCTCTACGCCGGAAACCGGAGGCTCTGGTCGCAGCGCTTCGGCGACGCCATGGTCAAGATGGGCAACATCGAGGTGCTCACCGGCCCGCCCGGGGAGATCCGGCGAGTGTGCAACAAAGCAAACTAATACTCCAGCAGTCAACCCATTGATTGATTGATTCGTACTACTCCGTTCCATCCTCAGTCAACCCATCATCGATCAATCTGTACTTAGCAGCTGTGTACATGATCCGTATAATCAATGCATCTCGCACGATGTCTGTAAGTTGTAACATAAGAGAGAGACAGAGAGAGGGTACCAAAGAAGAACTAGTGTCCAGTGTTCAACGAAAGCATTTCATTCATTCATTGTGTTAGACGAACAACAGTGTCAATAAAGAAAGTATTCTTTCCTCAACTGTTACACAGCAGCTTGTGTCAATGCATCCATGGACTAGCTAGTTGTAAGCATGTGTGGTGTGGGGGGTCTGAAAGCAGAGCCGCCGGTTCCGGCTTCTAGAGATAGAAGAACACTCGCACATGAGGCATCTGGCAAGGCACCTCTGAACGTGGTGCATGCTTTGATTTCTTGTCTGCACATCCCTCTCTGTCCCCCACACACACTCTCTGTTAGTTGGTCTTTACACATCGAGCTTGGAACATGCGCGCATGTGCACCAATATGGGCCTATACAATTATCATCAGCATCTGCTATTCTCCCTGCCCTGGTTGGCAATTCAGGTAGTAGTACTCCTAGCAGCACTTGGAGAGTGACAGCAGTGAGCTACAGGTTGGAGATGACACGCACTGATTGGTCTCATGTGGCAAGTTTCTCATCATCACATCCGGCAGTGAGAACTGAGAAGAGAAGGTACTGGTCAGCAGTGCTACAGCGAGGTAGTTAACCCGCATCGGGATCGGCGCCGCGCGAGGAATGGCGAAGAACTGTCAGTGTTGGGGATTGACCCGGATAGAAAACATGCACGACCATCCAACCACCCTCTGCAACAGGACAAGCCGATCCGTCTCGCCATTGCCTTTCCCCTTCCCACAACATTTTCTAGTGGAAACCTAGCTACTAACTCTCGTCCAAGTTGATGGATCCGCGAGAGATTTACAAATCCATCATGTGCACGACACTCGCTGTATGTCTAATTAATCCATTTGACGGCCACGTACCCCATGTGATTAAACTACCCTCGCAGCTCACAAGAGGACATGGAGAAAAGAAGGTTCGCTTCTCTGACAATGGCTTTACGACGGGCCGAGAAAGAAGAATCTTCGATCAGTTCCGTCGGACATAGCAGCAGCGCGGCTTGCTTGGATCCTTGCGCGGCATCCGGCAAGCATGAAGCTTCTTCTGCTTCTGCTCATGCGCGTGCGCCAGAATGAGCGGCTGGTCAGTGGTCAGAAAGCCTTCTTCTCCTTTCGAGCGGAATAAAGTGGAGCGCTTCCCTTTGGATCCTTGTGGCCCGACATGGCACGCACGAATGATTGGCACCAATGATGCACATGCAAGATACTGTAGGGGGATGCCATTTTGTTTTATTTCATTTTTCTCTCTGAACAGTCTTGCCTTTTTTTTTATTTTGTTTGCGTAGGTCGTTCGGTGTCTTTCATCACAGCTGTGCTCTGTCTTCTTGGTATCATGTGAGTATCTACATCACTGTGTAGTATTTCAGAAGAAAATCCCTCTCGGTTAACGGGTTATCGGTGTAAGAGTTCTGCTTTTGAGATAAGCACAATTTTGCTAACTAATATTAGGATTTTTGCAGCAGCTTATTAGTTGACCAACTTATAAGAACGAACCTATAATCTTATCTTATCTTATATTTACTAATTAGAGGCTTCTTCTGAAGCCTCCCGTTAATCGGAAGAAAATGCTAGAAATTCTCACAAAAAAGCAAAACATCCGGCCGTACAAATTAAAGTAACATAAGTAATAGCCATTAGATCTAACTTGGTCTAAATTACCCACCAATGCCATTACAAAAACTTAGTCAAAAGGACCTATAATACCTATCCATAAATTACCCACCATGCCATTATGAATAATAAATAAATAATTTCAAAATTATAAAAATACCCAAAAATACCCTTGATTCTTATTTTTAAATTACCCACCATGCCATTATGAGCCAAAAAATAATTAAATACCAAAATAGAAAAAATAGCTAAGAATACCCCTAATTTCTGTTGCTAAATCACCCACCATGCCATTATGAGTCAGTAAAATAGTCAAATTCAGAATTATAAAAATAAAAACCCGATAATTCCTATTTATAAATTACCCACCATGCCATTGTTAGCCAAAAATAGCTAATTTTATAAGATTAAAATAACCAAAAATACCTCTCATAACTATCTCTAAATTACACAACAAAAAAAACATGGCATGTGTCCAGAAATTAACTAAATTTGGAATAATAAAAAAATAACAAAAAATATCTCTAATTCATATTTCTAATTTAGTCATCATACCATTATTAATCCCAAAATAGCTAAATTCTAAATAATAAAAATAGCAAAAAATACACCTAATTCCTATTTCTAAATTAATAGAGGAGTCCATTTTAATATTACATATCTTATTAGGTTAAAACTCTTTATTGGCCTAGATATAATTTAGTTCGAACATGAGTTTCCATGAATAATTTCTTAAATGTATAATGCCTCAATGGTTCAACACTAACAATATTTATCTTTAATACGTAAATAGATAATGAATATGTATAAACCTATATATCAAATAAGGAAACAAAGCAAAGTAGTTGATGAAGGGTGAAGAGCACTTTGACCATTACAATATTATGAAACTTTAAGATCATGTACTCATAGTTTTTGGATGGTATAATATTGTACTTAACTAACTAAACATGTTTGATAAATATAATTGTACATAACATAGAGACCATATATTCATAAGCTTGAGAAAAAATATCTCAATATATAGACATATATGATGGTTAAAGTTTGGATAATCAAATATTGTATTTAACTAAATATACACACCCATGTGTTGGTCCGAAAGATACCTATTTATTATAGACCGGTCTTAAGTATACTATGGATAAAACAATAAATAAGGAATCAAATTTATGTAGTATACCTATATCATATAACAAATTCTTTTGCTTTTGGAGGTAGATTGTTTGATGTTTCTTTGGCCTATCATAGTCATTTCCCATGAAATTTGTGAATTTTCTAATATGTATTCTATAATATAGTAAAATATATATTAGAATGGTAATACTTCTCATTAGTTACCGTCAGACTTAAAGGTACAAGGGGTTAAATCTAATGTTTTTTTATCACTGAGTTGTCACGGATATTAACATAACATACAGAGTGCGGTGAGTTAAAGTTACAATAAGCCATTGACACAACTTCATGCGGGCAAAATAAGACCATGAAAAAATGCTATTATATTAGGCATAAAAATTTGTAATACAAATATAATTGATCTAAATTTAAAGATATTTTCAATGATCTAAAACATTTTGAAAAGGCATATCATGCTGGGATTGCATCTATCTAACACATACTCATTATTAATAATATAATTAAGATCGATATGAATTTTTGTAGTTTAAATTTCTCCTTCAATACTAAAACTAATTAAATATTCAGTTAAACTGAGTATTATGCTTGCAAAAGTATTTTTTTTAAAAAAAGTCTAACTATTTATGTGTCTCTCTAATTTTTAGCCCGTGCGATGCACGGGTTGAAAGGCTAGTAGCAATAAGCAGAAGCTATTTTTCACCAGCTTTTGAGATAAAAGCTGATTTCCGACAAGTAGAAGAAGTGCTAAGCAGAGCTTGGCTTTGTCCCTATAATTGCAAACTTAGCCAAATCAAACCTTAGGCATGCCACAGTTTCTTCGTCAGTGTTTGCTTCACTGCCACAATTGTTGCTTGCCACACTTTTGACCCACCTGTCATAGACCCAATTCTTTGCTAAAGCTTGCCAAAAGTGTGGTGAGTAGCTCACCACACTTTTGGCAAGCTTTGGCAAAGAAGTGTGGCAAAGTTTGGTCTCAACCCAAAGAAACCCTTATCCTGCTAATGCCAAGTTGGCAAGTAAAGTTGACTTAATTAGAGTGTTAAGGATTGAAAACCCGCTGCGTTGGGGAGTTGGGTTGGGGAGTTGGGATGGATTTGAATCAGACTTTTTTCCGTAAGGGTGCGGAATCTAATATGGGGAACACTGATTTATTATATATTCGTTATGTTTCAGATACTTAAGTGCATATATTTATGACGGTAGGTTGATCCTTACTAGTGCATCCCTTAAAATTAACTCTATGTTTAAGATATCATACTTAATTTGATATGCCAAGAGGAACAAGAATCAGATAATGAATACACATTGTTCTAACAAAGTGATAGGCCCAAAACAAATACAAACTTGCTTATTAGAATATGTCGATTTGGCCAAAACATCAAGGTGAAAATAATGCCTACTTTTAGCAAATGGTTATTCAAATTGGTTAATGAAAACATGAACAGCGCAGCAAGTACTAAGAAGGAAATACTTGTGTAAAAAACCTGGTGATTTACAATACTGGTTTGGGTTAATGCATGTTAAAAATCAATTTCTTACTTTTCAAAATTTTATATAACGGCGGGATTATATATAAGAAGTCAAATGGCTGGTAGTATAACTTTAAGAGAGCAATATCTCATTCTGTACCATAAAACAAACATGACATATCTAACATAATCTAGTGGAAAAAACTGAAAACATTCAACTTAAAGATGAAAGGTATGTTCATCTGGTCTCTACATTTGAATGGGCAATTTTCAGCCAAATCGTTGTACGTACCAGAGCAAGTCTTGATAGTAACTCCATAGATAGAACATGTATCTACAGAAACTGAAACTTCAGTGATTAAGATATTTTATGGTACTTGCGTAGAGGAGTAACACTTACTAAGAATAATTTGGTTAAATTTTTGCATAAACATGAAAATGTTATTCCTAATAGTTCATATGGAAAATAGTGCAGGTGACTTTTGTCTTGTCACCTCCAAAAAAATTTCTTATATATCTGGGGCATGGCTAAGGGACCCTTTGATAGGACTTCTACAATGGCTTCAAGAGAGACATTAAGTGCTATTGAGACTTCTCCAATGACCCTTTGATAGAAGCCATTTGATAGGACCTCGTTGTCGAACCCAGGACCTCAAGTGCTACTGAGGCTCTTGTAACCACTAGGCTACAGGCCTTTTCGCAGTAGTCCACAATTTTGTAATAATGAACAGGTATATATATACATCCTTGGACATAGAGGGAAAGATACTTATAGTTTGCTTAATGAAATAAATGTTATTTTTATAAAAGAATTGATCTTATGTAAAGAAAGATAAGCTTAGGGAGCCAAACACTGATTTTTTTAGAAAAGGGAATATGCATTAATATTCCAGCCTCTATATCGATCGATACATATAGCTGTCTATTATTACAAAGTCTGCAACAATCATTAAGCAACGTACAAGCCCAATGGTCTTGTGCACACTGGACCCAGAAAAAGGCTTAGGCGGATTAGTTCGGCGTCGTTGTAGACATCCGAGGGCCGACACAACGTTCATACAATACAAAACGAAAAGTAGCAAATTTTTAACGGCGGTCAGCTTGGAAATGGACAACACTGCAATATACTGTAGAATTTTCCAGTAAATTCTAGGAGTACATGTTTGTGAACCTAGAATTTACCAAATCAACTGTACTCCTACTCTCCATGAAAGCAGAAAGCTCCATACGCTCTGATAAGAGTGAATGTACATACATGCTGATTTGACCAAAGAAACTCTTCTGATATTTCAAATATTTAATTTTCCTCCAGAAAAAAATCAGTGGTCAATAGTTATATATTGTTGTCGGCCACTTGATCTTACTTGGGGGCAGGGGTAGCAGTGAACAAAACTAATCCGGCAAGAATTTTTATCAGAATGATGTGTGCATCTTGATGTGGTCAAAACTCAAAAGTGGACTTTGGTTACACACCGCCGTTTGTACGGAGGTGCAGTGTGGAAGGTATATTTTTTATCCCGATATATCACATATATTTCTATATATTCTTTGCATCTCGCCCGGAAGAAAGAAAGAAAAGAAATATTCAAAAGTGGAGTATTATGTTTTATCAAACCGTTAGGGAAAAAGCGTTTGTCATCGGATTCAACTAAACACACCCGTGACCACAGCTAAAATGAATACTACATAAATTGGTGCGTACCTCAATATTTCGGCCTTCTGAAAATGTATACATGCATGCAGACGTCAACTACTCCTAATACTAGGTTGTGATAAGATAACTCATAACTCGGATGATCACCAGATATTTGACTAAGTGTGAGCTACATGAAAAACGAAAGCGATAGAAATTCTTAAAATTGCCCCGTTCAAAAAAAAAAATCTTAAAATTGTCGTCCCCCTCAAGTCTCACCACACGCCTTCCTCTCACATGTCTTTAATTTGTCTGGGTCCATATCGTAACCCGACCGTGTCAATTGATCTATCAGTGACTTTTAATACTTTGTCATGAAGTTTTCACAGCAAGCAACCGTGTCGTCTTCTCTAAACAACTCGATCTGCTACGCAAATGATTATGCTGTTGCTGCTACGAAGTCTGGGCAACATTAGTAGTGGCGACATATGCTGTCTCTTTCTCCTTGTCCCATTCAGTATACAATATGGAGTTTTCTCTATCATGGATTTGCAGTATAATCGTTGGGTTGCGAATATGCACATTGACTTAGGCACTGAGACCACGATTTTTCGCTATGGCAGTGCACAATTTTTTCAATAACGTATAGCAATGCGCAATCAATTTTCATGCCCTTTTGCACAAGAAAATTAATTTCCGTGTCGTGCGAGAGAGATGAAGGGTCACATGGTGACAATGGTGGAGAATCTCGTCGTCGTCGGTAAAGGAGAGACCAACGCAGGGGAGGTTGGTTGCGACTTGCCAGAAGAAAAGGCCAGAACTAGGTCAGGGCTGATGGGCTAATACTCCAAAGAGTAAAATGCACAGCCGGTCTTTAAACTTGTTCAGTTGTGTCATTTAGGTCCCTCTACTTAGAAAACGCTGATTCGACATCCCTAAACTTGTTTTATTGTGTCATTTTCGTCCCTTTACTTATTTTGACATCTCTAAACTTGTTTGGTTGTTCCACTTAGGTCCAAATAGGCTGCAACCGACCCGACCCAACCCAAATAACTTGACACATTTGGGAACATATTGCATGCAATTATACTGGTACCAGATTAAAGGCGGTTTTTTTGTTTGTATCCCCTTAAACCTTTGGTTTCTTTTGCATGGTTATCACAAATTAGAAATTCACATACACTTTTGTGAAATGGACAAACACTGCAGTATACATGTTTGTGGACATATGAATTTACCAAATCACCTGTACTCCTCTCCATGAAAGCAGAAAGCTCCATACGCTCTGAAAGAGTGAATGTATATTCACAACGGGAAACCGCAAGTTCGCCGTGTGCCACCAGCACACGGTAAAAGCACAATTACACACGGCGAACATTTTCGCCGTAGGCGGCCCACGGCGAAAGTCCGACGGCGAAGTCCGTTTCACCGTGTGCCCTAAGTCGAGCACACGGCAAAGACAGTTGCCATGGGCCTGGGACGGCACACGACGACTATGAGCCAGTGACGACATGGGGGCGTCGGCGCAAACGGCGTAAGCCTATGTTCGCCGTGTGCCGGCACGATGGCACACGGCGAAGTGGCAAAGTTTGCCGTGTGCTTCTGGACCAGCACACGGCGAAGTATTAAAGTTTCCCGTGTGCTTCTGGCCCAGCAAACTAAAGGTCGGTTGCCGTGTGCCTTCTCTTCGGCGCACGGCGAACTGACCAAACTTTTGCCGTGTGCCGGGTCTGGCACACGGCAAAGCAACCATACAGGTTGCCAGTATGGTCACTTCGCCGTGTGCTCTCTCCCTGGCACACGGCAAAGTGACCATACAGGTTCTGTTTTTTTTTTTTTTTTTTTTGCCTCGGACATCACCTATATCACATAAATCATCAATATATCACACATATCACCAATATATCACATATATCATCAATACGACACATATAGCACCAAAATGTCACATATATAATTCATATGTCACATATATCATCCGTACGTCACATATGTCACAAATATATCACAAACTTCACATAACATCACATATATCGTCTCAAAGTTTACATAACAACATATATCATCCACGAGTACGACAAGTCACAATTACCACAAGTTCATGTCATTCACTGAGGTGGTGGGTCGAAGGGCGGCACCGGTGGGACCAACTGCTGCTGGAGGATGGTCGGTGACATGTTCACTTAGGCATTCGATGCCGCTGATAGATTCTGCAGAAAATATACAACATTGCAAGCGAGACAAGAATCAATTTCTAGGTGATTGTAATTTTCTAGGTTATCTAAGTCTCTAAGTGGTTGTAAGAATCAATTTCAACGAAGTCTCTTAAGTGATTGTAAGTTTGTCGGTTCTCTAAGTCTCTAATATTTGAAATGAATGAACAAGGTTATGAAGTAGGTCACCTGAGGAGTCATTGGAGCCTGATGTGACAAAGGAGGAGGCGGCAGTAGTGGTTCTCCTGCCGCCAAACTAGCATGCATGGTTTGAATGTATGCATACATGTTGGCCATGTCCTGCTGTCGCTGCCTTCTCTCTTCGGCCAGCTCGGCCTACAATACAATTTTTCATCCCAATGTTACAATGCAAGGCGAATAAGTGATTAGTTATTGAATAATTGATTAATGAAGCAGAAATAACCTCGAGGTGCTGCACACGCAGCTGTGCAACGGTCTGTCGTGGGCGTATGGCCGGGGCATTGGCTGGGTCCCTCGCTCGAATCTGGGAGAGGGTGGGACAGCTGGTCGAGTCTACACTGCCGTCGCCTATGATCAACCGGCCATGCTTCTTGCCTCCTCCCGCCCTCATGATCAGCTCGCCATCAAGAGGGTGGGCGCTCGGATCCCACTTCGGCCCATACACCTGCCTGCCCACCTCCGTGTACGCACTGATGCGGGAGTGAACGGTGGGGTTGCTGTACACCGAGGGCGGGTCGTTGGGGTCTTAGGTGGTCTCGGAAGCCTTCCCCTTGTGGGCCATAGCCCACCCCACGAACTCGGGGCATTCAACGCCTTCATGTGTCTGGGACTGCAAAAAACAACAAGTTAATTACAATTTATGCACGATTGAGAGTTATAACGAAGAAATGAATCCACATACCCATCGAGCCCTGTACTCCTCGTTGCTAAGGCTGCCCTGATGGTGTGATGGGCCCGGCATCAGCGCACGCCGCTCTCGGCCAGCGTTATGCATCTCCTCCCACTCCCGTGTGAACCACTTGTCGACGATGCGTTCCCAGCACGGGGAATCATTACGGCACCACCACGCAGGCACCTAGACGTGATCAAGTGACAGAGATGTTAGAGAATCAAATTAAGCGATGTACTAAATGGAAGAATAAATCTAAATTTACCAACAAATATTGCTGCTTTGTCAGCTTCATATCTCTAGCCACTTCTTTTGTGACGCGTCGGTGCTCGTGAGTGGCACAGTAGTTGATGACGCACTGAACTTGCGCCTCGTAGTGCTGTCCTTCACGAGCTTACGGCATTTGTTGTGAGCCACAACCTTAGCCTCATCCTCGTGCCCCGGCTCACACGTGTAGAAATCCTGCATGTAAACACAAGCTATTCAGCCGTTGTTACATAATTAAACAATGAATGCGATGAAAATTGAGGAGTGTAGTGCTAGAAAGACTTACCCACAGCTCTCCCACCACCCAATCCGCCTTGGAATCCCAGCGCCTGTCTAATTGGTCCAACTGATCTGGGGCGTGACAGTAGTGCTCCCATGTCCACGCTGGCTCGTACCTTCCCTTAAGGTGGACCTGGCCTGGGAAGTGCTGCCTGCACAAAGTACCCAGGATGCCGTTTACCTTGCGCTTGTGAGCACCTGGGGTGACTACTTTCCAATTTCTGCCAAAAGTGATTAAGATTAAATATTAGTTTCCATAGTAATTTCCAATATACCAAATGAAAAAGTAGTGATAACATATTAAATTACTTACAGTGGCGGCTTAGGTCGAATCACCGGGCGTCCGGCGAGAGGTGTCGGCCTGTCAGGGAGTCGAGAGGGACCTCGCAACCAGATAGCAGGCTGCTCCACCTGCTCCTCCTCCTCCTCCTCCTCCGCCTCCGCCTCCGCCTCCTCCTCCTCCTCCTCCTCGTCGTCCTCCTCCTGGTGCTGCTCCTGAGGCACGTCCTGCGCTGAAGACCGAGTTCGCGTACTCCTGCTGCTGCTCACTCGACCCCGGCCGCTGCTCGTCCCTGGACCCTTGGGGCCACCCTTCCCCCGACCCGTGCCTCGTGTGGAACCCAGAGGTAAATCGGTACTTGGCATCACTCTTCTAAAAAGAGACGCGCACTTGCACACTGCACTGCCTCCCACCATCTTTTCTCAGTCACCTGCAATTAAAAACAGTAAAACAATTAGGACATATAAAGTAAACATAATATTTTAAGACGAAATAAACAACTCAATAATATTTTAGTACGGATCTTACATGTAAATAATCGACGTGATCGGGATTAGTTGGATCGTCTGTCTCGTCGTCACTATCATACATGTCGAGATCACAATCAGGCACGTGCTCCGACGGAGGAATGTCCTCATCAATCCCTAAGTGTACTGCCTCAAGTAATTCTAAATCATTCGCATTGTAAACGTCATCTCCAGCATCCTCGTCATCAACCCTTTCATCATCCTCGTCTACTTCCATTTCCATTGCTCCAGTTAAGTCTATCTCTAATGTTCCTTGTAACCCAGCTTCTTGAAAGAACTCTCCGTCATAGGTGTTTGGGTCTATATTGTAATCTTCATTGTTGGGGACAGGCAGTCCACCGTGTGGCGTGATCTTGTGCACAACATCCCAACCCTGAAGACGTTCGTCGGTTTTGCACAGGTATGAGGTATAATACACTTGTGTCGCTTGTTGAGCCACAATATAGACATCGTCTCCTGGATAGACGGATGATTGTCGAATTTCGACTAGTCCAACCTTTTCGTGGGTCCGCCGCACTTGGTTAGGATCAAACCAATGGCATTTGAATACCACAGGCTTAAGAGGTTTGCAACCATTAAATTTAAGTTCGTATATTTCTTCAATTATTCCATAGTACTCGACCCCATCTTGCGATGTCGTACAAACTCCGGAATTTGTGGTTGTCCGATTGGGTCGACTTTCATCGTGCTTTTTTGTGTGAAAGCGATATCCATTCACATCATAGCCGCCGTACGACATTACCCTAGTATCGTATCCATTGGCAACCTGTCTCAACTCGGGACACATGGACGAATCGTTTTGGCCCTTTTGTTTGAACCAAGAAATGAAATCGGGCGATCCACTTCCCGCAGCCTCTTTAAGAAGGGTATCAACTTGCTGCGCGGTCGGTGCCCTTTTTCTCACCCAGAATTGTTGCAGAAATTCTCTGTACAAAAGAAAAGAAAAGAAAATCGAGACGGATTAGATGAAGATTAGTGACCATCCACTAGAAATAATGTAGTGCGATATCAACTTACTCAATGTATGGCTCCACTTCGGAAAGGTTGGTCAGCACATACATCATGATAGTGCGGTACTCTGCATGTTGCAAGGTCTTAGCAGTCCGAACACTTGCACTTCCAAGTTGCCCTACGAACAGGCTGAGCTTCGATTCATTTTCGTTTGCATTGTAACGAGGGGGTGGATTATGCACGCTTGGAAGGGTGTCAGCATAGTATTTTGTTGTGAAGTTTGATACCTCCTCAGTTAAGTATGCCTCTGCCATGGAGGCTTCAATCTTGCACTTGTTTTTACATTTGGTTCGGAGAACCTTTTGTTGTCTCTCAATTGAATAGCACCAACGGCCATGCGCAGGTCCACACATTCGTGCCTCATACGGAAGGTGCAGAATCATATGCTCCATCGGATTGAAAAAACCGGGAGGAAAGATCTTCTCCAACTTACAAAGCAACACAGGAGCCATTTTTTTCATTTCTGCTACCAGAGTCCGAGGCAACTCCTTAGCACAAAGGGTGCGAAGAAATAGCTTAACTCTGCCAGCACTAGCCACACATTGTCAGGGAGGTAGCCTCTAACCATCACCGGAAGGAGCCGCTCAATCCATATGTGGTAGTCATGACTTTTAGTACCATTGATTCATATGGTACTTAAGTTTACCCCCCTCCTGAGATTCGCTGCATACCCATCGGGGAAAATTAAAGTTTTAAACCATTCTAGTACTTCCTTCCTTTGGTGCCTCTTCAGTACAAAATCGGCTGGAGGCTTTTTCCATCTCTTGCCGTCTTTGGGAGGCGGAATGTCGAGCTTTGGTCTATTGCATAACCTAGCTTGATCCACTCTAGCCTTAACGTTGTCTTTTGTCTTATCAGGAATGTCCATAATTGTACACCAGCTTGCCTCGGCGACATTCTTTTCAGTGTGCATCAGATCAAGATTATGTGGAAGAAGAATGTGCTTCATGTAGGAGAGCCTCCACAGGCCACACTTCTGAGTCCAGGCATGAACCACGCCATATCCCACAGAGCCATCACCTCCTTCATTTGCTTGGAGCGCGTCTAACTGCTCAAGAACAGCGGCACCTGTCAAAAACTGCGGCGGCGGGTCTTCAACCACCACACCCTTTGTAAAGTTCTTTACGTCCCGTCTGAATGGATGGTCCATAGGGAGAAATTGTCGGTGTTTGTCGAATGCAACATACTTGCCACCCTTTTATAACCAGAAGAACTGGACAGCTGACTTACATACTGGGCATGGGAACTTCCCGTGGATACACCAGCCGCAAAATATCCCATATGCTGGATGGTCATGCATGGAGTACATGTACCACACTTTCATTTTGAAGTTTCTCTTTGTTGCTCGGTCGTATGTCCATACCCCAACATCCCAAGCATTTTGCAAGTCATCAACCAAAGGATCCATGTACACACTCATATTATTCCCCGGGTGTCCAGGAATTCTCAACGACAAGAATATGTTTTGTCATTTAAACATGACGCCCGGAGGGAGATTGAGAGGGATAACGAACACAGGCCAACAAGTGTATGGAGCAGACGACATTCCATAAGGATTGAACCCATCTGTCGCCAACGCAACATGTACATTACGAGCATCCTCAGCTTCCTCAGGATACTTGCTGTCAAAATACTGCCATGATTCGGCATCGGCTGGATGTACCATATTCAAAGGACGATATCGTTTGCCTTCTTTGTGCCAAGTCATCTGTTTTGCGGTTTCCTCGGTCATGTATAGTCGTTGGATCCTCGGTATGAACGGAAGATACCGTAGGATTTTCACAGGGATTTCGAGTTGCCTCTTAATACCATCACCAGAGTCCACCTCCAGGTACCTAGAGGACTCACATTTGGGACAGTACTTTGCATCCGCGTGCTCTTTCCTAAACAAGACGCATCTCTTCGGACAGACATGTATCTGCTCATACGCATCTTAAGTGCACGAAGGAGTTTCTGTGACTCATACATGTTGCGTGGCAGACTGTGACCACCCGGAAGAAGGCTACCAAAAACCGTCAACATATTATCAAAGCCGTCTCGGCTGATGCCAAGCTGAGATTTCAACGCCATTAGCCGCCCGACAGCATCCAGTTGAGAAACATCCGTATGGTCGTGAAATGGTTTCTGTGTCGAAGACAACATGTCGTAATAAGCCCTTGCGGTAGGCTCTGGCTGATCCTCCCCAACATGACTAGCTCCTTCATCGAAGTGTGCCTGATGAAAGTCATGTAACATATCCCCGCACCCGGCATCAGAATCATATTCCTCGATGCGTTGCCTCACGACCTCGTGCCTTGCTCGATGGGCTTCACCGTGGCAGATCCACCTGAGTGCAGTTTGCCACAAACCCATTGTTGCAAATGTGTTGACCCATTTTCAACTTTGTTTGATATATCTTGTTCTCACACTTGGAACATGGGCACACTGCTTTACTCTGTCCTAATTCAAATGCCTTTTTCAAGAATCCATCGACCTTGTAAATGAAATCTGTGTCGTAGTCGCGCTTACCCCGCCAGCCCGTGTACATCCAGTCACGGCTATCCATCCTTTAACATACAAGCAGGTGTTATAAAAATCAATTTCATCTACACGATGCCTATCATGCCCTAATAGGTGAAGGATGGAAACTAACCCCATCTACACATCCACGGGCTGTCCAAAAAACGTGGACAATTCGAAACAGATACGGTTGTAGATATGCAAACATCTGCATATTTCCAACCGTATCTCTTTCAAACGGGAGACGCCTAACTAGTTTACGTGACCTATGAATATGATATCAAGGAGAGGTTGTTTATGTCTCACCTTGCTACGCTGCGAAGGAGGGTCCTCGGGCAGGGCCGGCGCGAGCTCGGGGCGCGGACGGCGGCGTCGAGCCTAGGGCCGGCATGAAGTCGAGGCAGGCCGCGAGGACGGGGAGGGCGGCGCGGGCGCGGGCCGGCGGGGCCGCAAGGTCACGGCGGCCAGGTCGGGAGGGCGGCTCGGGCGCGGGGCGCGGGCCTCCGAGGTCGATGTGGCCAGCTCGGGTGGCGGCGCAGCGAGGTCGGGGGCGGGACACCGGGTGGCGGCGCGCAGTGCGGGGAGGGCTGCGGCAGGGTGGCGCGCCGGCGCGAGGTGGCGGGGTGGGCGGCGTGGTGGGCGATGGCGGGGAGGGGAAGGGAGGGCGGAGGGGAAGGGAGGGCGGAGGGGAGGGCGGCGGGGAGGGCGGTGGCCGGGAGGGTGTAACGGCGGCGGAACGGCGGCGGGGAGGGCGCGACGGCGGCGATGTGAGTGAGAGAGCTCGAGGGAGAGTGAGTGAGGGAGAGAGCGGTCGGAGAGAGCCCGGCTAAGTCCCGATCCATAATTCACCGTGTGCCAAGATCTCGGGCACACGGTGAACTATATTGTTCGCCGTGCGCCGCTGGGCAGGCACACGGCGAACTATTGGTACACTAGGGTTTTATACATTGGCGGAACTTCCGACAGATGTCGGAACTTCCGTCGCTGCCTAAAGTTGGCATACAGAAACTATCTGGCGGAACTTCCGACGGACGTCGGAACTATTGGTACACTAGGGTTCTATACATTGGCGGAACTTCCGACGTACGTCGGAACTTCCGACATTTTCGGTACCCCGGAACTTCCGACATTTTCGGTACCCCAGGGTTTTATGCCTTGGCGGAACTTCCGATATATGTCGGAACTTCCGTCACTGCCTAAAGTTGGCAGACAGAAACTTTCTGGCGGAACTTCCGTGGAATGTCGGAAGTTCCGTGACTGTTGGTCTTTTTGGCTTTGGTTGATTGGTTCCTTCACTCCTCTAGCAAAGATAGGTTTGTGGCTAGGTTATAAGGTACTTGAGCACTTGAGCATTGCATGTAAGAATCATTCCACTCCTCTTGATAGTTCGGCATAAGTGAAAGCAAATGCAACAAGATATAGATTTAGCTCCCCCTAAAGATATGCATACACTTTCAAACAAAACATGTGGAAGAGCTCCCCCTATATCTTTAGAACCGTGGGGTGCCTAAAGAAGTGAGCAAGTGATGAACAAGACATATAGATAATGTGATAGAAAGACAGCAACAAGATCACATCATCACACCACATCAACAAGATAACAACAAGCACTAGGATTTAAACAAGCACCATACGACATAAAACATAGTCTTACACATATTACAATAAAGGTTTTGCAAATTGTCTCCAAACATTACACAAATCCAACAAGTCGAACAAACGAACGAACGATAGATAGATAGTGATCCACTCCCCCTAAATTCTCTCCCCCTTTGGCATCAAGGCACCAAAAAGGAAAGAAGGAAGGAGAATAAGGTAGAGGGAATCACTCGGAGCCCTCATCATCCTCGGCTCCTCATCATCATCAGCTTCCTCATCATCATCACGTTGCATACGGGAAAAGGAAGCGGCAGCACGCTCATTGTAGGATCGGTGGGTTGCCTCATAGTGCTCTATGGGGTCATCAAACTGTGGTTCCTCATCTTCCTCCATCTCAGAGCCATCTGGAGAGCAAGGCAAGTTCTGAGCACGAAGAGATGACTTGAAGCGACGAGTTTGAGCTTTGATCCTCCTCTTGTTCGCATGAATCTCAACAGCATTGGAGCGACAAATGTTGAAGATGCCCTTGAAGAAAGAGAGAATAGTGTCAGAGACCGTCTCGGGCTTGGATGGCCTAGAGCGTCGAGGACGGCTGGAGGATACACTAGGAGCAGCGGGTTCATAGGCAGCAGGTTCTTCATCATCACCAACTGTGAGCCAGGCTGGTTTCTTGTATGGCTTGACTTGAAGCGGTTGATGCTTACACTCCTTGTCAAACATCATGTTGGTCTCTTGCTCAATCATGTGCATGATGTACGGAGCATATGGGAAACTCCGGCGTGAATCCATAGATGCCTTGTAGATCTCATCAAGAATCATACCAAAGACACAAAATTCAGCTTGATCATCATTCATGTGGTAGAGAATGATCCGAGAAAGTCCAACAACTGAAGAGGCATCACCTTCCTTTGGGACAAGAGTCTTCTGAAACATGCTGTTCAGCACAAAGTAAAAGGGGCGGAGACCTTTTATGGTTCCAGGCTGAGCCTGTCTACCATAGTACATGGACTTCAGCTCATCTCCTTCCACAGATGGTGCAGTGGTGATGTCTTCTCTTCTCGCGTCATCCCTTCCAAAGTGAAAGTACTCAGCAAATTTCTTGGGAGTGATGGAGAAGTGTTGACCTTGAGTCATCCAATGAACTTTGCCATTTCTAGCCGGAGAGATCCAGAGAGTAGCATAGAACTGGCAGACCACTTCAGCATTCCAATCATAACGAAAACCCATCAAGTCATACACATTCTTTGCCTTGCATGCTGCAATAATCTCATTGAACACTGGATTTTGCTTGTCTTCCATGTAGGTCCAATCAATATACTGC
Organism: Eragrostis nindensis; assembly: GCA_012490785.1. Taxonomy (NCBI): domain Eukaryota; kingdom Viridiplantae; phylum Streptophyta; class Magnoliopsida; order Poales; family Poaceae; genus Eragrostis; species Eragrostis nindensis. The sequence goes on from JAAXCT010000691.1 coordinate 107,112, forward strand.
ATTTCTGATATGATGTACTTGTTTGGGTGCTTGATCACAAAAGAGTAGTAGAAGTCTTGCTGAAACCAAGTGTGAAAGCGGGGATCCTCAGCCTCTCTCTCTTCCGTCTCCCCTGGGTTAACTTGGCGATGTTCTCTGAGACGATTGACAAACCTCTTGTAGTCTAGATAATCGTGAAAAGGATTCTCAACAGGGGCATGAATGTGGACATTGGTCACATGAACCTTCTCCCCACTTGCACCACCCTCTTCTTGATCACCGGATGTAGCTGCCGCTTTTCCTTTGCCCCGGCTTGTGCTTTTCCGAGATGGCATGGTGGTACCACGTTCCACATGCATGGTTCTAGCTGTCTCCTCAATGCGGATACCACCACGTCCAGCAGCCCTTTTTCTAGGAGCTTGAACACGCTCATCCGCGGAAGGATCGGACTCATGGTAGCTTTGACTGTTGCGGTTCGCTGCCCTCTTCCGCCGACCCTGCCTTGAGTCCATCCTCAGTCCTTCACAAAGCAGTCAGGAACAGGAGATAAGTACTGGGGATCAATCATGGTAGACATGGAGGAATTGAAACTTGTTTGAAAGCACTGCACAGTGGCAGAAGTTCCGACACGTGACGGATGTTCCGCCAATTGACTGAACTTCCGAGACCTGGCGGAACTTTCGTCGTTGTGCAGTCCCGAGCAAGAAACGTCCAATGTACACACATCCACCACGGGAAACAAGAGATCTTCTAGGATATCAAAGACTACTTGCTAGGGAACTAATCTATCCAAAAAGATTGAAAGGAAACCTCTTGTCTAAGAAGATCGGGAAAAGTGCTCTATAATACCTTTTTCAAGGGATTGGAGAGCGGGAGATCGATTCGAAGGTGAGCCACGGAAGTTTCGAGAGTTGGAGAAGCCTTTGCACGGATCCTCTTAAAAAATCCGTGGTTGAACGCCAAAATCGCCTTTGGAGCCTTAGGGTTCGGTTGGGTGAAAGAGAGAGAGTGAATGGATAGAATAAGGGGTAACTTCTCTCCCTTGGGGGGTTAAACCCGAAGGCTGGCGGAAGTTCCGACAGGCGTCGGAAGTTCCGTCAATTGACGGAAGTTCCGGCGTATGGCGGAAGTTCCGACGAAAAGTTTCTGTATAGATTTTGGGCGAGGTTGACGGAAGTTCCGACGTGTGTCGGAAGTTCCGTCACTGATAAGAGGAATGTTGGACAGTTGGGGTTGTTTTCACTTGTCCTTTATCACCAAAACCCACAAGGGAGGCCTAGATGCACTTTCAGTTCTTTATAGCCTCGGACATCACACATATCATCAAAAATACACATATATCACATAAATCCTTAATATATCACACATATCACCAATATATCACAGATATCATCAATACGACACATATATCATCAATACGCACATATATCATCAATACGCACATATATCACCAATACGTCATATATATCATCCATATCATCCATATGCCACATAAGTTCAAATACATCACAAGTCCACATAAGCAAATCCATAGAAATAAAAGGGTACATAAGTTCAAATACATCACAAGTTCACAACATTCACAACTGAAGTTCACATCTCAAGTTCACAACATTCACAACATAAGTTCACAACAGAAGTTCACAACAACAGTTCACAACCAAGCTCGCGGCGTCTCCGGTGTACTTTTCTTGAGTACTTGCCCCTTCGAGCGTCTCCTCATCTTTGGATTTAGCTGTAAAGGAGATGTGTTAGCAAAGAGACGGCTGGAATATTGTTTTAATTAATTCGATAGTTGTATAGATAAGGATTGAAGTTCAACTAAATGTACCCTTCGGTGTAGACGTGATGTCACATCATCTCAGTGGAAAATTCATGGCTGAAGGGACTTTTGAGAGTCGATATTATCTCGGTGGAACCTTCGTTTGATAGTGTCTCCAGTACTACGGTGCCACCTTCGTTTGATGGTGTCTCCGATGCCACGGTCGAACCATCGCTTGATGAATCGGGTGCTTCAAGAAAGTAACCTGATGCATGAGGATCCGCATGAGGTAGTGCAGTTTTTGGACTGTCTAGGTGCTCAAGTTTGTAGTTAGGGGGCGATGTATAGACTGGTTGTAGCATACCTGCTTGCTGACGACCTGCTCCAAGTGTACCTCCTGTTCCGGAAGCCCCCGTACCCCCGTCAACATTTTGTTGCCGAAATAGTGTGTAGCGGAGTCGTGAGTGGTTTTCTGCAGTAAGAGTGACAATTGTTAGAGGAAACAATGTAACATTATCGGAGCAAGGTTTTGTTGTAACTGCAGTTACCGTTGGCCTGAACTGTCTGTACATCCTCCGGGTCAGCTGGTTGTACATCAATCCAAATTGGCCATATGTTCATTAAGGTACCACTGCTTATGCGGATGCCAATTTGGGCCTCCCTAGGTATAGTTGATGGGCGTGCATATGTTACCATGCCGAATGCGAGATCACTGCGCCTCAAATGGACTTGGGTAACTTCACATATGTTACTGAAGATTCTAGGTACTAGAAAGGACTGGCTCCAAAAGACTGGTGGCAGTCCAGTTACGACAATCTTCAGTGCTTGGATATTTTCGGTACTTTCTGGGGCTGTAGATTGTATCTCTAAGTTGGGAATTCTGGGATCAATGGGTACTTCAATGGAACCATACAAGGGCGTCAGTGGTAACATCGAAATGCGATGTTCCTCAAATTTAAGGGTTGTTTTCTTCAAGATCTGATTGGTTGTCTCGAATGAGCCGGTACACAGCACATAATCAGAAAGGTACCGGGAGATCTGCTCTACCGGAAGCACCACACCCGTCTGCCTCTCTAAGGCTGACTTTATCATCGTACGATCGATCTGAGTGTAGGCATATGGAGATTGGCTCTTCATAAGTACTACGAGGCCTAAAAGACTTGCATCATTGCATCTGACCTCAGCCTCATCAAAGATCATGATGTTTGGGCAGTGGAAAGACGCCATCAGTTGGTGCTCCGGTTCAGCTCCGAGGGCCTCTTCTCCTGCAAAATAAGATTGATGTGTAACTAGAATAAAATCTTCATGATTGATGTAACTTCATTATCTTACTCAATTGGATAACTAACTACATATGAAACTAAAATTGCTAACTGAAATTGCTAAGTAAAATTAGCTAACTAACTAATTTGTAAGAAAACAATCTTAAACTACTCTCGGGCTCTAGCTACCTTAAGTTTTTGTATTACTTTTCTCTATTCAAATTAACATCTGCATTTCTAGGCTCTAGCTACCTTAAGTTTTTCAAACTAAATATCCTTGGCCATGTGGACATATATGACACATTTGTTTGTTTTATGTCATCTTCCACAAAAGATCTAATAATACTGTCTTATCTTCTTTCTTTTCCCTGCATGCATATCATATCAATTTGAACACCACAGAGACTGAGTTTCAATTTGTAATGATTTACATAGTAGCAATCAATTGGAACCAATCCGGTAATGAACCAACAAAGAAACTGAACCTTGCAGCCGAGAGGGAAATCACCGCTCGCCGGCGGGTGAGGGTGAGCTGAGTGGAGCCGCTTGTGCGCCGCGCCCTTGGTGAGGAGCAGCGAGCGCGCACCGAGCAGCGTGGCGATGGAGGATACGAGCAGCGTGGCGACGGGTAGCAGCAGTCGACGGCCCGGCCTTCGGCCGCGAGGAGGAGGCGGTTGAAGGCCGGGTCGGCGTCGATGAAGGGCTTCGGGTGGCCGGGGGCGCGGGCCTCGGGGCGGGTCGCCGGCGGTGCGCAGCTCGGGGGACGGGTGGCCGGGGGCGCGGGCCTCGGGGCGGGTCGCCGGCGGCGCGCAGCTCGGGGACGGGTGGCCGGGGGCGCGGGCCTCGGGACGGGTCGCCGGCGGCGCGCAGCTCGGGGGACGGGTGGCCGGGGGCGCGGGCCTCAGGGCGGGTCGCCGGCGGCGCGCAGCTCGGGGGACGGGTGGCCGGGGGCGCGGGCCTCGGGGCGGGTCGCCGGCGGAGCGCAGCTCGGAGGCGGGTGGCCGGAGGCGACGGAGGAGGCGCCGCGGCGGCGGAGGAAGGGAGGGCGGGCGGCGGCGGAGGGAGCGAGCGCCGGTGAGCCTGTGAGAGAGAGGGCGAGTGAGAAACAAAGAGCGCGCGAGAGAGAAGGCGCTTCCGAAAAACGGCTAAGTCCTCGCCGATTCGCCGTGTGCCCAGATCCAATGCAAACGGCGAATAGAAACTTCACCGTGTGCCCAGATCTAAGGCACACGGCGAAAGTAAACTTCACCGTGTGCCCAGATCAACGGCACACGGCGAACAAAGTAATTTTTGTTTTAATCAGGTTTTTTTCATAAATTTCTAAATGCGCATTTACTTGAGGATTTTAAAATACCTTTTTTTAAAAACCAATATAATGCCTTAGCCAAATGAATATTAATTTGGCACACACAAAAAATTATTATTTCATTTACTTATTGGTGAAATTGAATTTATACAAATTAAAACGATATAATTGTCGGTTATGACATTAAAAATATCAAAATAGTCCGAAACATAACTAAAAATAAAGGTGAAGCATTTTGTGTTGTCTATTGTGTATATAAGAAAGTTTTGAACTGAAATTCAAATTCAAACATCTTTGCATCTATAAACTTAACCTCATGTTTTCTATTCTATATAGAACTTTATCGGGAAATCTTCAGGTTGTAAACATCGTACATGACAAAAAATGCAAATTCTGCTATTTGCCAAAAAAATCACTTTGTTTTTTTCATACACTTGCAAATTCTGCTGAATTGATTTTTAACAATGCAACTACTCTAACGAAGTCAATTCTTCATTACCACTATCATTATCTCATAAATTGCGCTATATATGTCGATGTGACATCCTTTTGCATACATAATGATTGTTCTTTGCCTTCATATCATCAAAATATGATGTTTTGATGATATGACCTTCACATCCGAGATCATTTGAAAATTTAAAAATTTTAAAATTTGAAATCAGAAAGCTTATAATGATATTTTAAAGCATTAGACAATTTCAACTAACAAAATTGTCAACTTCAAAGTTGTACATATAGTTGAGCTCTCCAACTTTGGCATAGAACTTATGTACATCCGAGGTCATTTGAAAGTTTTAAAATTTATAATTTCAAATTGGATAATTTAGAATAATATTTTGAAGTACTAAACAATCTCAAATACAAAAGTTGAAAACTACAATGTTGTAGATCTAATAGAGCTGTATAACTGCGGTATAAAGTTCTTCTCCGTATGAGATCATATAAAAATTGTTTTCAGAACATGTGTCTACTAACTCTGTCTCATACAATCACACATATACTTCTTGTGAGATGTTTCAAGTTTGTAAACATTGTTATGAACATATGTGCAAAATCTTCTTTTCAAATTTTTATCACATCTCCACATGTCATACGATCACATCATGACAAATTTCAAGATTTTCAGACTTCGTTTGAATTTTATAGAATTTAAATACTATTCGGCCCCAAGTCCGTTGTAATGTTTCGTGAATATGATTTTTGAAATTTCGTTTCAACTACTAGATAAGGCCTTACACTAGCCTAAATATCACGAATATGATTTTCCACTAACTTTATTATATTATTTCATGCACTTGCAGTTCAAATTTGACTTATACGATAAAATCCTTTGAATGAAATAAATTTGTTAAATATAGCAAACAAATTGAGAAATGTATCAAATTGGAATATGGAGTGCCAAGCAATATATGTGGGGTGAAGAAAAAGTTTGAAGGTCAAAAGTGAATATTTTTGTGTTACTTTGCCGTGTGTCGCTTTCAGGCACACGGCAAAGTCACGTGTTTGCCGTGCGCCACCGAACGACACACGGCAAACTCGTGAGTTTGCCGTGTGCCAGAGAAAGGCACACGGCAAAGCCCTAACGGCCGGCACTTTTCTAACGGTCAGTGCCTGTACACGCACTTTTTAATGTTTGCTGTGTGTTGAAAACTTGGCACACGACAAAGTTCTTGTTTGCCGTGTGCTTGACCTTGGACACACGGGAAAGAGTATATTTGCCGTGTGTCAGTACTTTGCCGTGTGTTTTTGGTTTGGCGCACGGCAACGATGGCGTTTGCCGTGTGCCCGTAAAATTGCACACGGCAAAGTTTGCGGCACACGGCAAAATTCCAGTTTCCGGTAGTGATACATGCTGATTTGACCAAAGAAACTCTTTGATATTTCAAATGTTTAATTTCCCTCCAGAAAAAAATCAGTGGTCAATAGTTATATATTGCTGTCGGCCCCTTGATCTTACTTGGGGGCAAGGGGTAACAGTGAACAAACTAATCCGGCAAGAATTTTAATCAGAATGATGTGTGCATCTTGATGTGGTCAAAACTCAAAAGTGGACTTTGGTTACACCGCCGTTTGTGCGGAGATGCAGTGTCCGGGTCCATCTCATAACCCGACCGCGTCAATTGATCTCGATCAGTGACTTTTACTTTGTCATGAAGTTTTCACAGCAAACAACCGTGTGATCTTGTTCTCTAAACAACTCGATCTGCTACGCAAATGATTATGCTGTTGCTGCTACGAAGTCTGGGCAACATTAGATAGATGGCGACATATGCTGCCTCTCTCCTTGTCCCCTTCAGTATACAGAATGGAGTTTTCTCCATCATGGATTTGCAGTATAATCGTTGGGTTGCGATATGCACGTTGACTTAGGCACTAAGACCACGATTTCTCGCTATGGCAGTGCACAATTTTTTCGAGAACATATAGCAATGCACAATCAATTTCATGCCCTTTTGCAAAAGAATATTAATCGCAAAAAAAATCACCATGCCCTTTTGCAAAAGAATATTAATTTCCGTGTAGTGCGCGAGAGACTCAAATTGTTAGTCAGAAAAGAACATGTTCACGTCCTAAAAGAGTTGATAAATATATCACATGTTAGTCCCTTCCACTTCTTATTTTCTCCAAAAGAGAGACTCAAATTGGCAAGTCCTTTGCACATCCTATTTTCTCCAAAAGTTACCACTTCCTGCGTCCAGATATATAAGCATTATAGGTTTAGTTAAAATCAAAGTCTTTCAATTTCGATCAACAATATTTTAAGAAATATGTTATTTAAAATATGAAGATTGCATATATGTTTTTAGGTTTTATGACAAATCTAGTGATATCATTTTATTATCGATGTTAATGATTTTTTAATTGTTGATTGTCAAAATTGAAAATATTTGATTTTGACCAAAGTTAGAAATGCTTGTATTACCAGACAAATGGAGTACTCCCTTCAATTTATTATATATGAGACAAATCAGTCAAGATAAGATTCACACATATCAAAATGGAGTGACGGCCACGTGATGTAGTACCAAAAATTACTTCACCATTTTTTCTAAAGATAGCAGTGTGTGAATAGCAATGCAGTTCCATTTTCTTCCAAGAACTGAAAGTTTCAAAACATCTAAATGTAGTGCAAAGTATTACTCCCTCCAGTATTATACATACGACATCGATGACTTTTTCATTAAACTTTGACCAACAATATATATTTGAGTAATTAGTTACATAACGTGAAATGGGTATCATTATATCTGTCATCAAAAGCCTTTTGAGGTTAACTTATATATTTAACTATTTTTTATAAATATTTATAGATAAGACAAATGATCAAAATAATAAAAAAATCAACGGTGTCGTATATTTAAAATCAAGGGAAATTTGGAACCAAAAATTTCACGAGAGTACTTTCTGTACAGCTGTGGGCCAGTTAATCTGACCTAGAATGGACTGGGGCAAACGTTGTATAAAATCATACTATATGATCGGTGTCGTCTGGACAGGGTCTAAAGTTGACCTTGGTTTCACAGCGTTGTTTCAATGGACATACAGTGTGGAAGGAACTGTCTTTCTTCATGCTACGTATTAATTACATCAATGAACCAATAGTATGGCGCTTAGCTTTAATCAAACGGTTAGTGCAAACACGTTGTGCATACATTCAATCGAACAAGTCCAACATCACAGCTAAATGAATGATAAAGAAACAAAAAAGTTAATAACCTGCATAGTCTTCTTCCTTCGGGAAACTGTTTACATGCATGCAGACGTCAATCCTACTCTACAGTTAGTGATACCGTCATATGATAAGCCGTATGATCACCAAATCTGTTGACTAAATGTAAAGGTGAAAGGTAAACGAAAACGAAACAAATTCTTAAAGTTTTTGCACCTCATCGTCCATGCTCTGTCGGTTTGTCCAGGTCGTCCCCTATCATGTGGACCGCGTCAATATTAAACCCAGGATGTTGCACTTTGTCCTCGAATTTCTACAATCAACCTTCGCGCATCGTTTTCTTTAAAATATCACTCTTGCAAATGATCACGATTTGAGACTACAAAGTCTGGGTAACATTAGGTAGGTGGTGACGCCAACAGAAACTAAACGCGTTGTCGGTTTCCTCTCCGAAGTTGTTGAAGGAGAGCAGGCTAGCTGAAACTCAGTTACGCAAAGATTGGGTCTTAACTGTTGACTCAGTGCACAAACACAAGACACAATGCATGCCCTGCGCCCTGTGTATAAATAGAGAGGCACTGGCCATTCTTCTCCTCATCCCAGAATCACCATCACCTTCCATTGATCTCAACCCAGGCACCACCAAGCAACTAACCTGAAAGCAGAGTTAAAAAGTGCAGTGAGAGCTAGCACTCGATCCACCAGCAATTTGGTTCTGATCATCACGATGAGGTCGACGTGGTTGGCGCTTGCATGCGCTGCGCTCGTCGTCGTCGCCGCGGTGGCTGATCATGCGCCGCTCCAGGTTGGGTTCTACAAGCATTCGTGCCCGGAGGCGGAGGAGATCGTCCGCAACGCCGTCCGCCGTGGCCTCGCCCGTGAACCCGGCGTCGGCGCGGGTCTGATCCGGATGCACTTCCACGACTGCTTCGTCCGCGGCTGCGACGCCTCCATCCTCATCAACTCCACCCCCGGCAACACGGCGGAGAAGGACTCGCCGGCCAACAACCCCAGCATGCGTGGCTTCGACGTCATCGACGACGCCAAGGCCGTCCTCGAGCAACACTGCCCGCGCACCGTCTCGTGCGCCGACGTCGTCGCCTTCGCCGCCCGCGACGGCGCCCTCCTGGCCGGCGGCATCGACTACCAGGTTCCCTCGGGCCGCCGCGACGGCCGCGTCTCCGTCGCCGACGAGGTGCTCAACAACAACGTCCCGACCCCGTTCGACCTCGTCCGCGAGCTCGTCGCCAGCTTCAGGCGCAAGGGGCTCACCGCCGACGAGATGGTCACGCTCTCCGGCGCGCACACCATCGGCCGCTCACACTGCTCCTCCTTCACGCAGCGCCTCTACAACTTCACCGGCCAGGTCGGGACGACGGATCCGGCCATCGACCCGGCGTACGCGGCGGAGCTCAAGGCGCGGTGCCCGTGGCCGTCCTCCGACGACCAGATGGACCCCACCGTGGTGCCGCTCGACCCGGTCACGCCGGCGAGCTTCGACAACCAGTACTTCAAGAACGTGCTCGCCCACAAGGTCGTGCTCACCTCCGACCAGACCCTGCTCGACAACCCCGGGACGGCCGGCGTCGTCAAGTTCCATGCCACCGTCGGTAAGGTGTGGGAGGAAAAGTTCGCCAAGGCCATGATCAAGATGGGCAAGATCGAGGTGCTCACCGGCGACGAGGGCGAGATCAGGGAGAAATGCTTCGTCGTGAACCACCACTAGTAACAGCAACATAAAGTTTGCATGTCCGGCGTTGTCACCACGCTTAGTTCTTCGATCTGTTCCATTTCTTTTTAGTGTAAAACATGTCTGTGAAGTGAACTATTATTGGTTTTGTGTACCATTTTTTTTCAAGAATGTGCGGACATGTATTTCATTAAGAATAAGAGAGAACAAGTTTGGTTACAGAGCTCTCAACCCTAAGGCCAAGGAAAGAAAAGCAGCACGAACCAAACGACAAACAAACAAAGAAAGACCGAAAGAACCTAGCTACTACTCCATTCGCCGTGGAAAGAGGACAGCCTCCTGATCTTGGAGAACCTCGCTGACGCCCAGAGGTATCCCTCATCCAAGATCTCCTGCGCGAGTGGGACCAGTTGGAGGGCCGCGAAGTCGAAAACTCTTTTGTTGCGCTCCTTCCGAAGCCTCCACGATTACCCTCTTACGCAAACTTAATTAACCACCAGTCCACAAAAGATGGTTCTTCCTGACCAGGGGCGGCCTTGCTCACCGGCGACGAGGGTGAGATCCGGGAGAAGTGCTTCCTCGTGAACCACCACTACTAACTGCAACCTACAAAGTTTGCATGCCTGGCGTTGGTCACCACGCTTAGTTCTGTTTGATTGTTTTTTTTTAGTGTAGAACATGTCTGTGAGGTGAAATATTGTTGGTTTTGTGTAAAATTTCCTTTGTAATCCCCTATAGCAATTAATACAGGAAAATTAACCTTGTTTAGTGCTTAATGAATGAACTACTAATTTGCAACTCTCATTGTCTTTAATGTAAAACTTTTTGGATATGGTCAAAGTCCAACAATTTAATCTTGAGTGAAATTTTGTAAAACTACATATTCTATCACAAAACTAAATATATATAAGGTACAACTCTGCAGATCTACAGACTTTGCATCGAATTTTCAGAAAACCACTGATTTTAGAGATTTTTTTTTTTGAGATGTTGTTCCAAGACATGAGGGCGGGTATAAAGGTGTTGTTTCATAGGTGGTCTCTGGCATGACACGTAATCCTAAGACGATCTATGAGACGATATATACAATGGATGGTTATTTTAGTTGTCTCATAAGAAATAATATCATGCTTCCTTTATTGTGGATTAAAAAAGAAATATTTATGAGTTGCATGGCAACTATAATTCGTACAATGGTGTGAAAGCCGTCTCATACTCCTAAATTTTAGCGCATGAGGTGGTTGCCTCGCAAAACAACCACCTCTTTCTCCCACCTCCCCCTCTCTCTTCCATGTCATCAAAAATCCTATGTGACAATGCATGTAACGGGCTATGAGACTGCTTAGACTAACTCCAACAGGTATGGCAAAAGGAGAGGCAAACTCATTTTGGCTCTCCAAGTGGTGTGGTTGGAGGAGGCAAAGGGAAAGGCAAACTCATTTTGGCTCTCCAAGTGGTGTTGTTGGAGGAGGCAAAGGGAAAGGCAGTTTGCAATGGAGGAGAGATGTGATGTAAAAAATGCAATCCCTCTCTCCTCCAATGCATTCGCTCTTCCGCACGGAACAACGGTGTGCGGCGTAGGTGGGGCGCGTGGGGCGAGCGCGGCGCACCAACGGCAGCTGCTTCTCGAGGTCTCCAACCCCATCACCTTCCCGGCAGCCGCTTCTCCTCTTTTTTTTTTCCTTCTTTCCCGGCTGACCGCCATGGCCGAGCGGAGCTCGAGCTCGCCTCCCGCCGCCTTCAGTTGCTCCCCACCTAAAAACGACGCCACCAGAAGATGCGCAAGGACCACTCCAGCAATCCCCACCTCCAATCCCAACCTCCCTTCCCCTACCGCGAGATTGACGGGAGTTTTCCTCTATGACCGCCGATGGAGCAAGCTCGACCTCGCCATCGATTTCGTCTTCCACGGTGAGCGTCAGATCAATTCCTTCCGGGGGAAGCTATAAAACTCTCACGCGCCTCTCTGACCACTCATTCTTCCTTTTCCTCAGCCTAGATAGCCGGAATCAAGTTTTTTCCCGCCGTCTGTTACACGAACGACATCGCCGAATGGCGCGAGGGCTAAGGAGCAGCGTGCGGGGCCGCGGCGACGCGCGACGAGCCGAGGCCGAGGGGGCGTGCGCGCGGCGGCGACACGGCGGGCCAAGGCGGGCATGCGCGTGGCGGCAATCTTTGGCTCTTGACTGTTGGAGTCATAAAAAAAACTGCCTCTTCTCTTCACTGTACACAAGAGGCAGTGCCCATTTGCCTCTCCAATTGCATTTTGATTGTTGGAGTCAGTCTTATGTGTACCGTTGTACCTGCTGTGACAATAGAGAGCCATCTGTGGCTACAAAAAAACATAGCAATTGCCAAAAAAAAAAAACACGCGCTTTTCGCCTTCATCCAACAATACATTTGGGCCGAGCTAAACAAACGCGCTTTTCGCCTTCGTCCAACAATACATTTGGGCCGAGCTATTCTCAGTCAGTTGGTTGCTACACACGCAAACGGCCCGGAAGAGGCCCACGTCCCCTGGTATCTTCTCTATCTCGCTAAGGCTATCTCCAACGGTGGAGCTGATGCAAACCCAAATTGGATGTTCATTTCCTTCAAAATAGTGGACGCAAAAAAAACTCATCTCCAACGGAAGACCCCAAACATGCCGACCTTCTTCTCCGATTCCACAGCCTCCAGCACCGCCGAGGCCCGCGACGCCGGCTCCTGCTCCCACGGCGGAGGCGGACGTCGTCGCCCTTGCTCCGGCCCTTCTTCTGCACCCGCAGCCCGCGACGCACACCCGCGACGAAAGCTCGTCCGCAGCGGAGCTTGGGGAGGAGGCGGTCGAGCTCGGGGAGGAGGCGGGCGACGGTCGAGCTCGGGGAGGAGACGGAGCAGCGGAGCCAGCTCGCGCCGCGCGGAGCTCGTCCGCCGCGGGCCCAGCTTGCGCCGCGCTCTTCCGCCGCGGACCCAGCTCGTGCCGCGCGCGCGGAGCTCGTCCGCCGCGGGCCCAGCTCGCATCGCCGCGGAGCTCGTCCACCGCGGCCTCCTCCGTCTCCTTCTTCCTCCCGCGGCCTCTTCCGTCTCCTTCTTCCCCGAGCAGCTCGCCGATTCGCCATCCGGCGTGCTCGCGAAGGTGGGCTCGATTCGCCATGGGAGCGGGGCAGCTCGCCGCTTCGCGCCGCCGCTGCACAGCTTGACTCCCGCGCTGCCGCGCCCTCGCCGTCTCCCACGCCGCCATCCGCCTTCCCTCGACCTCGCGGCGGAGGAAAAACGATTCGATGTTCTGCCCGCGTCGGAAGCGAAGCGTCGCGTGGGTTCCGTGATGTATTTTTGCGGATCGAGCACCCCGGCAACAAAAATGCGTCGGTCGAATGGATGCTCCGTTGGAGACAGTTTTCCTGTTTTTCGCCCCCCATTTCCTATGTAAGTCCCAAAATGGACTATCTGTTGGAGATAGTCTAATCACTCCCTCCTCTTCCGATCCCCAAATTCGGCAGCGGCGGGACGGCGGCGAAATCCCAAAAGCATCCTCCATCGCGCTATCGAGCTCGACCACTATGAAGGAGGAGGAGGAGGAGGCGATGCTGTTGAAAGCCACTACGACTGAACCAATCTACGCGCCGCCGGCATCAGGTGGCGTCGATCACCTGCCGCCGCCGGCCGCTCGCGGGCAGCCCGACGAGGAGGGTGGCGTCCTTCAAGTCTCTGCCATTCCGAGTGGTTCGGCGGGCACAGCGCTGCCCGAAGACGTCCTCGCGGACGTCCTCCGCCGCCTCCCGCCCCGCGGCCTCGCCGTCTCGCGGTGCGTCTGCAGGGCGTGGCGCGCCGCCGTGGACGGCCGCCGCCTGCTGCGCGCGGACCTCCTGCCGCGCTCGGTGCGCGGCCTCCTCATCGAGTACAACGACCTCGACCACCCGGCCTTCCTCTCCCGTCCGTCCACGGGGCCCGATGTCGACATCTTGGCCGGCGTCAGCCCCAACCCCGACCCAAGATGGCGCAGCTGCGCCTCCGTCCTGGACCACTGCAACGGCCTCCTGCTTCTCAGCGACCCTTGCGGGCTGCTCGTGTCCAACCCCGTCACGCGGCAGCGGGCACGCTTGCCCCCGCCGCCGCGCTTCGGGCGGCTCCTTTATGTCGCGCGGCTTGTGTTTGATCCCGCAGAATCGCCGCACTGCATGGTCCTACTGGTTCCTGAAAGCCGCCGCATAGAGGAGCTCGACATGGGGTTTTCTCTATCATGGATTTGCAGTATAATCGTTGGGTTGCGAATATGCACATTGACTTAGGCACTGAGACCACGATTTTTCGCTATGGCAGTGCACAAATTTTTCTAGAACGTATAGCAATGCACAATCAATTTTCATGCCCTTTTGCAAAATAAAATTAATTTCCGTGTAGTTTGTGAGAGATGAGGAGTCATATGGTGCCATGGTGGAGAATCTCATCGTCCTCGTCGGTAAGGGAAGAGAGACCACGGCATGGGAGGTTGGTTGCAACTTGCGAGAAGAAAAGGCCTGATGGGCTAATACTCCAAAAGAACCTGTTCACGTCCTAAAAGAGATTATAAATACATCACATGTCACTTCCTTCCACTTCTTATTTTCTCCAAAAGAGAGACTCAAACTGGCAAATGGGGCCGAGCAAGTCCTTTGCACTTCCTATTTTCTCCAAAAGTTGCCACTTCTTGCGTCCAGAAATATAAGCATTATAGCTAGGTTTATTTAAAATCAAAGTCTTTTCAATTTTGATCAACAATATTTTAAATAACATTTTATTTCAAATACGAAGAGTTGCATATTATGTTTGTAGGTTTTATGACGAATCTAGTGATATCATTTTACTATCAATGTTAATGACTTTTTAATTGTTGATAGTCAAAACTGAAAATATTTTATTTTAACCAAACTTAAAAATGCTTGTATTACCAGGCAAATGGAGTACCCCCTTCAATTTGTTATATATGAGACAAATCAGTCAGGATAAGATTTACACAAATCAAAATGGAGCACTTGATGTAGTACCAAAAAGTCCTTCACTATTTTTTCTAAAAATGGCCATGTGAACAACAATGCAGTTTCATTTTCTTCCAAGAACTGAAAGATTCAAATCATGTAAACGTAGTGCAAAGTATTACTCGATTCAGTTTTAAATATACGAAGTCGTTGACATTTTCGTTAAACGTTGACCAACTATTAGTAATTAGTTACCTAACGTGAAATGAATATCATTATATTTGTCATCAAAAGCGTATTAAGGTTAACTTATATATTTAGTTGTTTTTAAAATATGAATAAGACAAATGATCAAAATAATAAAAAAGTCAGCGGTGTCATATATTTAAAACCGAGGGGGTAATTTGGAACCAAAAATTTGAAGGGAATACCTCCTGCACAGCTGTGGGTTAGTTAATCTGACGATTGGACTGGGGCAAACGTTGTATCATATGATTGGTGTCGTCTGGACAAGTGGACATGGTCTAAAGTTGACCTTGGTTTTTCAGCGTTTTTTCTGCGGACATGCTGAAGAGCCATGGTCCTCATCACATGCAGTGTGTGGAAGGAATTGTCATGTTCATGCTACCTATTGCATCAATGGACCAACAGTATGGCGCTTAGCTTTAATCAAACGGTTAGTGCAAACACGTTGTGCATAGATTCAATCGAACAAAGTCCAACATCACAGCTAAATGAATGATAAAGAAACAAAAAGTTAAATAGTTGCATAGTCTTCTGCCCTCTGAAAACTGTTTACATGCATGCAGACGACAATCCTACTCTACGGTTAGTGATACTGTCATATGATAATCCGCATGATCACCAAACCTCTTGACTAAATGCAAGCTGAAAGGTAAACGAAAGCTACACAAATTCTTTAACTTTGTTGCACCTCATCCTCCACGCTCTGTCGATTTGGCCAGGTCGTCCCATACCATATGGACTGCGTCAATATTAATCGATCCCAAGATGCATGGTGCACTTTGTCCTCGAATTTCCACAAGCAAGCCTCACACATCATTTGTTTTAAAACCTCTCTTTTGCGAATGATTACGTTTTTAGACTACAAAGTCTGGGTAACATTAGGTAGTTGGTGATGCAAACAGAAATTAAACGTGTTGTCGGCTTCCTCTCCGAAGTACGCAAAGATTGGGTCTTACATGTTGACTCAGTGCATAAACACAAAACACAATGCATGCGCTGCGCCCTGTGTATAAATAGAGAGGCACTGGCCATTCTTCTCCTCATCCCAGAACCACCATCTCCTTCCATTGGTCTCAACCCAGGTAGCACCAAGCAACTAACCTGAAAGCAGAGTTTAAGAGTGCAGTGAGAGAGCTAGCACTCGATCCACCAGCAATTTGGTTCTGATCATCACGATGAGGTCGACGTGGTTGGCGCTTGCATGCGCTGCGCTCGTCGTCGTCGCCGCGGTGGCTGATCATGCGCCGCTCCAGGTTGGGTTCTACAAGCATTCGTGCCCGGAGGCGGAGGAGATCGTCCGCAACGCCGTCCGCCGTGGCCTCGCCCGTGAACCCGGCGTCGGCGCGGGTCTGATCCGGATGCACTTCCACGACTGCTTCGTCCGCGGCTGCGACGCCTCCATCCTCATCAACTCCACCCCCGGCAACACGGCGGAGAAGGACTCGCCGGCCAACAACCCCAGCATGCGTGGCTTCGACGTCATCGACGACGCCAAGGCCGTCCTCGAGCAACACTGCCCGCGCACCGTCTCGTGCGCCGACGTCGTCGCCTTCGCCGCCCGCGACGGCGCCCTCCTGGCCGGCGGCATCGACTACCAGGTTCCCTCGGGCCGCCGCGACGGCCGCGTCTCCGTCGCCGACGAGGTGCTCAACAACAACGTCCCGACCCCGTTCGACCTCGTCCGCGAGCTCGTCGCCAGCTTCAGGCGCAAGGGGCTCACCGCCGACGAGATGGTCACGCTCTCCGGCGCGCACACCATCGGCCGCTCCCACTGCTCCTCCTTCACGCAGCGCCTCTACAACTTCACCGGCCAGGTCGGGACGACGGATCCGGCCATCGACCCGGCGTACGCGGCGGAGCTCAAGGCGCGGTGCCCGTGGCCGTCCTCCGACGACCAGATGGACCCCACCGTGGTGCCGCTCGACCCGGTCACGCCGGCGAGCTTCGACAACCAGTACTTCAAGAACGTGCTTGCCCACAAGGTCGTGCTCACCTCCGACCAGACCCTGCTCGACAACCCCTGGACGGCAGGGGTCGTCAAATTCCACGCCACCGTCGGAAAGGCGTGGGAGGCCAAGTTCGCCAAGGCCATGATCAAGATGGGCAAGATTGAGGTCCTCACCGGCGACGAGGGCGAGATCAGGGAGAAATGCTTCGTGGTGAACCACCACTAAGTAACTGCAACCTAGCTACAAGTTTGCTTTCCACCACGCTTAGTTCTCTGTTCCATTTTTTTTATTGTAAAACATGTCTGTGAAGTGAAATATTATTGGTTTTGTGTACCAGTCCTATTTTTTTAATGTGTGGAGCATATATTTCAATAAGAAGAAGAGAGAACAAGTTTGATTACACTACCCTGAACCCTATGGCCAAGTAAAGAAAAGCGGCGCGACCCAAAAAGCGAAAACGACAAACAAATGAAGAAATACTGAAAGAACCTAGCTACTACTCCATTCGCCGTGGGAAGAGGAGCCTTCGATCTTGGAGAACCTCGCTGACGCCCAAAGGTGTGCCTCATCCAAGATCTCCTGCGCGAGCACGACCGGTTGGAGGGCCGCGAAGTTGAAAAGTCTTTTTGTTGCACTCCTTCCAATGCCTCCACGCGACCAAGATAACCAAGGTGTTGAAACCAAACCGGAGCACCTTGGTCACCCTCTTATGTGACCTTAGCCACCATTCCCCAAAAGATGGTTCTTCCTGACCAAGGGCGACCTTGCTCACCAGCGACAAGGGCGAGAGCAGGGAGAAGTGCTTCCTTGTGAACCACCGCTAGTAACTGAAACCTACAAGTTTGGATGTCTGGCTTTGGTCACCACGCTTAGTTTTGTTCCATTGTTTTTTCTTTTAGTGTAGAACATGTCTGTGAAGTGAAATATAGTTGGTTTTGTGTAAATTTTCTTTTGTCATCCCCTATAGCAATAAAGAAAAAATAACATTGTTTAGTGCTTAAACGAATGAACTACTAATTTGCTACTCTCATTGTCATAATGTAAGAATTTTCGGATATGGTCAGAGTCAAACAATTTAATCTTGAGTAAAATTTTTGAAACTACAGATTCTATCACAAAACTACAAATATATATAAGCTACAATTGCCCAGATCTACAGGCTTTGCATCTATTTTTTCCACAAACTCACTAATTTTAGAGACGCTCCTAGACATGACAATGGAGACCCCACTTGTGGCTTAAAAAATGTAGCAATTAAAAAAATTAAAATCAAGCGCGTTGTTCGCCTTCGTGGAACAATACACATTTCGGCGTAGTTTTTTCTTTTACAAAATGGATCTTTTTGTTAAAGTTTTTCATATTTGGACCCCCTAACGCAAAGAATCTAGGAATGGACTCTTTTCTGAGCGCCACGTCTGTTGGCACTCAGATTGCAAGGATGGTCGCCACGTCATCTGGCGCCCACCCATGGAACCTGGTCAACAATGGTTCTGACGCTTACCATATCAGTTCAGCATTCGCGTGCGTGCTTGCGTACAGGGGTGGGCGTCTTATCTTTTGACGTCCATCTATTTGGGATTCCACCTATCTGACCTGATCGTCAAAAGACGCAGTGCCCAGAAAAAAGGTTTATTCCTGTAAATCTTTTCGCTAGGGATCTAAAAGTGAAAAACTTTATTCAAAATGACCATTTTATAAAAGAAACCACCATTTCGTTTTTTTTTTTCAGTAAGTGTGTAGCGGCCCACTAACTGAGAACAGCTCGGCCGAAACCAGAGGCCCACGTCCCCTGGTATCTTCTCTATCTCACTCTATCCCCAAATTCGGCTCGGCGGCGGCGAAATCCCAAAAGCATCCTCGATCGCACTATCGAGCTCGACGACTACGGAGGAGGAGGAGGAGGAGGAGGAGGCGATGTTGTTGAAAGCCGCTACGACTGAACCAATCTAAGCGCCGCCGGCATCAGGTGGCGTCGATAGCCTGCCGCCGCCGGCCTCTCGCGGGCAGCCCGACGAGGAGGGTGGTATCCTTCAAATCTCCGCCATTCCGAGTTGTTCGGCGGGTACGGCGCTGCCCGAAGACGTCCTCGCGGACGTCCTCCGCTGCCTCCCGCCCCGCGGTGCGTCTGCAGGGCGTGGCGCGCCGCCGTGGACGGCCGCCGCCTGCTGCGCGCGGACCTCCTGCCGCGCTCGGTGCGCGGCCTCCTCATCGAGTACAACGACCTCGACCACCCGGCCTTCCTCTCCCGTCCGTCCACGGGGCCCGATGTCGACATCTTGGCCGGCGCCAGCCCCGACCCCGACCCAAGATGGCGCAGCTGCGCCTCCGTCCTGGACCACTGCAACGGCCTCCTGCTTCTCAGCGACCCTTGCGGGCTGCTCGTGTCCAACCCCGTCACACGGCGGCGGGCACGCTTGCCCCCGCCGCCGCGCTCCGGGCGGCTCCTTTATGTCGCGCGGCTCGTGTTTGATCCCGCAGACTCGCCGCACTACATGGTCCTACTGGTTCCTGAAAGCCGCCGCATAGAGGAGCTCGACATGGAGCTGCGGCACCAGGTTATTAGGGAGGAGGACAGGCCGTGCAAGGAGGAGGAATGGCCGCCGTCGACATGGATCTTGTGCTCGTTCTCGCACTCACCGGGAAATGGGAGGAAAGGTCGTTTGCCAGGGAAGGCGAACCTGCGGAGATGGGTTCCAACGAGGACGCCCACTGGGAAGGCTACTGGGCTTATTGGCGTTCGTGTTCCATCGGTGCGTACATTCGCGTATATTATTTCTTGGCATAGTCTTCTCTAGTGCTGTGACTTGAATACTTGGTGAATGTGATAAGTAAACATCGCCCTTTTCCTGTTTTTGAATACTACTAGCACTTCTTCTGTTATAATGTAAATTCTTGAGCATCATATCAGTGATTTGCATTTATACATATTTCTTTAGATAATAATCTAGAGTTGTGAACATGATGTTTGGTAGATGTGGAACATAAACACTGCCATTTTCCTATGAGTTCATGTTTGCATAGTAGTTTCATCCATATCCCTTATTTTCCCTACCTTCTCGTCTTAAAAGATCATGAAACAGTTTTGCCATTTATGTTCACAACATTTTATTGTCGATGATTTATTATTTTTATTTTCTGATTGCCAGAATATCCATGTCAAAGAACTTTTTGGTCCTGCTGGGGGGAATGCCTTTGACTTAGACCCTGGAATGTGGAATGAGAATGAGAGAGTATCTCCTGAAGATAATAGTAATCTGACAAAACCCTTTGAAGTCAAGGAAATAAAAAAAGCTCTGTTCTCTATGGAAAAGAATAAAGCTGCTGGTCCTGATAAAATTCCTATTGAATTTTTTCAGACCTGTTGGGAATAGTAAAGGATGATATCCTAGATATGTTTTCTGACTTTTATAAGGGATCCTTGGACATCAAGAGAATTAATTATCGCATCATTACACTGGTCCCTAAGGTGGCTGATGCAGAGAGAATTCAACAATATCGTCCTATTTGTTTGTTGAATTGCTGGTATAAGTTGTTCACGAAGGTTCTGACAATTAGGATGGAACCTGTAGCTAACAAAATAATTGATCAAGCCCAAACTGCTTTTATTAAAGGAAGAAACATTATGAATGGGATCCTTACTTTACACGAAATTTTTCATGAAACAAAGAGGAGAGGGGAGGTTAGGATTATCCTTAAGCTTGACTTTGAGAAAGCCTATGACAAAGTCAACTGGGACTTTCTGTTCAAGTGTCTGGAAGTTAGGGGGTTCAATCAAGTATGGTGCCAATGGATAAAAAAGTTGTATCTGATGGCACTTTAAGTGTTAAGATACATGATATGGAGGGGCCCTGTTTTCAAAGTTACAAAGGGGTGCGGCAAGGAGATCCCCTATCCCCTATACTTTTCAATATGGTTGCTGACTGCTTAACTAAAATGGTTCAAGCAGCTTAAGCAAATAACCTAATCACAGGCTTGGCAGAGAACTTAATCCCACATGGAGTTGTCATACTGCAATATGCAGATGACACGATTATGTGTTTGAAAAAACGATATGGAGGGTGCTCGAAACCTGAAGCTCCTCTTATACCTATATGAACAAATGTCTGGTTTAAAAATTAATTTTGGGAAAAGTGAAATTCTGGCCATAAACAGAGACCAGAATCTGGAACTCTAGTATGCTGAGCTTTTTAACTGTCAAATAGGCCAGTTCCCTATAAGATACTTGGGTGTACCTGTATCTGCTAGCACATTACATGTTAGTGATTGGTTGTTTATGGAGGAAAACATTTATAAAAAACTAGATATTTGGCAAGGGAAACCTTTGTCTATGGGTGGGAGAACTACCTTGATAAACTCAAGTCTAACAAACACCCTAGTTTATCATATGTCTATGTTTCTTTTTCCTAAAACGGTCATTGATAGGGTAGAAAAGGCCATGAGAAGATTCTTCTGGCAAGGGAACAGCAAGAAAAAGAAATATCATCTTGTAAAATGGACCAAGATTTGTAAATCAAAAAAGAAAGGCGGTTTGGGGGTCAAGAACCTGAGAAAAATGAATTTAGGTATCCTATGTAAGTGGTGGTGGAAATTGGAGGCTGAAAAAGGGCTATGGCAGGATTTGATTAAGGCAAAATATTTACAGTCTGTGAAACACAGACAAAGTGACTCCCCTATTTGGTCTGACCTTCTTAAGGTGAGAGATATCTACCTTAAAGGTAGGAGGATGCAGGTACAGAATGGGGAGGCTACTTTGTTCTGGAAGGACTGGTGGATTGGAACAAACCCTCTATGTGTGACTTATCCAGTTCTATATGATCTGTGTGATGATCAAAATATTACTATGGCAGTGTGTGCTAATAGGGGTTGGGTGGTGAGTTTTAGAGTCATGCTACCCTCTTTCCTGCATGCACAATGGTATGAGCTTGCTGCTATACTGAACACCCAGCATCTCACAAATGGGGTCGACAGTCCTATTTGGACCTGGAGTGCTAGTGGCAAGTTTTCTACCAAATCCTTATACAATCAGTTAACTAAAGAAGACAGGGGTGTAGCCATGAGACACATATGGAAGGCAAAAATTCCTAAGAAGATCAATCTTCATGTGGTTGGTAGAACAAAAAGCTATCCTAACTAAAGACAACATGATCAAGAGAAATTGGCATGGGGAATCCTCATGCTATTTCTGTGATCAAGACGAAACAGTGGATCATATCCTGTTTTCCTGCCCTATAATGAAGGCTGTGTGGGGAGTAGTTGCATCATGTTTTGGGTCTTCTCAGAGACCGTCGACATATGAACAATTCTGGACATGGATCAAGGGAGCCTTGCCGGGGGGTGAAGGAGTTTACATGACTGGCCTTGCGGCCATATGTTGGGCAGCCTGGAAAGCAAGGAACAAAGCCTGTTTTGACAAAATACTAATCAAACATCCTTGTGATATAATCTTCCATGCTTGTGCTTTTTTGAACTATTGGGCATGTCTGTTCAAGGGCGAAATGCGCGAAGTGCTGGAAGCTGGAGCTAATTCAATGATGCAGGCGGCCATAGGAGTGATGAGTAGGCAAGGGAGATGCATCATCCTTCCAACAATCAAGAACGAGGCGGCGCCAGCGGACGAAGCTGATGAAGAAATGGAGGTGCTGCACCACGGCGAATGAGGTGAAATAGGATGATCAGGCAGCCGGCGGGTGGAAAAAGAGAAAGAGACGTTTAGTTGCAGTCTGTACTCGGCTTTTGGAAACGCTTATGGTCTTTCTGTAATAGGTCCTCTATGACGTGTAGCAATCTCATCCCCTGATATGGATTCTGGAGAGCCGCTTCTATATCAGGGGGGGGGGGGGGGGGGGACACATACTTGGTAGCTCATCTTTTTCCCGTTTCTCTGCCTTTTTTGCTTGCGCATCGAATGATGTAAAAAACTGGATCTCCGTTTGTTTTGAAATGGAAGTGGGGTTATCCTCGTTTCAGAAAAAAAGAATATCCATGTCAAATGAGAAGTACCGAATAATCAAAGTGCCAACAGACATTGAACTGAAAGAATGTGATTCTGTTTATCTCGGAAGATCAGAGCAAGGGGTGTTTTGTGCGTCAATACGGGATGGGTACACATTTCTGGTTTGGATCCTTGACGAATCATGTGGTCAGCCAGAGTGGGTGCTGAAGCATCATATTGACCTTGAGCTTACTGTCTCACGTGTACATACCTATGATGATCAAGGAAATGACGGGCCATGGATGTTACAGGACTTTAACAACGGCGAAGACTATGGTCAACAAATGTCCAGAATACTATAAAGGTTACGCTGGTCACGCGGCACACATAGTATCATCATTCGTGTACACACCCTGCTTGATGGCCGAGCTCCCTGAAAACAAGTTCGGAGCACCTGCAGCCGAAGAGTAGGTGTTGCTTTCTAACTGTTTCAACCCGTGAATGCATATGTATGTAATACTAATGTTTGAGACCCGTCCGTAATTTTTTTCCCAGCTTGTCAAGAGTGTCTCGCCTCCTTTTTTTTTTAACAGCTTGACAAGAAAGACTCCTATAAATCTTGTGATGTGGAATGACAAGCTTGTGAACTGAGTGACTCTCCTGATATTAGAGTTGGGTGTGCTTATTGCTATGAAAGATTCTATTAACTCCATGCATCAGCCTTCTTGTAATAGAGCGTGACCTATTTTAAATCATGTTGTCTACAGCAAGCCAATCCCCTTTGCTGAAAGTGGGTGTGCAAATGGCTTCCAAAGGTTCCATTAGCTTCAATATAAATGTAGGTTAGATTTTGTATATTCATCCTTTTGTTTTGCATATCCTTCTAATCTGACAATGAATTTTGTAAGCGACCGACGCCATCCGAAGCCGGAGGCGCGTGGCTTGTCTCGGTCGTTGTGCTCAACAGCATCGCCTCCATAGTCGTCGAGCTCGATCGAGCGACGGAGAAGGCGTTTGTTGGGATTTTGCCTGCGGAACGCGGGCCTCTATTGGACCGTTTGCTTGTCAAGAAGCCCACAAAAAGGATTCTATGGGCCTAGTTTGGTTGTTATCGTGACAGGTGACAAGAGAATAGCCTTTCTGAGAACGGCCCAGAAAAGTTAAAATTGGGCTTGGAAATATCACAAACTGACGCAGCTTTTTCAAGTTCCAGATTTCAGCTTCTTCAATGGATTTTACTTTATTTATTTGCAAATAAAGTACAAGAATGAATCTTGGTGTGGTAGGTGGGAAAGATTCAGGATCTCTCTCCATCTCGCATTGGTAAACGCTGATGTATACATCCCACATTTCCATCAAGCTTATTGCTGGGTAGGTGGGTGAGTCTAGGTGAGGTCGTCAGACCGCATCCCGTCACCATCTTCTTCTTCCTCACCAAATCAATCATCGCAACGCTTTAGTTTTCTTTATTTACAACACACAGAGGGTGTTACTTTGGCCCAGCTGGGAAAACCATCAAGCAGCTTCTGGTTCGGTTTTTGGTTGTGGTTGGTGAACTTGATAGCGGTTGGTTGTCTGGGCGCTGACCGATGACTGCTTCTTGCTCGGTCTGTACAGAGTTTTTTTTTTTTTCTCTCGTGTTACCTAACCTACGTACTACGCACCACCAATCGTTCGTCGATGGTCACCTCAAACAAGCAAAGCGGCTGAATAGCATTCGACGCGATGGTGACCAGGGACCTGTATCGAGTGGAGTAGTAGATTCAGAACTTGCAACGTTCTGTCTGATGTCTGAACTGAAGCCATGCAGCAACTGGACTGAACTGAACTGATGCATCCTGCTACTTTTCCAAGTAAACCTGGTGCTGTCTGAATTCATGGCCGACGTCATCCGGGCCTACGTGTAATTATACGACGCGTAATCACGCGTAGTTAACTCTTAATTGGCTGTCGCATGCAAGCGTTGGCTGACGCGGGGTGGTGGGTGTAATGCCTGATGACTTGTTACACCGTCGGACTAGCAGATTGGACTCATGTGTCATCTGCAAAAAAACTCTTTTTTGCGATATATTCAACGATGCCAAAGGAGATTCATCAGAGTGCTGAGATGTTAAATACTAGCCTCAATCAGAGAGCTCCGTGGGCTGTAAAGCTCGTAACACAAACAACTTGTACACAAAGTCCAACAACAAACTGTGTATAGTTGATTCAGAGGAGAACCTCCACCACTTTCTCGAGCTACTACTTGCTTGGTGGCTTACGTTTTGTGCATGTTGTTTCTCCTTTCGATTCCCATGAACTGATTAGGTGGGTACATTGTTATTGTGAAGAAAAAAAACTTATTGCACAACACTTTTTGCAGTGCTAAATAAGGGAGCAATTCGGGAGCTGATGTAAATGTATCCCGAATAGTGAGTGGTCAACGGGCAATACAGAGCGATGAATGAATCGGCAACCGGTTAACTTGCTGAAGCCGATCGGAGTCACAGAAAGCACACGCGTTCTACGTATCCTTTTTTTCCAACGACAAGAGAGACCGATGTTCAGCTCAAAATCAAATGAACAAGGTACACGTACAGCCCTTGTTCGTTCGTTCTGCCCGTACCGGAAGAATGGCAACCGCCCGGTGATGTTAGCCAATTAAGCGTCCAAGCCTCTAGCCGTCTGGCTCATGCAACACCTATATCGGTTGTAATATTTTTTTTTTTTGACGGAACAGGAGGGGTTGTAATATATATACAACGAACTAACGAAGGTCAAATCTGAAAGTAAAACGAGTGGATAAATTTTCCAAACTTCAGCTGACAATTCTGACTTGAGCAGCAATGCTGCATGAACAACCAGGACGCACGTAGATATACGAATGTATAGTCGATAGCATAGTTCGTGCAGTACCTAGCGTACATCACATGTATACAGAAGAAAAAAAAAGCCGTCCTCTGCAGCGTTGACCTCGATCCCTTTGACAAGTCAAGGAACATTACTGAATTTGAAATGCAAAGTCGCTATGAGTGGCGTACGTCGTATTCATATCCTGATATTCAGATCAAAATCGTACGTCATGGTCTATGTCTGGTACTACGACTTCGGTGTAGAAGACTGCAGTTAATAGCCAATATACTCAGAAGACTGTCCATGCAATATTTCAGAGGCATTTGTGTGTATCTACCTTTCTACCAGTTCCAGCCATGAATCCACAATCGAGTAAAAATGACATGGCCTTTCTGTTTATATCCTGTTGCTTACCACAAGTGCTGAAGACAATGCGAAGATGTTTCATGTCGATCCAGTCGGTATCATTTTGACGAATTAGTCCTGATTATACTGCTGGCCAAGCATGTAAAAGTCCTAAAGGATGTCCTTACCTTATCTTGTGAGGCACATGCATCCCCACGATATAGTGGATGATTCAACATCAGTACGTGGAGATTGTGTGCTTAATTATCGCGCGCCCAAGTACCAGTAGGTGATCAAGACAAGGACGGAAATATGAGTCCACGAATCGAGATGGCATGGTTTTGCGAAATAATGTCTTGAAGGAATAATATTAGATAAACCCTGGATTAGACTTAAAATTCTTTTAGTAGTATTGAATTACTCTTTTTTATCCTAAAAATGGGGTTGAAGGAGTTTTAAATCTAACTAGCCCCTCCATATTCTATTTATATAGACGTCAAGACATGATAACTAGTTCAAATTAGACTTGGCGTTGTAGTATATGGCATTAGCATATCTGAAATAAAAATATATCATGGTGACATACATAAAGAATTTCTAGAATACAAGCATTTATGACTATATATAGGTGTCCAGATTCATAGCATGTCCCATGCACCTAGAAAATGCTATGAACCTGGTATATAGTTAGAAATGGTATGAATCAAATTCATAGCATGTCCCATTACTTGTCCAAATACAGAGATTATGAACCTGGTTTGAAATGGAGGGAGTATCACCTTTTTTTTTTCTGTAGCGTTTCTAATCGGGCTGTTTGACCTGCAGCTCAGTGGACCAGGAGAAATGAACTGTGGGAGTCTAACGAAACCTAAAAGCTGGCCATAACCATGGCAACAAGAAAGCAGCACTAGTGCGCTTGGCCTCTGTTTAGCGACGTTCAAGTCAACGTCAGTCAAAGAGAGTGGAACAAACGAAAAGGAAAAAAAAAAGGAACCTCTGAGGTCATTAACCTCCTGTTTAAACAGTAGTATTCCTATTTTTTAAGAAGGCCAGTGGTGATTATGGATTCGGTAACGCGTCATTAGGCACACACAGCCTTGTTCGTGCAGCCATGCCAACTCGAGGCGAGTGCGTGTGCGTGAAGCGCACCACCACCCCCGCGCGGGCCCCGCGGGGCGGTTGGTGAGCGGGCGAGCCAAACCGCGCGGCAGCTCGGACCCGGGGCCCACGCGGCAGCGACTCTCTTCCTCCGGTTTGGTGGGTACGGGTCGCTGTCCGCCACCCAACCCACCCCCAGGCCCAGGGTCCTCGCCGCACGATCCGACCGGATCCCATCCGACGGCGTAGGGAGCCGCGCCGCGCGGCCGCAACCGGCTCCTATAAATGGGCCGGCGCAAGGCCCAGCTCGGCGTGCGCTGCGGCCGGGTCGGATCTGCTGCTCCCTGCTAATAACCCATTCCCCCACACCTCGCCCATCCTCTCCCTCCTCTCCCACCGGATCGGATCGGCCCCGAGACCCCTCTCCGCGCCGCCGCCACCGCCGCCGACGCCGCAGGTGAGCCCTCTCGTAAACCGTCCCCAGCTGTGCCCCTCTCCCGCGCCGTCGTCCCGTGAGCCGGAGCTCTGCCCGGCTCCGGCGGTTTCCATTCTCTTACTCTCGCCGTAGGGTTTTTGCGCTTTGTGATGGTAGTGGTAGTCAGGGCGGCTCCTGATCCGCTCCTCTCAATGAATGGTTGCGCCGCCGGAGCGCTTGTCCTCTGTGATGCGGTTTCGGTCATGGCTCGGTAGGGTGTTTAAGGCTCGGGACGGCGGCGTCTTGTTCGCTAAAGATTGCAACTTTTTTTTTTTGCAAGATATAATATTTGATGTTTCTATTGTCCTTTTGCGGAATGATTGTGCCAAACGTAGAGGGTCCTCCGGTAATCATCTGTTCTTTGGCTTGCTAGGAAAAACCTCAGTTCCTCTTGGAATCTTGTACGGTTCGGTAAGATGGGGATGGTGGGATGTGTGATACGATGGGATTAGCTCAACGGAAACCTCATCCTTTTTTCAGGAAAAAAATAATCCTCCTGCGTGTCGACATGTCTTAGTTTTGATGCTTTAGTTCCATGAAGAGGGATAAAACAGAAAGTTGTTGTGAGTTCTGAGTGGTTTAGTGTTGTTGATGTTGCTGCCGAAATGATAGTGACGTTCAAGGTTTCCTTTAGTGGTTAGTGAGTACTACTAATCGAGTATGCTTGATCTCCTACAAACAGTACCCGTGCTCCCAAATAAATCACAATACTATTTTGATAGGCATGTACCACGTGCTTTAGTTTTATGAGGTTTTATTTGTGCTGGCTGCTACAAATATGGACGTCGTCATAATTTCTGCCTCTACTTAGCTCCATGTTTTTCGCTTGATAGAAATTGTTTTTTTGATAGATATATAAAGTAGGTGGTGGTGGCAGCATAAGTGAGTGATTCTTTTATTCCTAGAATCTTATTAGACAAGCGGTTATTCTTGTGCTGATTCGTGTAGAAACTTGGTGGATTCCTTGTGCCTTCTGTCCACTCGCACACTTATGGCGCATACTTGTGTGAGTGGATCGGAAATGCCAAACTTTTGTTCGGGGAGCTTAGTTGACTCCATGTGAAGAATCTATCAGCCTGAATTTGTGGTTGTCATGTCTGGACAAAAAAATTATTTGGATAAGATACAAAGTAACATCCTTTTTTTATGCTTGTTGCTGATATCTTGTTTCTATTGTCTAGCAAAAAGGGAGTAGAATATTTGCTGGATTCCAGGTTGTCCTGTTACCGTGTTTTGTCATGTCACCTTGTTATCTGAAGCATCTAAACATTTACACAAGTCATTTGGTTATTGGCCTTTTAGGAGTAAAGTAGTCTTGGTCTTGTCGACAGTACGCTTTATATACGGTTTTCTCCCGTAACTAAATTTTGTCCATTATCCTTTCACACAGATCAGAGGAGATGGCCGGACTTGACACCTTCCTCTTCACCTCGGAGTCTGTGAACGAGGGCCACCCTGACAAGCTCTGCGACCAGGTCTCAGATGCCGTGCTTGACGCTTGCCTTGCTGAGGACCCCGACAGCAAGGTTGCTTGCGAGACCTGCACCAAGACTAACATGGTCATGGTCTTTGGTGAGATCACCACCAAGGCCAATGTCGACTATGAGAAGATTGTCAGGGAGACCTGCCGCAACATCGGGTTTGTATCCAGTGATGTCGGTCTTGACGCTGACCACTGCAAGGTGCTCGTGAACATTGAGCAGCAGTCCCCCGATATTGCGCAGGGTGTGCACGGCCACTTCACCAAGCGCCCTGAGGAGATTGGAGCTGGTGACCAGGGACACATGTTTGGGTATGCAACTGATGAGACCCCTGAGTTGATGCCCCTCAGCCATGTCCTTGCCACCAAGCTTGGTGCTCGTCTCACCGAGGTCCGCAAGAATGGAACCTGCGCCTGGCTCAGGCCTGATGGAAAGACCCAGGTGACTGTTGAGTACCGCAATGAGGGTGGTGCTATGGTCCCAGTTCGTGTCCACACTGTCCTCATCTCTACCCAGCATGACGAGACTGTCACCAATGATGAGATTGCTGCTGACCTGAAGGAGCATGTCATCAAGCCTGTCATCCCTGAGCAGTACCTTGACGAGAAGACCATCTTCCATCTGAACCCATCTGGTCGCTTTGTCATTGGTGGACCTCATGGTGATGCTGGTCTCACTGGCCGGAAGATTATCATTGACACCTATGGTGGTTGGGGAGCTCACGGTGGTGGTGCTTTCTCTGGAAAGGACCCGACCAAGGTCGACCGCAGTGGAGCCTACGTTGCAAGGCAGGCTGCCAAGAGCATTGTTGCAAATGGCCTTGCTCGCCGTGCCATTGTCCAGGTTTCCTACGCCATTGGTGTCCCTGAGCCACTCTCTGTGTTTGTTGACACCTACGGCACTGGCAAGATTCCTGACAAGGAGATCCTCAAGATTGTGAAGGAGAACTTCGACTTCAGGCCTGGCATGATCATCATCAACCTTGACCTCAAGAAAGGCGGCAACGGGCGCTACCTCAAGACAGCAGCTTACGGTCACTTCGGAAGGGACGACGCGGACTTCACCTGGGAGGTGGTGAAGCCCCTCAAGTGGGAGAAGCCTTCTGCCTAAGGCACCCACCCTTTCAGAAGCTTTTGTTCTATCGTGTTATCATGCTTTGTGACTTCTCCGTTGTGATTCCTTAAGCTGCCTCTTGCTATCATTTATCCTCTGTATTGTACTCTCTTAATAAGTACTTGTAAGGGTATCGTGCTTGGTCATCTATCTAGAGGAAGATTTATTATCTGTTATTCCTGGTTTTGCTGCTTATGTAATGGTGAAAGAATGAAAGAAGCTACGGCAATTTAGAAGAAATAGAGCTTGGTGCTCTTTGGTTATCTTTAAATGGCAGTGCTGCTCATAAATTCTTTGCTCTGAGCGTTTGTTTGGTGAGCAATTTCTGATACAAGTGTTTAGTAAAAGCGGTAATGTATGGTTTGTGTTTGAAGCTGAAGGGCCCCTTGTTCCTTGTTGATTAGGTGGTGGTAGGTGAGCAGCCAAAATAGGGTTTGAGAATGATATCAACAGGTCATAATGCTTCAGGTCAGTTGTCGATTCACTAACAACTCAAGAAAGCAAACCCATGTTAGCTATCAACTACGCTGTGGTGTCTGAAAGTTCTGAATCTTATGGTTGAGCTATCTGAATCTTGTGTGATGGTTTTGTCTGTCACCCTCGTAACCTCGGTGCTTCTCTGTTTAGTTCTGGTTTGGTCGGTCGCCTTGCCAAGTTGCCATCCTAATTGCTGAAATATCTGCGAACCTTTGATGATTGAGGTTATCTTAGAGATGACAGCACATGATGATGTTCATGAGATTTTCCTCAAGATACTCCTCCTCTTGCTGGCTGACCCTCTGAGTGGCGAAGGCGTATGTTGTAGAGGACCAAAACCTTGCAAGACTTGTGTGCCAAACTACTGATGAATGGCTTTCAGGTTCGGCGCGTCGAATGGGAACTGTAATTCGACACAAGTGAATCTGAACATTAACTGAATCCATAGCTTGGCTCCCCAATTGTAATTTTACTCATGAAGCTGGGTATTCAAGTACAAATATACTAACATCAGGAGTTGGAACTGCCTTGTTTCAAAAAAAAAAAAGAAAAAAGTATCAGTTGCCCGAGGAAATGACCTCGGTTAATTTTTAACCCTTGCTGGGTATTGGGTGACAAGGACAAGGTACTAATTCAGAATGGGACACTTGGCCTAAGGTCACACATCAGTCGCTCTGCTTCCATTTCTGCATTCATGGAAAGTTGTAGCTGCCTGGCTTCAGAAAAGAAGTTTTAGTTGCTAAAGGAATGGACCTCGGTTAACTTTTAACACTTGGCTTTAGAGGCACACCATGGGACTGACAGCAACCACCCTGTTAGGTTAACATCGCAAATGCAAGCAAGAATTCACACTTGGCAAACACTAATTTGAGACGATACAAGAAAGCCCTGGTATCGGACAACAAGATACTTGAGATTATTCATAATTGGGGGAACACTTGGCCTACGATCACCACATCAGTTGCCCTCTGATTCCATATCTGCATACATACATATAAGCAGAGCACATAAACTTAGTTTTGTTATGGGGAAATGCCCAAATCATTATGGCACAAAACTCCAACAACCAACAACTAGCAAGAACCAAGCGTGAACCGGACAATTCAGAAGCTTAACCAAATCAAGCTGTGAATAATGCTTTGCAAAAATCCAATCGCCAAAATCGCCGTCTTCTGAATCAACAACAGAATCCAGAGTGATAGCGAGACGACATTCCCTTCAAGCTTGCAGGATTGATTTGATTAAGAAATCGTGAACCAGGGAACTCATCAGCCACATGCAGATCATCATTTGCTGCGCCGAACAGCCAACTCATGCCTGTCTAAGTGTCCATCATCTCCTATCATTTGCCATGCGGTTTCATCATACATATCCTGCTTATTTTCTTCAGAGCAAAGAGATGTTTTTGATGGGAGTTTCATCCAAAATTTCACAAATAGTACTACGATTATAATTCAGTGATAAAAAGGCTAGCTCTTATGTGAACACCTGAAGAAATAGATGCTTGATTATCAGTACCCCGATGATTATCTGAATAAACAAACATGCACATAGAGACAGCCATTTCTGCTGGGTATCTGAAGAAACAATTGTTTACATCAAAAGCGGCGTGGGATTTTGTTCATGGCAGTTCACATTCGATGATTATATTAGTAGTAGATAATTGTTTGGACCGTGTGTGTCTTCCAAGTCCAGACCAGAAGTCAGGCGAGCAGAGACAGCTATGGATGCCATGCGAGGGAGGAACGAAGCAGCCAAGCCGACCTGATGGTGGATGAGAACAGTAGCTGACACTGACCCTACCCGACGCCGCGTTTGGTCAGTCAAACAATCCCACACGCCACACCACGTCGCCTGCGCCGCGCCGGTGTGCTTACCTCCTCCTCCCGTCCTCCCACTGCCACCTCATCAATGTTTTATGTGTACTTTTCAGCTGAGCGTATGTATGGGGAATCAATACTCAATGGAGTAGAAGATCTCACTCTCGTCGAATTCCAAGACCACGCATTAAAAGTCAATGGAAACGGTCTTCACCGATCGATCAATCAGTCGGCCGGAGTAGCAGCTTCCTTCACTTGGAATTCGGTCTGAGCCTGATGGAGTCAACGTCGCCCGTGGCTTCGTCGTGTTTATCAATTATTAGACCGCTTCAACGATGAAATGGCCCCGTTTAAGACCAAGCGCGATTGCGCATGCATGCATGTATGATATTTGCGTGCCACTTCAAATTCAAATGGTACGTTCCAATATTTTGTAGTTTTGGGTCCGCGTATTGTTTCCATTCGGCAAGTTCTAAAAGTTGAGTTTTTCTGATTGTATTTCATTTTCTGCTCTCTACAACGATAGGCACTAATGACAAATCTGCAACATCTTTCTCATATGTTCTCTTTCACACCACTCGGGCGGACTCGAGTGTACGACTTACTTAGGGCGCGCCCATGCACTCTAACCTTGTGTTAATGCTTTTTTTTTTTGGGAAATATAAAGGCAGAGGTCCATGACAAATTTGGGCTCCAACTCGGCCAATGATTATGCTGCCTCATCTTAGTGCCACAAAAAGGTATTTTGTTGTCTCCACATGCTTCATTAATCGCATGATACTTGATAAATTGGCACGACATCATCGAAATATCTTTCACAAGCATATATATGTTAGACAGTTACGCAGAAGACAAACTTGTCGCGACGAATTTATTATTTAGAGAAGTTTAGGGTCACAACACAAAATCTAGCCCAAATGGTTACATATAGGAGGTCGCAGTGTGACTTCACTCATTAAAACACATTAGTGACGTAGGTCACTAGTAGACATTGACAACAAATGCAAAGTAGAAAATCCCCAAGGAACACCAGCGGAGCCAGCAGATGGCAAAGAACCCCCCCCCCCCCCCCCCCCCCCCCCCCCCACACACGGATTGAGATCCTCTGACGTCCAATTCGGTCACTGACACGTGGGGACGGTTGGGCAAGGACCCACCTGCAGCGACTCACGTCGATCTGACGTGACGTCAAAGGAGTATCTTCCCACACACACACACACACATGCATACCCCACCCCCCACCACCAAAATAAAAAGGAAAAAGTTTATGTTTGCATCACAAAATCATAAAGCCAAGATGGTTACCGGAGATCGTATTGCGACGTGGCTGATGTGAGATTGGTGAGATACGATGATAAAGATTCAGGGTATACATAAAGAGAGGTCACTGGTACACACATATAGTAAATGCAAGAAAATCCGCAATGGAGCCATTAGATGGCCAAAGGGGCCTTGCCCCCCCCCCCCCCCCCCCCAAAAAAAAATAAAAAACCACATACACATGCAAATGTCAACTGTATGCAATCAAATCAGTCTAAACCGACACTAATTTTATCCTACACATGCATACATGGAGAAGCACAAAGAGGTAGCATGTATGGAAAACGGTTAGATATAGAAGCGGTACACCCAAATAAGCTAGAAGCATGGCCTAGCTAGTGGTTTGGACCAGGCTAGAGTTAGCTATTCCCTCCGTTCACTTTTATATGTCGTTTTGGAGTTGGGCACGGGAATTAAGGAGAAGTGAAAAAAGTGAGTGCACTGAAATAAGGAGAAGAGAAAGGTGCATTGGGAAGCGAGAATGACATGTACTCCCTCTGTCCCAAAATAGATGTCGCTGTTGATTTTTTTGACTGCTCGTCTTATTCAAATTTTTTGCGCAAAAATTTTATTTATTTTTTACAATTTGTTTTATCATTGAATATATTTTAATCATGACATATTTGTTTTTATATTTAAATAATTTTTTGAATAAGACGAAGAGTCAAACATGATGTCCAGTGACAACTATTTTGGGACGGAGGGAGTAATTAGAGAAACGTGGAGAAAGATAGAATGACATCTATTTGTAAACGGAGAGAGTAGGTTACAAGGTGTAGCAACATATCGAGACCGTCGATAACCGGCTATAACAAATCAAGAGACACAAGTAGAGACACATATGTACACATAAAATCATCGCAATAGAGTAGTGGAAGAGTGATGTAAAAAGGCTGTCCGTTGAAAGATGTCTAGTTTTACTAAAAATAGAGAACACAAGTTACCTTTCCTTGTTAGCTGAAAATTGTACCTTCTCCAGCTTAAAATTTCGTACTAGTAACTTTTTAAATTTTTGAGCTAAAAAATTCGCAGTGTGACAAAACTCAGGGTTTTCAAAGTCGATTTTGATCATCTGAAACGAAAGAGGGGACGTGGTCAACTGAAAGCTGCGTTCTACCTGCGTGAGATGGAAGGAGGAAAGAAAAGAAAAATGAAAGAGGCACATGGGAGGTTTGCCTTTTGCCCTTTCTCGCACACGCATTTCTGACCACCACACGGACAGTAGACCTGGTATATAACCTCACCGCTGGTGACCACAGCAACTCTGCCTGAAAGCCTGTCCTAGCTTCCTGCTCGCTTCCGTTCCTCTTCGCTTGCTTCCGCTGCTGCCCCTCGCCGTCGGGTGCCTCCTCCGCGTCGTCCTCCCCTGACCTCCGCCGCTGCCGTCGCTGCGACACGCCAAAAGGTGCGGTTTTGACGCCGGATTCGGTTCCCCCTCGCGCTCCTGCTCCTGAAAGCCGCCGCCTTTGCTCCGATCTGCGAATATTTTATACGGTTTTCTTGTGATCTCTTCCCTCGGGGGCGGTTTCTCCGCCGGTTGTTTTTGTGGAGCGGAGCCGGTCGCTGTGCCGGTGGTTCTAGGCGCCCGGAGCGCCGAATCTGGAGGGGGGCCCGGGCTCCGCCTCTCACCGGCGAATGAATTCGCTTGTGGCCAATTCGTTCTAGTTTCTTTGGTTAGGTTGTAGAGATGAGTCCTCGCGAAATTCGTAGCGTACGGAGCTTAGGTAGAGGATGATGGGTGCTCTGATCGTCCTTGGACTATTTCCACCTTTTTCTCCGTTTGCTTGAAGGAAACATGCTTGTACTTCAGGTTATTAGTCAGGTCTTGCAGGCGATTTGATTGCAGCTGTCCGGGAAGTAGCGTTTGTATGGCTGCTGGGGATCAGGGAGGTGGTGTTGCTTGCAAAGTATCATAGAATAGGTATCAGTTCATCCATATATTGGTGCGCTGTAACATTTTTGAGAATTTATTGCTGCATTCGTGGAGCACCGACAGCCGAAGCAGCTGCAGGTTTGGGAAAGAGCTATAGTAAGAGTAAGAGCAAGAGTGAACACGCAGTAGTTAGCATTTAGGACTGCCCTGATTTGTTTGTTGCACATAATGAGTTGGCGTGCTGTGCGATTGGCGGTATTGTCGAGCTGTATACATGAGACAACGTTACCTCTTGGAGGCTGGTGTTACGAATGATTAGCGGTGTACCAAATGCAAGATTTTATGTGTGGCATTCTTCCAAGCTTCTTCGGTTGAAGTTAGTACTTCCATTTGACAGCATGCATAGTCTGATGGTTTTCCACCAAATTGCATAATGGAGTTCTGGGGCTTATTTGGTATGTAACCTGTAGAATATTGACAAATGTCAAAGTTGTCTATGCAGAATGAGCTGTCTTTTGATCAGCTTCAATGGCAAGTGGGTATTGTTAGTAGTTAGTACCTTCCTTATATATTTTAATCATGCGTAGTCTGTTGAGAACAAGAAAGCAAACGGGAATACCTGCATATTTTAGGTTTTCCTTTTTATAAATTGTTTGTGACATGTGGGTTAATTTGGTTGCTGTGAACTTGCAGCTCACTTGTTCAAGTCTTGCATTTCGTTGATAAATGAAGAATGCAAATGCAGAACCTGTATAGGGGTGCAGGAGAATATTTGTATACATTTTCTATAAAATAACATTGTTCCATGCATCATGCGATGAATATGTGACGTAGAAAATGATCGTTGTTGACTGCTTATGTAATTGGTTGCTCCATTTCCTACCGATTGCCCTTTCATTCGTTTTCCTATGACTGGCTTTTCTCCCTTTGAGCCGTTGTTTTTGCTGCTTCTGAAAAAGGATGCCTGATTCCAAATTCCAGGTCTTATTTTTTGGATACAAGATGTCGTGCTTTGCATGCTGTGGCGATGAAGATACACAAGGTGTACCAGACAACAGGAATCCATACCCAGGAAACCATCCAGCAAGTAAGCACTAGACCTTTTGTTTACATTCCTATGCAAAGCTGCATTTTCCATATATTTTGCTTATGATTCTACAGCTTTCACTGAACTCCGACTAACCTGCAGGGCACGATGCATATCGCGCAGCTGATCCAACTCCCAAGGGTACTCAGCCTGTGAAAATGCAGCCAATAGCAGTGCCTGCCCTTCCTGTGGATGAGATTAGGGAGGTGACTAAGGGTTTTGGTGATGAAGCTTTGATTGGTGAGGGCTCCTTTGGCAGAGTATATTTTGGTGTTCTAAGAAATGGTAGGAGTGCCGCAGTCAAAAAGTTGGATTCAAATAAGCAGCCAGACCAAGAATTTTTGGCGCAGGTCAGTGTCTCCATGTTAAGAAAAATTTGCATCTTCTTTTGGGTCTTCACTTTGAAGTCCTTATGAAATGCTTCGACAGGTATCTATGGTGTCAAGGCTGAAGCACGAACATGTTGTTGAGTTGCTTGGTTACTGTGCTGATGGGGCCCTCCGTGTCCTTGCTTATGAATTTGCTACTATGGGTTCTCTTCATGATATGCTTCACGGTATTGTTTTCTGCAACATTTTCTTTCCAACTCTTAGTAGAGTTATACAATCACATGATCTAAGATTTTTCTTTTTAAAAGCATGCTTAACAATTGTGGCATATTGCACTTACAGGAAGAAAAGGTGTTAAAGGAGCTCAACCTGGTCCAGTCTTATCTTGGGCACAACGTGTGAAGATAGCTGTCGGAGCAGCAAAAGGCCTTGAGTACCTCCATGAGAGAGCACAGCCGCATATCATACACCGAGACATTAAGTCCAGCAATGTTCTTCTCTTTGATGATGATGTAGCTAAAATAGCTGACTTTGATTTGTCGAACCAAGCTCCTGACATGGCAGCTCGCCTTCACTCAACTAGGGTGCTTGGAACATTCGGATATCATGCACCCGAGTATGTTTCTGATTTCCATTTCAAATGGTCTACATAGTTTTTTTGAGTTTATTCGTCCTAATGTTATGAAATTTTTTGCTCAGATATGCCATGACTGGACAACTCAGCTCTAAGAGTGATGTGTACAGTTTTGGAGTTGTTCTTCTTGAGCTATTAACTGGAAGAAAACCTGTTGACCATACATTACCAAGGGGACAGCAGAGTCTTGTGACATGGGTAAGTTCCAGTTACGGATAGTTTGTGCTTGTAAGATAATTTGGGTTCATATTTTGCTGATCAGATTAATATCATGTTCAACACTTGCAGGCTACCCCAAGACTTAGTGAAGACAAGGTTAGACAATGCGTTGACTCAAGACTTGGTGGGGACTATCCTCCTAAAGCTGTTGCAAAGGTATCATGAACAATCTTTCTTCTCGATCATATCAACTATTTTTGACTAAGTGCCAAAAACTCCTTTGAGTAGTATATTGCCAACTTGTCACCTGTCATTACTAAAATGTCTCGTGCTGGTATCGTTCTTGTTGAGTTTCATCTGCTTCTGTAACATTGCTCAAGAATAACATTAGGATTCAACACTTGTTTATTATGCTAAATTTTGATCTGTTGCTGCTAGTGCTATTTTTTTTTCTTGAATTCAGGTGTCCTGGAGAACCATTTTGAGGTTAACTCTGTTTATTCTCTATCTTTGAAACAGTTTGCAGCTGTTGCCGCATTGTGTGTGCAATACGAAGCGGATTTCCGGCCAAACATGAGCATCGTGGTCAAGGCGCTCCAGCCCCTGCTCAATGCACGGGCAGCTAACCCTGGAGAACACGCAGGATCATAAGCTCCACCCTCCCCTCTTGTATGATAGATAAGATATATGAGTGGTCGATGTTCTTGCGGACATGTTGTTGGCAGCGTGTAACATTTGTGATTATTCTTCCCCAAGTTGTAATCATCAAGATTCTTGTACCCGAAATACTTGATTCTTTCTATCAGATGCAAGATGACTTGTTCATTGGTGACCTGCATATATCTCTACCTGAAACACGGTCTTTAGAGGGAAAATGTGCATCATGAACTTCGCCATTTTGGGCATAATTTACCTAACTACTAAGTGCTAACATAACTTGAGCGGTTGGTCATCAAACAATTTTTCAATTTATGGAGAATCGTTACCCAAACTAGACCTTCCGTTTTGTTTTGTTGCATACTTTCCCTCGGGTAGGCAAGTTATATTTCTTCAAAACCAGTGCATTCAGCTTGCATAGAGTAGTTTATAAAGAAGCTACTGGCCTGTAGGTACTGAAGGTTAGAACAAGAGAAGAATCATTGACAACCCTGCAGCGACAGGTGCAGTAGGTAGAGTTTAGGAGATAAATCCTGACTACACAACTCCTTATGAACTTGCATAAACTAGCAGTAACTACGAGACAGCTCATGAGCTCACATGAACTGCAGCAACTGAACTACAGATTCCATAATAAAGTACTACAGCCTACAAGACTAGGATTGGATGTCGGCAAATTCAGCCTGGACACTTGATCAAGTGCCCAAGTCTACAAACTACTGTAAACGCTACATTGACAGCTCCTTAAACTAGGAACTATGAGCTAGCTGCTCACCTAACGCTAGAATCCCTAACTTCTTTGTACAGGATTTGGTGCAGGATGCTGTTTCATCGCTTTGCAAGGATCACCAGGGCCAGCATGGACATGGAGGCGATGAACTTGAAACCCTGGTTCTCCCAGAAATTCTCCTTGCTGTCACGGCACAAGCCATTGGGCTGCTTCATGGCCACCTGATCCATGAGTTCCTTGAGAGCCTTGTCTCTTTTCTCACCCATCTGCAGAACAAAATGCATAAACGATCAGATCATTGACCAGAATATTTTCCAAAAAATAATGGCCAACTGCCGTAGCAGGGATGCTTGATTCACATGGTGTAGATTTGTTAATTCGAATTTCCAGAGATCGCATTCAATACTCAGTGATAAGGCAGCGTATTTAAATCCTAAGTGCCACATCCCCGATTCAGGTAGCTTAATGAACATACACAGGAATGCTAAAGACCCAGGGAAATGGATCGTGTTTAATACTCTAAGAAGAAAAATAATATATTATGAGAATACCCTCTTCAGTTTTCGCATCTGAGACTGCGATTCTTGAAGGCAAAATTCAAGCTTCAGAACCCTCTTCTTCAGTTCCTGATCAGTTCTCCGATGTTTCTCCAACTAAACAACAAACAATAAATCTTAAGTAAATATACATCAACCAGCATTGTGGGCTAACAATACGTGTAACCAAAATGGAGCGTTTTGTGAGGAAAAAATGAAATAGAACATACTTGTGATTCCAGTTCCTTGGTTTTGTTTGTCCAGTGAGCAGATAATATCCTGATTTCCTCTCTCAACCTGGCAATCTCGGTATCCTTAGCATTCAAAAGGTTGTTGAGATTTTGGACATTCCTTGGTGAAACGTCTGATAAGATCTTTAGAAGCTCATTATCTTTGTTAGACTTTGATCCAGCTTTGGCAACTGCATCCATGATGTCAGTCTCAATCCTTACAACTTCATCTTTGAGTTGTCTCTGCGCGAGTTCTCTTGCTTGCAGATCCTTATGGAGAAGATCAAGCTGCTCGCCTAGCTTGTTCACTCGAAGTTCGTGCTCTTTTAGCGAGCTGTCCTTCTCATTGAGCTCTTTTAGCAATGACAGGCACTGCTGCTGAGCTGACTTTGCTGAGGCAGCACTTGCTTCTGCTGTGGCTCGTGTAGATGACAATTGTGTTCTAAGATCATCCAACTCGTTGAGGTACTGCACAGAACAAGGAAAACAGTTATTAAGTGCATTTGACTTGCCAGTACAAAGTGAATATTAGAACATGAGAAATAACATCAGTCATGACACAAAAAATCAAAAATACAACTGGAAGATAGGGTAGATTGTCCGCATGAAAATTATGGATGAGTAGATACTAGGAAGAAAACAGTCGAGCAACCTTCCCCCATCAACACAAGTAGGAATTTTGATTTTTCAATGGTCCTGACCGAAAGTTCAATGAGTAAGTCAAGCTAAAGATTCCTAATCAAAGATAGAGGAACAAAGAAATGGCAATTCTGCAAGCTTAGCATATTTATGGCCCATTGTTGGTATTGTGTCATCCTCGACATTTTTGGACTCTAGAAAAATTACTTCCACATGAGACCATGATCATTAGTCCAAAACCAGATATCTCCAAGAAAAAGCAAAACCGGCATTTTTGGATCTGACAACTCCAGTAGAATGATTTGGTAGCGAATTCGTATGGAGACTAAGGGATCTATTCACCTGTTCAGTGCTACATGTCGATGAACGTAGTTGCTCATCTTTATCCTGTAAGCATTTCTGCAGCTTAGTTACTTCCTCCTCCATGCTCTGTGCCTTTGTCTCTGCAACCTGTGAAAAAAGTTCTCAAGTTAGCACAAACACCAAAGACAACCCTGATTCCCTGAAGGCACCAATTACGAATTACAAACTGACCTTCCTAGTTTGGGATTCCCTTGCAAATAACTGCTCCTGCGAAGCAAGCTTATTCCTCACGTCCTTGAGCTCAGCTGCCAAGGATACCACGTTCTTCCTAAAGCTCAACTTCTTCTCCGTAAGATCCTTCAACAGAGGATCCAAATCTGATGAAGAAGAAGCTGATGATGATGGCACCAGTTTCTTCGAAACTGACATGGCCAAGTTCCAAAAGAACACTTGCTTCTCCCTCAATCAAGAAGCACAAGAAGACTAAACTCACGAATCAAAATTGCTAGCAGAAGACCAACTCAGCGGCTCACAGCAAGCATCACATGGACAAGACAAAATATGGGAACTGAGCACTTCTTTGACCAAGCCAAAAACGTTCTGATTCCCTCCCAAATAACGCTCTTCCGCAGACCAGTACAGGCCAACCAGTCCCTTTCACTGCAGAAAACAATAATTTAACTTGAGAGGGACAAAAATTGAAACGAGATAGCGAGCATCCGTTTTGTTCGGATCAAAAGGCCACGAGTTGATGTGGAGCCAGACACTTGTCTTGAAAATAAAATGACAGAAATGTAGCTTTCAGTAGTCCAAGCATATTGTAAAGGCAACAAGGGGAAGCAAAACAAAGTTATACACAACACTACACGTGACTTGTTCATGTCGTTAATTAGGAATGAGAAAAAGGGATCAAATTTCGCGTCCACGTACTTAGTCAACTTGCGCACACTACGCAGCAAATTTAGGAGTAACATGCCTTGGTGCTTGGAGTCAACCCTGTTCACAGCATAGTTTAACTGTGACAGAACAGAATCACCAACGAACTGAACACTGGCCCTTTTTCTTACTGCTAAATTCTAAAATATATATTTAGGACAAATCAAAAGCATCTTCCTTTAGTGCTGGCAGCTAGATGAGGACAAATACATGAGGCCAGCCGTACAATTTTCAAATTATTTCGAATTTCCGAGGAACTTGTATGAACTGAACCTTGTAATATCACTGGATTGTTACCAAAGAAAAAAAACTGAAACAATTTCGAAAATTTTGTATACTAAGTTGAAATATTTCAAACAGGGGAACGCACCGAAAGATTCGAGCTTTCGCTATTCTATGAAATATTGAGGAACAACCAAACGGATCAGGAACCAGCACGCATAGCCCCTCGAACTTCCAGTTTCAAAATCTTTGCCCCAAAAAATGGGTGAAAAAATTGCGGCGACCCAGGCCAGAAACTCAACGGTCGCGGTTGCGAACGAACAACCGAACTCGAACAAAGAGCGGCGAAAGGTCCTCGTACCTTCAACGCAGCCATGCAGGTCGATTCCAGGCAACGAAGCGCTCTTCCATCCAGATCACGAGCCAAGCACACCCAACCAAATCCCCCACCAAGAAACTCCTGTCTCCTGCTCCGCTCAGAACTCTCCTCTCCGCTCCATGGTACCCGCTTTGACCGCGGACAGGGGAGGGAAGTGTGTTCCCTTCCCCCTGATTTTGCGATAAATTCGTTCCTTTTCCGCCGAAATCTAAGCGGCGAGACGAGAGAGAGAGAGAGGAGAGAGATTGGGAAGGGATGGAAAGGAAACAAGAAAACGAGGAAATGGTTGGGGATTGCTGAGCTGGGCGGCGTTTAAACTCTCGGAGGGCGGCCATGTGGGTCCCCCGGTCAGCGCGCGGCAAACTCCAAATTTTTCGTCGAGGCGTGCGCCACGCCGTGCCCGGGATCCTCTGTGCCAAGTGTGGTGCGG
Organism: Eragrostis nindensis; assembly: GCA_012490785.1. NCBI lineage: Eukaryota > Viridiplantae > Streptophyta > Magnoliopsida > Poales > Poaceae > Eragrostis > Eragrostis nindensis. The sequence goes on from JAAXCT010000691.1 coordinate 149,953, forward strand.
CTGAAGTGGCGTTGAGATCTTTTTGATGATGAGATCGCGATGTGAAGATTTGGTCTAGTATTAGCACGCGTTAATTAGTCTTTCTAGTAATTGAAGATGTGGAGTTATTGTAGGTTGGAGGAATTATTGTGTGGATATATGCATATGATTGATGTTGTTCCAACTGAATATGGTAGACGTGGTTCACTTTTAAATTGATGAGTTATTTAAATACTAAGAAACTGAGTTTTTCTTTTCTTTTTGGCTTCATCAAGAAACTGAAGTCAGAAGGATTGATACACGACGTTCCAGGAAAAGATTATGGTGTCACATGATTTGGTCGCATTTGAATTTACATCAGCAGTCAATACTTCGGTCAGCATTGGATTAGTATACAAGTTTTGAGAGAGAAAGAGGGAGATTAGTACTACAGGTTTTTTCTTTTCCAAGTTTGAAGAAGATTGGCGGTAGTCCACCTTGAACACTCCCATAGTCCCATGTGTTTATTAACGAGACGGCAGCCACAACCAGCTCAAACCATCACGGCCGATGAAGTCAACACTAATAAAACATATAAGGACCTTTTGACAGGGTTATGGTTGTGCTAGTTTCAGTTGTGGCTGTGTCTTCTCTGTAAAAATAACTATTGGTTGTGTGTGGCTGTACTTAAAACGTTTGGCAGAACGGCTTTTTTTGCTGCTTCTCCTTGTTTTTAGGAACACAAATATAAAGTAGAGGGCGCGTAGGGAAAGAAAGCTGGTGAAGCTACCATTTCATGGCTTCCTACTTCACCATTTTTGTGGATACGGTTTTCTCTTTTTTTAAAAAAAAAGAGAAGCATCAGAGGAAGCATCCCTTTTGGTTGAGAATCACATCAAGCCGCTGAATAAGCCATTGGAGAAGCTCTACCAAAGAGACTCTAAGTAGAATGCAATGTTACATTTTTTTAAAAAAAAATTGTCATACCATACCAAGGTTATCACCCGGTACTTTTTCTTCGAGATAATTTTGTAGTTGTCACTAGAAACTTTATAATGTCATAATTACCATCTTGTGTCAATAACAGGTGAGATCCGGCTGAGTCACTAACAGTGGTATATATATCATAACGGAGGACATTTGCAATGGCATGAGGAATTTATCTTTTTTTTTTCTGATGATGTTATGGCAACTTTAGCCCGAGGAAGAACTATACTGTGAAGCCTCTTTTGAAATACGGAAAGGTTTTTCGAATCCTACATTTTCGGTGAAGTTTTTGTGTTCCAAAAAGAGCCTAGAACATAAGCATGTTATATGGCATCACGCATTGTGCATGTGCTTCAAAGAACTAACCCTCATACGACGAATTACTCATGCAAATAATATACAAAAAATTTCAAAGCATTGGTTTCACACATTTCATAAATTTCAATGAGTTGGGGATGACCGGATCTGGATAGGCACCGGCAGACGACACTCTACATTCGACTGAGTGTTGCTGAAAATTGCCATAAACTTAAACGTCTCTGCTTCTCCGGGGTCGTGACCATGGCTCTCCAAACCGCGGTTTCGAGCAAACCACGACCCATCGGTTTAGCGGCGATTTTTGTCAAAGATATTTGAAAAAGAATTGATTTTTAAAAGAGTTAAAATTTTAAAAATCACGCGATAAACTGAGAAGACCTCAAGGCAAACCTGTGGTATACTGTTGAATGGAAGAATTTTCTCGGCAAACCTCACGCGAAAACTGTCAAAACCACGCGATTTTCGTTTCCAAACTGTCCTAATTCTATTTTTGGTGTTTGTGTGGTTTTTGTCATTGTGTTTGTGTGAAAACCACGAGCGGACAGTTTTGCCGACTCAGACGAGAATTGAAACCTTGCTGCGACGCTTGACATATCTGTGATAGGGCAGGCACACACACGGTTAAGCTGTAATTACGCGTTGATGTGCATGTACATGTTGTACCAAAATCCAGCCTTATGCGATTGGTTTCCCTCATCACGTGAAGCTCGCAACGAGTCAGAGCTGTTTGTGTCTGTGTCCAGCATCAGCAGCAGGAGGCTAGGGGCATCTTGCTTGCTGCTTGCAGAGTTGAGGAATGGGGAGAATGCAGCACTGCACAGGCACCGTCGCACCGATAAGAAGAGGAGTTCTAGCCTTGTCAGTAACAATCACAGAGAAAGAGAAAACACGGAATAATTAAGCACAAAAATTCACGGATTACTGCCTACTGCTACTATACCTTGTTTAACGCAAACTACATCTACAGAAGCAGAGAGCCTGCAGAGACGAAGACGATTGTTCGCTCGTTATCACGCAGAGCCTGCGCGCATCACAGCAGTTTTACCACAAGTAATACTTTTTGTTTACGTACCAGACTATGGTAAAGAAAAAGAGGCTCAGCTGTGAGCTGACAACCGATTCCGCTGGTGAAGCCAGTTTTGCGCGGTGGGGGTGTTGATCCGTATGCGGCACGTATTAATTCTGGGCACGGGTACCCTGTGACTGCCGACGAGCCAGTTTAATTTAAACTGAAATCTCAAACCTCACCTTCCTGTCTGCCGCTGAACACCTACCATGTTCAATACTGTACGTACAAGGCCAGCCGCCCAGTCTTACGCCAAGGATTGAAATCCCGCTGTAAACCGGACCGGTTTTCGTGAAAACCGGAAAAACCGGTCGGTCCGGTTTACCCGGGAGTCCGGTTTTTGAGTTTAAAATTTAAAAAAATTTAATAATTTGACAAAATTTGAAACAAAAATATATAAAAAAACTAGATAAAATTTCCAGCGCAATGGTGGAACAAGAACACAAAAATTCGATCGTTTGATCAGTCAAAAAAATCATGCAAATTTTCTGGGTTGAAAAAGGAAGGAAAAAAAGAAAAAACCCCTTTTCTTTTTTCTCATTTTGAACCTGAAAGCTTCATCGATTTTTTTGACCAAGCAAATGATTGAATTTTCGTGTTTTTGTTGCACTAATGTACTTCAAATGCGTCTAGTTTTTTTACATATTTTTGTTTCAATTTTTCAGATTTTTATTTTTTTCTTTTTTTTAATTTTTCCTCTCCAAATCGGTTTTTCGAATTTCGGTTCGGGTTTCTGGACATTTTGACCGGTTTACCGTTTATTTCGGAGTTTTTTGGTTCAAAATTTGGTTTTCGAAATTTGTAGCGGTTTCGACCGTTTTTCCGGAAAACCGGTCATTTCGGTGGCGCTCGGTAGCACCGGTCAGTTCGGGATTTCAATCCTTGTCCTACGCTACTGCTGTCACTAGAATGCCAAAAATGAAATATAGTATACGAGTTTGTTTATCTTCTTGGTTACTGACACATGTCTATACAGCACGATCAGAATTTACCCGAGCTCATCATGTCCGAAATGTTACTACCAGACAAAAAAAAAATGTTACTAGTACTATTTTGGCACAGGTATGAGATAGTATCTTCTTACGCAAGTATACTAGCAAGGGCCGCATGAACAAAGGAATTCGTGGCTTAAAATTTGGCCCAACACTAAATGTTACCAGTATTTTGAGTGGGCCGCACAAGCCAGCCTGTAGAGCAAACGTTCAGCAGCATCTCTACTCGGCAAGTCGGCAAGATCGCCCGTCTTGCCGAGTAGAACTGCCACGACATGATCCATCTGAAATGCATATACTACATTCATATCTCCAGACTCCAGTTCTACTAGTACAGCAGCCCGCCCGTCTCAGTGAAGGCATAAACAAGCAAAACAGCCAATGTTCCACAAAGGCAGCCGTGAAGCCTTCACTCCTGTAGCAGCCCGTGGCCGGCGTCGTCTCCAGCTCGGTGCTTCCGAGTAAGCAGGTACTTCTCGAACTCCTTCAGGTAGTCCAGGAGCAGCACACAGCCGAAGAGAAGGAACCCGCCAAAGTAGTTGCTGCCGCCCCCGCCACCCCCACCGCCGCCGCCGCCCTTGCCGAAACGGAACGGAGGGAACCCCCCACTTCCATCGTCCAGCTTTGGACCCTGGACTTTCCCTGGAACGGCCACAGATCGTACAAGTGAACTTTAGACATTTTGTTCAGTTGCCAAATACAATGAATAGAAACAAATTAATACTAAGTTAAGTTACATAGTTATGGTTCACGAATTCAAAGTTCTAACCTTTCTTATCGCGCTGAAGGGTTGCACTTGAGGATTTCTTCTGAACGCTTTGGGTTTGAGTAGCCTTGCATCTAACACTCTGCAGTAGATAGTGTTGTCACAGGAATGTTGGGACAGTGAAGTAGATCATAAGCAATATATGCAAGATAGCCTTTGCCCTTTCACCTGTAAATTTCTTACGCTGAAACTAAGCATTACGAGGAAGCATAAGTCGCACAACTTCAGATTTTATACGCCTATCATAAAATTGATGCTTCGGTAAAAGTTCTTTTTTTTTTTTTGACTGAACTAAGGCAGCCTGAACATCACATATTTCTAAAGATGTGATAGTAATCTAGGCATCTAGAAATTATACATGTTGAAGACATGTAACATGTCAAAAGTTATAAACAATAGAACAGAACAGACTACCAAATATGGCAAATCAGTGATCCATTCAAGCCATTGTGAACATGCGCATTTTGCACAGCAGACACTCCTTTCAAGTACAGATTGACAAAACTATTTCAAGTAAGCAGTGGGTACTGCAGCTTGATGATTCAACATAACTCAACGTTGCAATTTGGAGGCATTGATGAAAGGTATTAACACAGTAAAATATAAAAGTTACTAGAATATATAGGGAGTGCTTGGTCGGTGGCCATCACTCGCCACAGCCGAGTGTGGCGTCGCCACTTGTGGCTGAGAAATTTGGCGCCACAACTTAGGCAAGAAAATGAACTGCAAAGCCTGTGGCGGCTGCAGCTTTGCTCCAGACCAAACGCTGGCCTTTCTTTGTGTGGCGGCCCCACTCTGGCGTGGCGAACTATGGCCACCAAGCAAAACACCCCCATAGTTCAGAAAAGTGATGTGAGACTACTTTTTTTTTCCAGTAAGCTCTCCGTTCCATAAAGTCAGCATTACTTACTCTCAACATTGCTTTAGCAGGCAATTCCTGATCAAATGAGATGTGGTTAACTTTAGAATGGTGCAATCGTGAACCTGCCATATTGCAATAAGATATTAGTAAGCATTATCCAACAAATCGTGGTGCAAGTGCAAAAGAGATCAACAGGCCAAACTCTGAAGGTACGTGCTGATTTGACCTAGTAGTGTTACACATCAACCCATTTGACATTCTACTACCAAGTTCCCTAAAGAACCAATTTGTTCTACATATCTAGAGGGATTATGTTACACATGATTATATTATTAATGATGTGAATAAAGAGATTCTGTATGAGATATGTCAGTTTCCTGGCTGGGTTGAGTCATGGTGAATCTCCAGAGCGAAATTGAGAACAAGTTAACAAAAAAAAGGATGAAGTTAAGAGTAATGCAATGCCAGAAATTAGAAGAATATACGAAGCTTTTCTAAATGTGGCGACCAATTAACATGTCCGAGATGGAAAACCAATGTTACCTATTAATAACGAATACAGGGACAAACTAAAATGTTCAGAGCCAGTTTCATGTCAGCCTTGGGAGAACATAATGGCCAGACAATTGCAGAAGGTCAACTGATCCATGATCTTTCGTATTTCTGGATGTATACCAACAAATCTAATTCTTTTCACTTGCCAACAGTCTATTGTTACGTTTGTGGTCAGCCTATTATGCCCAGTTACACACTTCAAACCCAACAAGTTCTTCAATGTATAATGAAAAAGGGGAACAAACAAATTTAGAAAATGAATTTAAAAGTCACCAGAGAAGCTTGAGTCCAACAATCACCTCTATATCCCCTAGTTGAATTGCCAAAGATCGCCACTCCTGGCAACGAGCATGTGCTCAGTTGTGACATGATTGATTCAGTTCAATGCCTGGAAAGAACAATACATCAGAAACTTGCTACACATAAAAATGAAATGCCATGCTGATGCTTCAAAACAGGATACAACTCACTGCACATTGTGCAGTTCATAATACTAGAATTTTTTTTTTTCATTTGAGTAGCTATCTTAAGACAGAGAAAATACACAAAGATGGTAGTAGCATATCCATATAAAGATGAGCACATCATTAGTTTCTGTCAATTAAAGATGCCCAGGAAGGATGCAGGTCTAAGCATCCGTAGTCACTTGTCCATCCATTGCCATACTACTTGATGGGCAGCATGATAGATATCACTAAACCAGCGTACAATAACACCAACTATACTTACAAAACATTAAACAAGTTCCTGTTGCTCAAAATTGTTTCTGCAGGTAATCATTCTGCTGGGTTCCCCGCGGATCATAACAATATTCGACTGATTCTATCAAGAAGCAATGAGCATACAGAGGCGGACCGAGCAATAGCGCGAGGTAGGGCCGCCGCCCTACCTAACGCCAGCAGAGAAGAGAGACTCATGAGGAGCGGGAAAAAAAAGGGAAATCAGAAGTCGATAGGCAGTGGCAACCAGGCTCTGATTACTCTTCTCCGACAGATGAAATTCCCATCCCAATCCCCATATGTTTCCAGCACAGGGGAGACCCTGAGCAACGAAATTATCCCAATCCCCATATCATCCCGGATTGGGATGAAATCTTCGGGATCGACCTATCACCACTACGAGGTCAGCTACAAAAGGAAGGGGGAGGATTTTCAAGAGGACGGGGAAGGAGATCTCGGTTCTCACCTGGGGGGGGGGGGGGGGGGGGGGGGGGGGGGGGGGGGGGTTGTGGGGGGTGTTGGTCGCCGCCGGCGGGGCTGGTCTCGCTCGACCCCTCTCGAGCAGGAGAGCAGGGAGGGAGGAAAGGAAAGAGATCCTCTGCCGGAAGTGCGCCCGTTCATCTAGCATCGAACGGTCCAGCGTTGCTCACGTGGTTACTTCACTTGCAGGCAGGCCATAATGGCCCAACTGCCCCAACAACGTGAAACAAGGTCCAGTTCTTCGTTGGCGGATTTTCCTATATAAATCTTTCTAAACATATATAAATCTTCTATGGGAGTCGTTATATAGGAGTCAACTTGTAGATCTGTTTGAGATTTGTGCAACTCTAATCGGATGGACCCCACGCCCTGCATGCCGCCTGTGCGTCGTCGCGCACCCCGCCGCCACCGCTCTGCTCCCCGCCCTTGCTCTTCTCGCGCTCCGCCTTGCTCCCGCTGCCGTGGGCCACCTTGCTCTCGCCGCCGCTACTCTGCTCCCCGCCCTGCTCCCCACTCGCACTCTATCGTGACGCTGCGCCCCTGTCGCCGCTCCCCACCCGCCCTTGCGCCGCCGCCGCGCCCCGCCTCCGTACCCCGCCCTTGTGCGGCCGCTCCCTGCCGCGCCGGCGAAGAAGACGGCGAGGTGGCCTATAGGCTGTTGATCTACACCTTCTTATATGAAGATCCATCAACATATAGGAGGTCCCTTCGTTGGCTGCCTTATTGCCTGCGCAGCGAGTCGCCATGGCGGACGGTCGCGCAATATTTGAGACGATGAGAGGTTGCGCGGTGAGCTGCGCATGAACATTGGACGCCGTAAAGGAACCCGCAGCCAGTGGGCGGCAACGACATCATGCCTTGCCCTACACGCCGAGGGCAGAGGCACCTACATGGCTCTGCATCCATGAGTTGACTAAGTAATAAGATTATGCTTAGTTGGCTAAGTAACAAGATTGTGGTGAGACATAAAAACAATTAATAGAGAAGGCTAGAGTTCCATTTGCAGTAGAGCATATATTTTGCACCCGGAGTGGCGAAGCAAAGTTTTTTTTTTCCATTTTATTTGTCATGTACCTGTGTTTATGTCAACCAATCATGATAGGTCAGCTTGTTGTCGTGCCCACTCGACCCGTTGACATACTCAGATCAGTTGACAAATCAAGCCATATGGTTGAGAGTCGCCTAAGCTGCAATATGATATTTTTATGCGGGTAGTAGATTGATATTATGACTCAAGATTTTACTTTATCTATTATTATTTGTTTGTTGTTCATCCTATGTCAAACTTTGGGTCTTTAGCCATGATTTTTCTAGATTCATATAGATTAATGATGTAAGACTTATGCTTTTAGATTGTTCATGTGAAATACTTTCATAGTGTACAATTCGTATATTATTAAACTGTAAAAATTATAGCAATTATTGGTCAAAGGTAGGAAAAATTGACCGAAGACATGGTGAAAAATACTTACTAATCAATATTGATCCATGAAGCTAAATACTCTTGTCTTCATAGTTTCATCCAATTCTACCACCCACCTTCCAATCTACAAAACACAACATAACAAAAGAAAGCATAAGGATGCATAGAAGAATTTTAGAGAATCTTGCACATTAATATTTTTTTATAGATTTAAAACATAACATACATATGTAATATCTTACATTGTAAACAAAATAATTTTTGATTTCAGCATTGGACAAACATCAATAAAAGAAAATATGAATTTGCAAAGCAACGGTAAAATTAACCTTGCTGATCCTAGTTCCTATTAAAAGTAACATGCCTTCATTTGTTAAAGCATTTGTTTGACTAAGGCATTATTGGTTCAAAAGCGACACATCACTAAATTGCTTCGAGCGGTGTTGTGTGGTAGTAGTTCTACTAACTCCGTTCGCATATTGATGTCACTTCAGACAGCAAGATGAACTAAATTAAACCAACTCGTCATGTCGGGACGATATCATTTAAATCACGGAAGATGTATAAAACAAAATGGATCTTGAGGGGGGAATGGGGAAATCTGTTCATACTAAGTTAAACTAGCATGGTAACTGATTTTCCCGTATTGTTTGATTTTTCTTGTTGAAAGATGTCGTTTTGACTTTTTCTTCCTTCCCCTTTTCGACAGGCGAAACAAGGGAATCGAGAAAACCTCTGCTCGTTGAGCCGTTTGGCCGCGTCTCCCCCTCACAAGAGAAACCCTAATCCTCGTCCTCCCCTCCCTCCCAAGCCGCCTTCGCCATGACGCCCGCCTTCCGCCCGTCCCTCTCCGCCGCATCCGCCGCATCCGTCCCGCGCGGCTGCGGCGGCGACCGCTGCGCCTCCGGCCGCGACGCGTGGCCCCTCCACCACGTCCGCCACGAGGGCGTCTTCTGCCGCCTCTGCTCCTCCTGCGTCCTCCTCTACCACCCGGACGCCTTCTGCTCCGCCTGCCTCCTCCTCATCTCCCCCGACGCCGCCGCAGCCGCCGCCGGCGGCGACCCCGCCGTCGCCTCGCCCGGCCCCACCGCCGTCTGCTCCGACTGCGGCCTCTCCGTCGCCCATCTATCCTGCCTCCCCGGGGAGCCCGCCTCTTTCGTCTGCCCGCCCTGCGCCGCCGCCGGCGAGGGCAGGCCCTTCTCCTTCACGCCCCCCGCGCCCATCGGGTCCGGGCGCCAACGCGCGTTCGACGAGCGCTCCGCGCTGGTCCTCCTCGTCGCCGCCCGCCTTGCCAACGATTCCGTCGGGCGCGCCGCGGCCGCCGCCCGCGAGGAGGCGGAGCGCCGCGTCGCGGAGGCCGCCGCCGCGCGGAAGCGCTGCCGCGAGATGCTCGATTCCGCGTTCCGCGCTCTGGAGGCCGAGGCTCGGGAGCCCAAGAAGGCCCTGCCGCCGCCTCCGCCTCCGCCGCCCAAGAAGAAGACACCGAAGAGCAATGAGGCGAACAGAGACAGGGACAAGCTGCTCAAGCTCAACGCCATGCAGCAGCCTGCAGTGGCATTCGCGGCGGCCGCCGCCGCTGCAGCAGCAGGCACGATGCCGTTGCCCACGCCCTCATCATCCAGGGAGGAGAAGAAGCCGGTGAAACAGGAGGCGCAAGGTGAGCGAACACACATTGAGCCTCTGCAAACAGGCGGCCACTTTGTTCTATGTAATAATTTGTGTAAAATGCTCGCAGGTTCAGCGTCGAGAGAGGAACGCGCCCCATTGTTTGGGACATTGCAATCGTGAGATCGCAGACAGTGTGCTCTGCTTCTTCTCTTCCATTCCTTCGCTCTTTTGTGCAAACAAGCAATCTGAGGAGGAAATTCAGGTTCAGGGCTAGTATTAGTCTTGCAGAGTGTTCCCAAATCTAGATCCTGATTCTGGAGTCTCCTCACCGTAAATTCTACTCTTGACATGCTTGATGGATGATCCTTCCATCCATCCTATTTAGCTGGTTCGAGTCCTGTATTTTGATTTTTTCATTTGTTGCAAAAATGTGTTATTAGTGGATGAATGTTGGGATATGAAATGCAACCAGCTGTTCCAACTTCCATGGAAATTTTTGTTCTGTTATTCAGTTCCTTACTGAAGGAGCTGGATTGAGAAAGGCAGAAGTGCTCGTGCAGTTTTAGAACAGTGAGCAGGATTATTGCTCTTCCACTTTTGTGTTTTGGCATGCCATTGTGGATGTACAAGTTACTTCGTGGAGATAGGAGGCCCGTGGAATGCAGTCATATGTGGAATTGTGAATATCAGCAAGCTGTGTGCCGTCCTAAAATCTTATACTGGTTATTTCAACCTAATGCTGACAGTCTTTTGTGACCATTTGTAATTTACATAGGGTTTGCCGTTTGGTCTTTTCTTTTGTATCAGTCTTTTCAATATAAAGATGTCTATAGGTTGCTTTGATTTTATTAATTTTTGAAGAAAAAAAAAGAGAGTTGTAGAAAAGGCCACTCTAATAAGATGGAGTGGCATGAAACCAAACCATAAAGAGAAAGAGTAACATACTAGTACAATTTATTTCCAACGAAACTAACTCTTGCATATCAGTCACAAATGAAGTGAGAATAACTTCCCAAAAAATTACCCACAAGGTGACGTACAAGTGTGAAGAAAAAAACATGTCAGCACCATTTCTCCACATGCCTACATCAAAATCAGGCACCATGTAAAGCTCCATATCCCAAAACAGGAAAGCCAATGCAAAGCAGTTCGGGTAGTTCATCCCGTCTTTGCCTGTTCAGCATTAGGTATGGTCAGTTGCTTCTATTTTGTTCTTGAAATTGTTCATTGTGCAAAGAGTCCCTCCACTTGTTATGCGGCAAACGAAGCAATTGCGTCCATCTCTTCTTGGAGCAGTAGGGCATCGATGAATACGTCCAGGTTCTCCCCTTCCATAACATCAGCTATTGAGTGGTGTGTGATTCCAACACGATGATCAGTGACACGTCCCTGAGGAAAGTTGTATGTTCTGATTCGCTCAGACCTGTCACCACTTCCAATCTGCTAGCAAGTTAGGCCCAGCAAAACCAGTAGTTATATGCAACCAAGAAATTTCAAATCAGCATTTCAAGTCACCTGTTGTGATCGAAGCTTTGATCGGTCCATGTGGAGTCTCTGTCTTTCCATTTCATACAGTCGCGCTCGGAGGACTTTGAGAGCTTTGGCCTTGTTCTAAAGAGAGATCAAATTATATCATTACCATATCTATTCCATCATAAAGACAGGACTGACATGAATGCAACAAATATTGAGACCAGGCTAATGAAAACAAAGCTACGAAAAAGTATAGATGGAATTGTAAGATATGAAGCTGAGCATTAGGAACTTCCTGGTTTGAAAAGGGAGGCCCGAACAAAGGTACTAGAATGCGCATATAAGTTTTTTCTTTCAATAATATGTGCTAAAATGAAACCTCACCATGTGCTGTGATCTCTCATCTTGGATCGCAACTACTGTTCCAGTTGGAATATGAGTTATTCTAACAGCGCTATCAGTTGTATTGACAGACTGACCGCCAGATCCACCTGATCTGTAGGTATCAATTCTCAGGTCCTCATTTCGCAGTTGGACATCAACCTGTATTTCAGAGAAAAAAAAGTTTCCATGAACAGATGGACAAAGCTTGAAAGTTAAAAACGGAGTGATCAGAATGCTAAATTCAATTCCAACCTCATCAGCTTGAGGAAGAACAGCAACTGATACAGCACTGGTGTGCACCCGTCCAGATTTCTCAGTTACTGGCACGCGCTGCCATGAGTGGGGTAGGTCAAATGACAGGAAATCCAAGTAGGAAATATGGTTGATATAACAATTGTTACTCATCATTGTACCTGAACTCTATGAATGCCACTCTCAAACTTTAGTTTTCCATATGCACCAGGGCCTGATATTGTTCCACTAGCTTCCTTCATAGAAATGAATAACGGTAGAAAATGTTGAATTAGAAGATTGGACAGAACTTCCAAACATAGAAGTTTGTAAACATATTAATGCTACCATGAAAAACCAGGTGCATATATACACACCGGCGCAAATATAAAATGTTAGGAAATGCTCACAAAGGCTTGTACCTTATATCCTTTTAAAGTAGACTCCATTATGTCAATAACGTCAAATTTCCACCCATTCTTCTGGGCATATTTCTCGTACCTATAGCATTGAAAAATCGAGTTTCAGTTACACAGACCAAGGATGACAATACATTTCCTCCGGAGCAGCATCAGCTAAGGAAACTAAAACCTACATTTTGAATATATCCATCGCAAACAAGGATGCCTCTTCTCCTCCAGTTCCTACAGTATCATCATCGTCGATCACCCGTCGCCCAATAACATGGTAAAACTGCTAGGAAGAAATTTTGCTGATAATGTACAGGGCAAGCTCTGACTTACCTGCCCGCACCTCCAGTATACAATCCCTCTCATCTGCTTCATCTTTTGGAAGCAGTGATCTAAACAGCTCATGCTGCAACCGTTTCTCCTCCTCGATAGCCTCAAGCAGCTCCTCAGCAGCCATCTCACGCATGTCTTTGTCTTCACGGGCGTTTGTTACCAGAGATTTCAAACCCTCAATTTCCTGCAGAAAAATACAGCAGCTTCTCACTCAGTCAACCCTTTACAGTTCATACGGCCTGTAAAATGTGACTGGATGCACACCTTCTGCTTCGACCTCAGCTCCTTGATCATCTCCATCGTGCCCTCGAGCTTGTGAAACTCCTTGTTAGCCCTTGAGTACTCCTCGGGCGAGGCGGCTGGCTGTCTTCATTCAGACCACATTCACATCAAGGCTAGGCTATTGCGCTATCTTAAGTTTTGCAAAAAAAATGGTGGTGTCTATGTGTTTACATGATATAACAAATGAGGAGCTTGGTGCACGCCCATCCGAAATTACCTGGTTGATTTGGTCCTGGAGGTACGCGCTCTTCTGCTCGATCAATTTCATTCTTTGCTCCATGATCGCCACCAGGTTCGCAGGCAGCTCCGGGCTCGTCTCTAATGCAAAGTAAGGGGAATAAGCAAAAGTTTTCCTTCTCGCAGAAGCTCAAATGTCACAGAAAAAAAATTCTAATACAGGCGGGAACTTTCGAAGTTCTCCAAGCGCAATCGCACTACGAGGTGCGAACCCAGAGATCAAGGAGCAGAGGAAAGCGCAGCTGGAGCAAGGCAGAGGAGAGGTGCTCACCAGCGGTGGAATAGAACCGGGGAGGAAGGGAGGGGCACCTCCAGGGGACCGGAGAAGACGCGGGGGCGCCGGCTGGGAAGTGGCGGAGCCGCCGGAGCGCGGCAAGGGCGCCGCCGCCGCATCGGCGTAGGTGGTGCTGCATCACGGCTGCGGCGGCGGAAGTGCGAATCGTGGCATTCAGGTCCGGGCCCTCTGGGGTTTAGCTGAGAAATACGCCTCTGACATCCATTGACGTAATGTGCACCATCCGCTTTCTGACAGTTGTTGCAAACTCCATGACTTTACCGTTTTAGGATCACAGTTTGTACTTTTCAGGCCTGGCTCGAAACTGAAAGGGCGTAATCTGAAACTAGATTCATTCAGACATTGTTGGATTCGGAAAGCGGTGATGGATAAATGCCACAATGATATGAATACATTTCATGGATTTAACGTCCTTTTCTTGTATGTCTGTGAGTAATACATAATTAATTTACATTGTTACGATCCTACCCTCTTTTTATCTTCTCCCCTCTGACAGTCTGATGAATTATGATCCTACCATCGTCCCAAACTGCAGTGCAGCTGAACAGCTTCGTCTTCTACCTAGCTTGGATACTACTACTACTACTACACCATCATCATCATCATCATCACCACAGGAAGAAGCGCTCATCACAAAGCAACCAGAGTCGCAGACCGGTTGTCGAAGCTCTCGCCATTGTTTTCAACTGAATGCCTACCGAAGATCTGCTCAATCTTGAGCACACCAAGTTCGCTTCCAATCCTCTCACAGAGCTGCAAAACACATTTCATAAAGCAAAGTCCCTTAAGTCACCAGCACGGCAGATATTTCTTCCTACTGTTACAGTGAAGCCATATGACTGAAGTTCAGATGTTTTTTTCTTTTTGAACTAACTGAAGTTCAGATGTTAGCTGCAGTGTTTTACCTGTCTGTACAAAGCAGGGTCACCATGGGATTTCTTAAGCTCTACAACATACAAAGAGGGGCCAAGCTCAAATACCTGTGATCACAAACAGCACACAAGTTCTTAGCTGATCTTCATCTTTTACCAGAGTTGCCATTATATATATAGCAAAAAAGTAGTGCAGTTACCTCAGCGCAGACTAGAAATGATGTGGAATCCCTATTCTTAGGACTCTTTGATCCGGTGCAGTCTAGCATCAGTTTGAGCTGAATAACATGCAAATCATTGTTAGTTACGAAACTTCTGATGAATTGTAAGGGCTTGTACAGAGTACAACCTTGCTGTGCCCCCTGTGAACTTGGAAACCCATCTCACTTGCAGAGCTTTCGATCTTGTTGAACAAATCCTTGGGTTCAGTTGTTGATGTAACCTGATCTTCCTTTGGGACACTTCCTGCAACGAGTCAGTGTAATTATTATGAGCTCGTGGGGTACTAGAACTCAGAGTGTTCGGGTGCATGTAATTACAATGTGATGATGGTGGAACCTTTTTTTTGTTAGTAGTTCATGTCAAATCATTTGCATACCTCTTCCTCAAAAAAGCCTGAAAGGTCAAGGGATGATGCCATTCCAATCAACTGAAATGCGTTGATCTGATGAGTCTTCTCATCCCCAGCTGCTTCACTAATTTGCTTCAGGAAACAACAAAAGGGAACCGAAATTCACCAATCAGTACCTAGAAATATGAAACGATCTTTGTCTATTTGCAGGACACAGATAAACTCCCACACTTTTTTCAGGCAGCCTGTTCATCTGTATATACCTCTTTGACAGGAAGCACTGCATCAAGCTGTGAATCTTCATCTTCATTCTCATATGGAACAACAGGAATATAATCTTGTTTAAACCACTCATGCGCTTTGATTCCTGCCATGTCGATCCTCTTCATTGGATTTGGCTCAAGAATTCTCTGAAGAAGATTTTGCGCACCAGCGAAAGCCACTTTGGGATCTCAGTCTCACCCCTGAAAATCTAAAATCAGCAAGGCATACATTAGTACCGCTAATTGCAAAGGTCTCAGAGGACTACTATAATTTCTTGTAGTAGCTAGAAAGAATTCATAAGAAGTATATTTGGTTGAATGATTACCTTCTGATAAAGAACAACAATATTTCGATCGTCAAACGGAAGATATCCTACGAGCATTATATAAAGAATCACTCCACAGGACCAGATATCTGACAAGGATCCATCGTAACCTCTGTTCTGCAGAACCTGCAGCCATTCAGTAAGAGAGTCAGCACATGTGCAGCAATAGAAATTCTCGAAACGAACAAGAGAAGAAATTTCAGTCTGGAAGCATTATCTATTTTGAGTTGTTTACCTCAGGGGCAATATAGTTGGGGCTACCACAGGTTGTATGCAGCAATCCATCATTCTGTGCGTGTACAGTAGCAAAGGTCAACTTAAGTGTTTATAATAAGGAAACCATTTGAGATAACTCAAAACAGATTATTCCATATCATACCCCCAGCTGTTGTGGTAGAGCACTGAGACCGAAATCAGAGATCTTGATGTTTCCTTTACGGTCAACTAGAACGTTGTCAGGCTGCAACAGTCGAAAAATCAGAAATGGTTAAGCGGGCACTTCGATATATATGTACGTGTTGAATGTAACAACATTAAGAGAAATGAAAAGGCATTTTCTACCTTGAGATCTCTATGGTAGACACCCTTTTCATGGCAGTAGCTCACACCATCAATCAGCTGCTGAAAAAGCCTCCTCCCCTCTTCTTCATTGAGTTTTCCCTTGACAGCCTTTCCAGTTGCAGCAAAGACAACCAACACGAGCATTAGACCGTACTATCTGACAAGAGGTTCATTCTGAAAAGGAGTAAAAGGAACTGCTGAAAAGAAACAGTGTGTGTTAAACTTCACGTGCTTACAATCCTGTCAAACAGTTCACCGCCATTGACATACTCGAGCACCATGTAAATCTTGGTCTTGCTAGCAGCAACCTGAATCAGGAGTCATAATCAAATGACGAAGAAGAAAATATCTTTTCAACAATTCGCATATTTACGTGATCGAACAATACATCCTATTATAAAATTTTGCAGACACGCGCGTGAATCAGGAGACCATATAAAGTTTTGCAGGATCCTTTCGTTTTCAGAGAAATAAAACCAGTGCTTGCATGTGAATCGGATAAGGACGGAGCAACTGCATGCAGTGCTGCTAGTGGCCTGCACTGGATGTAGCCATTGATTGCAACACATGCAGTCGTAGCTAGGCCGTTGCAATCCAAAATAAGTAACCTTGGCATGTGATCATACTCGGATACTCTGTATCATGGTTTCCTGGAAACATCCCCAGATACTACAAAATTGATGCTAAGCATTTTGGTGTTCGAGGCCACAATCCTCGAAGGAAAAGAAGTGTTCGTGGCCACAGGATTGGAACCATGAGGACAAGAGGCATCCGGTTCTGGAGATAATTGGAGGACCCCCACACCATGGACAAGACGACATGGTGCACCGAGTCCACAGGGTCATCTTTTGCTAGCAGAAGATCGAAGCGCAAGGTCAGTGGGGCCACACGTCTGCTCCAGCGTGGCATGGAGCGGAAGCTGCTGTGGGCCCACGCATCTGCATGTGCGGGAAGAACGCACCATACAGAACTGCTCAACACTGACATTTTGTTTGGTTGACCCTAGTTAGATGTTGCGCTACCAAAATGAAAACCCCACCCAAATCCTTTGGCGTACCAAGGCAAATACTCCCGGAGAATTAGCGAATATACTTGTGACGAAAACTGAAGTGATCCCTGGATCATCATACTAGTAGCAACTACTAGCATCGTTTAAGGAGGATCTTAACTAATCAGTGCGAACACGGTCAGTGCAAACTAATCGCTACGCCAGACGATCGACCGATCCTTCTCCTTCGTCAATTGTCTCATAGTAGTAGTAGAGTTTTGTTAATTTGTCTACTTAATAAATGAGTCCACAAATTCCGTATGGAACTTGATTTTCCGTAATAATCAGTAATAATAGGAGTACAATAAATAAGTAGGAACAGAAATCAATCCACTGGTGAGCAGTAAAATAAATGCGCGGCGCAGAGCAGAGGAAATGGAGAGACGGATGGACGGACGGACCTCGTGCAGGCGGACGACGTTGGGGTGCTTGAGCATCTTGAGCGTCGCGATCTCCCGCCGTATCTGCGCGCGGCGCCACCAGCCGGAGCCAAGGGAGACGACCGGCCAGTCAAGTCAGCCTCGATCGACTGACTTAACAAGCAGAAAGGAAGACATGATCGGCTACTACATACCTGGTCGTCGATGCGGAGGGAGAGGATCCTGGCGCGGTCGAGGATCTTGACGGCAAAGTGGGCGCCGGTGCCGCGGTGGCGCGCCTGCTTCACCTTCCCGAAGCTGCCTTCCCCGACGGTCCGCCCCATCTCGTACGCGCCCAGCAGCCCGACGCCGCGGCCGCGCCCAGCTCCCGCCTCCGCCTCCATCTCCCGCGCCGCCGCTCACCATCGACCGACGATGGACTGGACCAGCAAGCAGCTGCAGTGCCAGTGCGCGATGGAGACGAGACGACGACGGCGGGCGGCGCACGTGACGCGCGCTCGAGATTCCCGCGCTAGCTCGATCAATAGGAGTAAGACTCGATGGGGAGTGGTGGTTGCTGCATGTGCGTAGCGTGCGCGTCCGTATCCACTTGTTGGATTCTTCCTTCCGCTTGATTCGAATCTGCGACCGGAGCGGAGCGGGCGGGCCGGGGAAGAAGAGCAGCCAAAGAGGAAGGGAGTTGCACTGAAACGGAGCCTCGTATTTATAGCTCTTTGCCACACTGTTTTGATTTGATTCATGACTGTCTCATCTGCCTTTTGCTCCTGCCCCACCTCATCCAGATCCAATAAAACTCTCTGCAGCCTCTGCACAAATTTGCTGTGTTGATCTTCCCCGGGACACTGATCAACAGGTCTTATCTAACCGGAGTTCATCATTTTAAAAAACAGATTAGCTAGTTCTCCGATCGATCATTTCTTTCTCAGGGAATCGAGAGTCCTGTACTAGTTCGACAAAACATTTCTGCAAAAAGATATTCCAAGTATAAAAAAAGTGATGTATGGATACTACGCCTGATATGAACATCAAGATGTAGCTGTAGTGTTGTACCAAAATCTCGATTTTTTCTTTTCCTTTTTGAGGGAAGCATCAAATTCTCTCGGACGTCACAGACAGGGCCGGCCAACAGTCAAGGCCCACCCTGGCCCACCCACCACGTGGTCCAATCTAGGGATGAAAGCGGTCGGGAAACGGTCGAAAGAAGCCTATATCGTTTTCAGTTTCATATTTTTTCTCGGTAGCGAAACCGATAGCGGTACTAGCGGAAATAAATACGGCGTCGGTGTTACGAAAATATCGAAAATGGAATTATTATGACAGAGATATACGGTATTGATCGGGAATCGATATTAATTATCGGTAATACAAATCACAGTCATGTATTAGCTGTACCACATCATGTATAAAAATATCAACTGTGAATATGTTATTTATACTTGAACTAGCTATAAATGCATCATAAAAGACGCGAGACATTTGAAAGGAGATGTTCAAATTAAATAAGTAGCGCCATTATCATTTATTGCCTATTTTAAATATAATATATATTTAGTTAGCTAGACTATCATAAAACGGTAAAATAGTTATGGTAATTTCCGGTCTAAAACGGAAATTGTCGAAAACGATCGGTAAAGTCTAAAATAGTTTTCATTTTTGTTTCCACCAAATACTTTCACTTTTGTTTTCAATTTTTCGGTATTTCATTTCCAACTATTACGGTCGGAAGAAGTCGAAAACGAGCCTCGGTTATCCGATAAATGCCACTTTTGCTTTCATCCCTAGTCCAATCGGGTGGGGTCGCCCTGAATGGCGCTGCACGTACCCGCGGGCGAAGGAAACAAACCGCTAGTGATTCTTAAAAAAAAAAAACGCTAGTTTTCCACATTCCACTCCACCGGCGAAACTTCTCCACTCGTGCGTGCATCGCCAACTTCTTCTCACCATACCCCGAGTCCGGAGAATTACCATGCTACCCCTCCGTGGCGTTCGAAAGCCTTCGCCGCGTGGCCGTGACGCCGTCCAACGGAGGGGCAGTTTAGGGAGGCGAAATGGCGTGGCTGGAGGTGATTAGGCTAGGATAAGAACGGGTGCGTGCATGCATGGAAAGGCAACACTGATGAAAAGACAAAGATGCTGGTTTACTGGTCGACGCAAGAAGCAGCACTTGTTGACCTGTGTACGTGAGCTAGTTGGTGGTGGCCTTTTTCCCCCTTGATTTGGAGGGCCCGATGGCCACTGCTTTTGTCCAGGAGCCAGTGATCTCGAACGACTAGCAATAATCCATTCCACTCCTAGTCTTGCCACTTGGTTGTCTCCAGAGGGCGATTGATTAGTTTGTAAGTATAGTGGGCGAGGGTACAAGTGGTGCGGCTAATTGGTCGCCACGAATTGAAGGACTTGCTCTGTCTCGAGGTCATCGGCGTCACTCTAGGAATTTGGAATCTTGACACAGCAAGAACACTTTTGGACAAGCGTCGTCGGCACGCATTGTGTCATCTATTTCTTCTTTACTCGCGAACAGAGTGACGCCTTTGGCATCCTCGCAAATTCATCCAGATTGTTAACGCTTATCCACCGACCACACGTAGGTGGAGAGTCACCGCCTACTTATAGAAACTAGTAAATATGAAAAGTCTGTTGCCAAGTTAAGCTAACGGAGAGACTAGGAAATAACGTAATTCCACATCGCGACTGGGCTATAAATTAAAGGTGTCTTCGAAATGATGACGTAATGGAGAGCACATATCAAGTATATATATGAGGAATGAAGAGTTTTCAGTCTTCATATATTGCAGGATGAAAAAGGCCCGCCGCCACTGCAGGCTTTAACTGCATAGTGCAAGCCTCTACATCCAAAGATATATTTGGTGGATAATTATTATAAACTGAAACGCAAAACCGTGAAAACAAGCCACCCATACCAACGACTAGTATTCACTGCTAATTTCTGCAAAACCATCATTCATGTCTCCATTGTTGGCCTGCTGTGCTTGCGAGCGGGAACGGACACAGCATGATGGTGTTGAGTATTCCCAAGAACTAGGTGAATTCTCGCGCGTTACTGCGGGAATCGGGTTATGTGAATTCTCCGCATGTTGCGGCAGAAATCGGAGGATCAAAATTATGTTAATGTCAGATGAATGATACAAATGACAAACTGTTATTACGTACTAGCATGGAGTATATATTGTAGTAACATTTAGATGTAAGGTGGAACAACAATTTTTTTACAGTAATACATTTTTTCGATGATACCCAAGCAAACTATATCTTACATCAGGATGTTGAATAGCGAAACTGTATTTACAGTGTAACACTATCTAAAGAACCTCTAGCTGCATTAACATCTATAAGCATTTTTCTTGATGAACCATGAGCAGTACTGAGGAACCATAACAGCAACCTTGATAGAACCCTGTCATATTGGGATATATAAGTTGCTAAATAACACAGTTCACCAAATTAATATGATTGGGCTATTCATGAACGATTAAGTTTTTGATTAGGAGAATATGATCGAGATACCTTCGTATTGATGTACTGTGTGATTTATTGACCAAGAACAGAACTCTGGCTATATATCATCAAAAAAATCAGTACATGATTATGTAAACATATTGAAGATGGACCATAAGAACGATGCAACCGTACGCTTTGGACATGGAACTGAATTGAGATTGGATAGGAAACCAAAATTTGAGTCAAATGAAGGCGAAGATAGACGTAAGTCAGCTACCTGCAGATAAGATTAAATTGTTAATTAGTACATCACGGTCGGACTGTGGCTAGCCAAATTTCTACTAATGACAAAAGTAACGAACACACAACGAATTAAATAATTCGTCTCCGCAACTTACTGTAACCAAAAGAATCAACATCGTTGATAGGCATGTGAATGTCATGTGCGCAGATGTACCAGCAGTGTAGAATAAGTGCAGAAACATGCAGAAAACGAAATGAAGAACAAAGATGCTTTGGAGCAACACCTGTGCTGGGAGCGTTGACACCAAGAGCTGCAGATGAACAGTTGCACATGGAGAAACAACTGATAGAAGCTGCAATTGGGAGCGTAAGGTTGGTAGCATCCTAACAGAGATGGCAAAGAAGGTTGTGCCATTGAGCGTCAGGTTGCTTCGTTATTTAGGAGCAAAAATTGGAGGAGTGTACATTAGTTGCTGCATTGATGACGTTGGCCTTGATTGCTCAGTAGGGGTGGGCGTTTCTTAAGCCTTTATCTCTTCGGCAGTTTCCTGTAGCCTACATTTGTGATAGCTTCCCATTGAACACAACGGAAATAAAGGGAGCTGACGAGGAGGGAAGAGAGATCGCCAGGGACATGCAAACCTGCGGAAGGGCTGAGATAGGGCGGTCAGGATGCACTGCATAGCTTGATCGGACAGACCAAATTGTTTGGATGACGGGGAAGCATGTGGATTCAGCTTTATAGCAATTAGTGATGGTTAGTGGGTTGCCTCTATATAGTATATATAGATATGCAACTTGTCGAGGTTTTAGGGTCTCGATAGTTATTTTATGGGTGTACGAGAATCAAGAACACGATGGTAACACAGGAGACGAGGGTTTATACAGGTTCAGGCCGCCAAAGGCGTAATACCCTACGTCCTGTGCTGATACGATGTATTGCGAGAGAGTTTTCTGTAGGTCTCCTGCTCGCCTTATATAGTCGGGGGTGTAGGGTTACATGGATCTAAACCTAGTCGGTTACATAGTAAACAGCCTTGTAGTACAAGTTGATTGATGTTTATCTCCTGACCGAGTGGGCCGACTGACTTTAGGTCCATCGGGTCACCTGGGCCTCCTTGGGCCAAACCGAATCCCTATTATTGGATCATCGGCCTTGTTGTATCTTGAGTATACCCGGGTCTCATATTTTCGACACAACTATTTTTTTTTTTGATCGCAAGCTCACTCGTGTTTATTCATCTACCATCAGGCCAGAGAAATCTCAACCCACAAGATTGGCTACAAATTCGGGGAAGGGATCAGTCCACACAAGAGGCTGATCCGAGTCCCAACCCAACCCAACACGAGCAATGTCATGAGCTACTGAATTACAAATACGTGAAACATGTTTGATGTCCACACGAACAAAGTGCTGACGGATTAGATCACGGGCTTCTACAAAGAAAACACCGCCCGTGGCTTGATCATAGGAACTTGTCTTGAGCGCCGTCACCAGATTAGCAGCATCAGTTTCCAGTAGTATGCGTAGAGAGAGCCGCCAGACATGCCTGAGCCTCAGAGCAGAGAGCATCATGCACAGCTTCTAGTTTACCTACCCCAGCAAGAATCGCCTGTCCCTCATGGTCACGAACCACAAAGCCCCAGCTGCCTTTCTTTTGTGCTTCACAAAATGATCGTCGATGTTCACCTTGAGCCAGTTCGGTGGTGGAGGAGTCCACTTCCCAACTGTAGCCCTCCGCTTCGTTTCTTTTATTTTCTTCATGCTAGAACTATCCATCCGTCATCAGCGCTCTGTATAGTGGGTGCACATTAAGTATACTTTATGTTGGGCTCCATTTCTTTGCTTTGCAACAAAAAGCCTTTTGTTCGGCTCCACAGGCTAGCTGCATGCCCACAATCCATGGCCCATATTGAGCAGACACGGCCCAAGTCGACGGATGGCCGGATGCCCAGTGGTTGGTTTACCTAGTTACGTCGCTCTCCGTTGCGCTCTGCTGCAGTGTGTCTGGCTGTCTGCTCGTCACTCATCTCAAATCGAGCACCAAATCGAAAGAACTGCCCGCCACGCCCTCGTTTGAGACACGCCGCTCCAGGCGCTGTGCCGTTGTCATCATCTAGCTCCGGCCACGCCAACGCTTGTCATCGAGCCGCGTGCTGCTTCAGACGACGACGTGCCTGCCGTCGAGCCGCTGAGCTCCGGTCGCCGCGCCCGCCGTTAACGTTGCTCCTTGCGCCACGCTCGCAGTCGAGGCGTGCATGCTGCTCTGGCATCGCCCTTCTCGTCGTCAAGCCTGCGTCCGCTCCCGCCGTTGTCCGCCCCATGCTAGCGCCTCGTCCAGCGCTCTGGCCATGCCCGTAAACGACGTGGTGGTACATGTTTTTACGAGGCCCGTAAACGAGGATAAGCCATATATAATATCCAGACGTCATACTCTTGAGTTCTTGGTAGGGTGTTAAATCCGATGGATAATTTGCCTAACTGACCGCGGATGTACATGTCGAGCTGGAGGAACACTGACACTTGACGGGGAACGAATTAATATTCTGCTAGTAGTACTGACAATCAACTAATTGACAGCATATTACTCGAAAGGTCGACTTGATCTATCATCATAGTGATGGAATTTACGCTGTCAGTTCGATTTATTCTTTTTACAACCTGCACATAATGTTGAAGAGATGAACGAGGCAGTTTTTATCACACAAGTGTGTGACAAAAGGTATATCAATCATATCCACTGAGAAGACCAGATCAAAGCTTAGAGCGCCCAAATGTTTGTTTACATGTCCATTATCCAAGACTCCAAGTGATAAGTGACCACTCTCACTGCGTTACTAACAGTTGGCCAGGTGATCCCATCCTTACCAACTACACCTCCCCCTCTCTGAAATTTCTGTCAGACGTTGACCAGTCGCTGAATAAAACCATCAAAGCGATGCAATGAAGCCACATGGAAGAGTGTTCGGTCGCTCACCCAGTGACACGAAACAAAATTTCCATTTATGATTATCCGAGTTAAAGTTTAGTACTATTAACTTTATTATCAGCTGTAACATGTACCAATTATCCTCTCAAGAGAAAACATTTACCAAATATTAATATTCAGACTGGGCAC
Organism: Eragrostis nindensis; assembly: GCA_012490785.1. Lineage (NCBI taxonomy): Eukaryota > Viridiplantae > Streptophyta > Magnoliopsida > Poales > Poaceae > Eragrostis > Eragrostis nindensis. The sequence goes on from JAAXCT010000691.1 coordinate 174,174, forward strand.
ACTAGTGTACGTAATAACGTAGACATGACATAATTATTAAATAATCCTTTTGCTTTCCTGTAAATGTGATGCGATATGTATCAGCCGTACGGTAGGTCGCCGGCTTCAGTTCATATTTCTGGTGCAGCAATGACTCCAAAAGACGACTTGCTGACTACCTAACTGGTTGATATTCCGTCCATTTCTCTATTCAACTTGTCTCAACTTTTTTCCACGGGAGAATAATTTTCTCCACCTTTTCCCCCTGCTGGGTGGCCTGTTCTAAACTGTACAAACATTTCCAACAATTGGAATCTGTGGGTTATTCCACAGTTCATGAATTTCCACTTGCAGCCAGTGGGTTTTCACTTTTCAGTGGTCATTTCTGCTTGAGTGACTTGTGAGTTGTGATTGACATCCTGAACTGTTATTAACAAATTAATAATCCATGCATCCTCCATATCTTTGGTGGGACCACATACTGCACCAGGACTTTTAGCTTGCTGTATGTTTCCTTTCCGAGTGCTTCAACAAGAAATTCTTCTCAAGATCCTCCACTGGGATAAACCTGAAGAAAGGATTTTTAGTTGGGCACTATGTACGTACTATGGTGATCTATAGTGTTTGCGTCAACCTCCATGAACTGTTGTCATATAGTATTTTTGTTAATGTAATTTGAAAAGGCTTGCTCCAAAGATCTTGACAATGGGAACAAATTAACTGTCAACACATGTTTGGTTTGTTGAGATGCATATAAAATTAACCTACACATCCAGCAATTAGATATGGTAGTATGATGAACGGTTCGCATGGGCATAACCGATTCCAAATCCAACAAAAAACAGTTGATATAAGGAAATTATGCATCTGTTGAATCTGCTAAAAATGGCTTGTCAAACTTTACATTCTTCACCTACCTATGAATGTTACGGTCATAACGAAAGTTGCACGAAATCCAGCCGCGGTTTTTAATCCAATCGTGAAGTGGGAGGATGAAGAGTCACTCATCAGCACACTAGCTATAACTAGAGGCTATACGTACTCATTTCGTTGGAGGAGACAACCTACCACACGGAAGCTACCTAGCTTTCTCATTAATTTGTGAGTTGTGAGTGGACCAAGAGACTTGTTTCAAAATTCTATCCACGCGGAAGCTACCTAGCTTTCTCATTAATTTCTTCAAGGCATGTAATGCCTTAGCTTGGAAAGGATCGATCCAAGGTTATCTCTGCCGTGCCTTAGCAAAACCACCCGAAGCAATGGCCTTGCTACTTGCCCTGCAGATTAACTAGGTACACATTTCAGCTAATATATACTTTGGTGATCAAGAAAAGATTACAGATGCTTTGAATCGATCCTTACTCAAACAGCTATACTGTTTCCATCCAATTAGTTATGTTGCAACCTAGCTTGTATTATCTATGATATATATCGGCATTTGCATAGCTAGTATTGTTCTATCTCCATCTCAAAATAGTTGTCGCTCATGACTTTCAGACATCACGTTTGACCGCTCGTTTTATTCAAATTTTTTGTACAAATGTTACTTATTTTTTTTCATAACATGATTTATCAGTAAAGGTAGTTTCACCATGACATATTCGTTTCACCATGACGATCAAATGTGATGACCAAAAGTCAAAAAACGACAACTATTATGGCACGGAGGTAGTATTATATGAAATGTTTTTTTCATCATTATTTTTGTCACTATTAGTTATACCTGCTTGTCACAATGCTCAATTGGTTGTCCTAGCTCGTTGCCCTGCTCACGTTCATCACGTTGCTCGGCTAGTCGTTGTGCCAACTCGTTATCCGTCCCGTCTACACTCTTGTCCCATCGTGCAAAGGCTAGTACCTTGACGCATTATTTCCTTCGTTCCACTCGCCTTCTTGGCCCTGTTGTTGCTGCATGCGTGATTTCTATTACGAATGCTACGTACATGTAGAATATGTGAAAAAAGAAAACATAACAGGAATATAGACTGATATTTAGGATATGTTGCTATTTTTATTATTGTATCATTATTATTTTTATCACTATTATTTCTACTTGATTGTTTTCATAATGATAAGTGATAATTATGTGTAATGTTTAATCTTATATATAGGTATTTGTTTTCATAAGATCTGCTCCCTGATTGCATGAGTATCTTTAAAAAAAGAGTGCTATCGGGATAAGTAATCACGACTGGTTTTGGAGCAGACATCAACAATCCCTGCCATGGGGTTGAAAACTTCAAATAGCATTGTGGCATGCCGGCGGTGTTTTTCTTTTTTCTTGTTTTGGCTAGGAGGACGGTCCTGTGTTTCATCTGAAAATCACGGAGGGGATGGGACCGGGACCACCACACATTTTGTATTTTTTTATTTGTTAATGGCAATGGTGTAATTTTAAAATTATGTGAAGGGTATGTACTTTGGACTAGTTTTTCATAATGGCAGTGATGAGTAATTTTTCTTTCTTCTCGGTCGGTCGTTACATTGGTTGAGATTTAGCATATTATTTACTTGCTAATTAGATTGACAACTTAATTAAGATATGCCCCCTGATGTCATGAGTATCATTAGAAAAGAGTGCTATCGGGTAGGGGTGAAAACGGATCGGATACGACGGATAGTGCTCATCCCGCATCCTATCCTATATTTTCAATTGGGATTCGGAGTCGGAGCGGACACTGCCAGATACTCCCTCCGTTCACAATTATGTCATTTCAGACTTCTTCAATTTTCTCAAATTACATGTCATTCTCACTTCTCGATGAATATTTCTCTCTTCTCAATACATCCTTCTCTATTCCCATTACACCTCTATCTCTACCTCTCTCCTCCTTATTTTCTGTGCACTCACTTTTTCCACCTCTTCTTAATTCTCGTACTCAAAGCTAGAATGACATCTATTTCTAAACAGAGTTAGTAATTATTTCTACATCTCATACCCTGTCCCATTTTTTGTTCGGACTTGGAGTCGGACACTGATATTATCATATAGTCTGCAAGGATAAAAAATCAAAAGATAGAGAAGCAATTAGAGTAAAAAAAACACACTGTCCATGATTAAAATCATTTTGACTATTATTTAAGTTAATCTCTTGATTTTACACCATATTATTTGGTCTATAATCATTATAAACTTCTTCATATCACACGATATTCGGATTCGAGCACGAATAGCGTCGATAATTATTGATGCATCCTGCATTTATCTATATTGATTTGATGCGGATTCGACAGTCGGTCGGTCGTATATTATCCGTCGTGTTTTCACTCCTACTATCGGGAGAAGTAATCACTTCCTGGTTTTGGAGTAGACGTCAACATTCCTTGCCATAGTGTTGGAAACTTCAAATAGCGTTGTGGCATGCCGGCGGTGTTTTTTATTCTCGTTTTGGAAGGGCGGACGGTCGTGTGTTTCATCTGAAAATCACAGATGTGTCGGATTGGTAGGGATGGGACCGGGGCCACCACATGTTTTGGATTATTTATTTCGTAATAAGTATATTGAAAAACTAGTTTATATCTACTCGTCATAAGCATATTGTCTGCAATCGATCCTTCCCTCTTTTTTTTTCTAGCTTCCTGTAATGATGCAATCTGAACCGACGATCGGACGGCCCAAACTGCTTGAACAGTCCAGCATCGTCCGTTGCTCCATCGAGCGCGTGTGGGGTCTTCACTTGATCCCTTCACCTACTACCACCTTCAAAAGGAATCCGTTCCACGCTCGATGATCGCTTCCATGATAGGAGACACCTTGCCAATAAATTACAAGTTGTGCTACCAAAAAGCGATCGCATATTGGTTTTCTTATCACTTGTGGCCATTAGACGTCCTCTCGGGCCTATATATACACATGTCATCTCCTCACATTTCATCACGAACACACTGCGCACATACTCACCGCCTCGGTTAGCGTGCACGATCCATCCAAATAGAGAAGGTAGGATAGCCATCGCGCAAAAAAAAATTAACAAGGGAAAAAAAAAAAGATATATAGGCACATATATAAGATATATAGCTAGATTGATTGAAGTGATCAGATTTGCAGATCAAGCATGGGGAGCATGGGATTCCGGTGACGAGGACGAAGCGTTCGCTGGTAGCGCCGTTGTCGGCGACGCCACGGGAGATGCTGCGGCTGTCGGTGATCGACCGCGTAGCGGGGCTGCGCCACCTGGTGCGATCGCTGCACGTGTTCGACGGTGCCGCCGCGGCTGCGCGTGAGGGAGGCGAGATGACCAAGATGCCGGCGCCGGCGATGACGGTGCGTGAGGCGCTGGGGAAGGCGCTGGTGGACTACTACCCGTTGGCCGGGCGGTTCGTGGAGGAGGGCGGCGAGACGCGGGTGGCGTGCACCGGCGAGGGGGCGTGGTTCGTGGAGGCGGCGGCGGCGTGCACGCTGGAGGAGGTGAAGCACCTGGACCACCCCATGCTCATCCCCAAGGAGGACCTGCTGCCGGAGCCGGCGCCGGACGTGCCGCCGCTCGACATGCCGCTCATGATGCAGGTACGTTACGTACGACCAAACCGGTTATTAACATATATATACTCCTATGTTCTTGTTGTGCTGCCGAAAATTATAAGACTATCTACTCCACCGCCCTGTTGCTGGATGCATATGCTTGCATGCATGCATGAGGCAGCAGGAATAATGGTAGAGAGGCGGAAGCACGCCATTGTGCTAGGTAAGAAATTTAGAAATGGGAAAACAAGTTAAGCGAAACAGAATTAAGCTAAGTAAACAACGGTGATAAGGACTGCTTGAAATGTTTAAGATTATGTCGAAGAAGTTGCCACTACTTCCCGTGTACGTAATGACGACAATTGCCTTTGCTAAGAGCATAGACGCCTCACTATCGACGGAAATAATTAGCCGTAAATGCAATATGCATACCAAGTCCAAGAAGGTTAATTCCATAACAAAAACTTACCTATCTGAGTTAAGCTCAGTTCGCAGCCTCCTTGATAGCTTTACGCTCAATTAATGACGTCGCAGTCTTCATTTAATTAGAAAGAACTTGTAACTTTCAAAAGAGTGTTTCTCCTTTAATAATCTCTAGAAACACACGTACGTGTTGCTTTAGCTTTTCTGCGCCTAAATACACACACAATTAATGTCACCGCTTCACTATATAGCAGAGGACCACACGCGTACATACGTACAGCAAGTTCTATTTCTGTAGAACGAGGACAGGTGGTGATTGCAAATGCATGCTTTGGTGCATGCAGTTGGGCCATCGAGGTCTCTCCACGCCATTTTTTTTTTGCAAGGGCTCTCCACGCCACTATTTGTGGCATATACCTAGTCGTGGCCATCATGCTTGTAGGTGATGACCGAGCGCATGCTCCATCTATCATCTGCCGATTATCATGGCAGCAAAAAAGCAGCCAGCTTTTTTTATCACCACAACGTTACGTGCCATGCTGCAAGTGCAACCATGGTTTAAAATATCCGGCTAAGTCATTTAGCGACAATTTTCAAAAACAAGACTATAGCGTTATGTAGCAGGCTATTAGCAAGATTTACCACTAAAAATGACGCAGCAGCGGTTTTTTTAGCAGCTATCGCGGCCAGAGATTTGGATCCTTGGCTGCAACACGCCTTGACAAAGTGATAAATTTAATAAAGGGTAGCCACGCACGTTGCTGAATCTTGAAGAGACGAAGCCACATTCATATGTTTGCTGGTGAAACCGGCCGTCGTCGTTGAGCTCTCGATCAGGGCAGGCAGGCACTGAGTTAGCTGCGGCTACATGTATCACAAACCATGAATTCTGAAGTGCACCACACCTACCAAGCACTACAAGGACAAAAGCTTTAATTTTGCCGGAATATAATATTAGATGAGGACAACGGAAACTTGTTTTATGTTGCCATCTATAGGTGTCGGGTCGCTGTTAAATGCTAGTAACACACTATCGTTTAGGTGATTTGCTTTTCCGATCATAAAGGTGATTAGTCAACCATATATATAATCGTTCATACGTGGACTGATTACCAGATATAGAACCATGTCGTTGTTGCTGATATAGCTATGGCATAACCAACATTATTATACTGTATTTGCCCTAACAAGCTGAAGGGAGGAGTGGATAAGATCGATGGAGTAGTTGGCAGAAGTTCTCTCCACAAAATCACAATGATGAAAGTACATAATTAAAAAAAGAGCCTACGTGTTCGTGCTAGAAAAAGCTTGTGAAAGAGCTTCTCGAGACTGAAAAAGAAATGGACTACTGGAGTAAACCTTTTGTTCAGCAATGCATGTAGAGTAGGTGATTAGCAAGCCACTCTGCCGACCAACCAGCATGGATCCACATCCATATCCCCCTCTTTTGAAGTGGCTCCATTCTCTCCGGCATAGATCCTTTCGAGTAGTTGGGGTCATCATGGATTCAACACGACCCTTGAATTTTCTATTTGAACGAAATTCCTTTCAAATGCATAATGCAATTAAGCACTTCTAATAACAAGGCATATATAGAAGGAGAAAAATAATAATAATCTCGACCCTGCACCATCATGCATGCCAGCATTATCAAAGAAACTGATGGTTATATATAGGGATTGGCATGCAATTGTGCATATATTGATCGAATAGGGATTGCCACTACTATGAGGGATTGCCACTACTATGAATGGCCTCATCTCTTGCATGCATGGTGATTCACCTACAAATCTTCGGTGTGATCTCGTGCATGGTTGTTGAGAGATTGCACGTGAAAAAGTGTTTCGAATATGCTACAGTGATCTCTGGATAACATACGTGCCACAGGGAACGAAAAGCTTTGTGCGTAACAGATTGCAAGTGCTTAAGTTGTTGAGTCAGTGAAAAGGTAAGTGCAGGTCAGGTGGCTCCGTCGGTCACGTAGCTTTCGGCCTTTCACTCTGAATGACCACGGCCGCCACGAGAGTTGCTACCAAATTCCATCAGCTCCGACCCCTTTCTACCCGTCACCTTTCGTGCACTTAGTGAGCTGTGGGCGTGCATCTCCATTTGGATGATACATATGGCCTAAAAAGATACTCCCTCCGTTTTCATCGCAAAAAAAAAGAGAAAAAAATACTCCCTCTATTTTTTTAATATATGACACCGTTGATTTGTGTAAATAGCTAAGTATATAAGTTAACTTTAAAGTGTTTTTATGATGAATCTACAATATTCATTCGAAAAGTTATTATTTAAATCTATATTGTTGGTCAAAGTTCAACAAAAAATCAACGGTGTCATATAATTAAAAACTGAGGGAATACTATATTTTTTTCTTAAGAACACTCCATGAATTAACCGGGTGGATGTGAAAGTAGTCTGAAGATGCGATAACTTGTACTAAATGACGGAAATGGCGCGCGGGCATGCTCTACAGGTGACGGAGTTCGCGTGCGGCGGCTTCGTGGTGGGCCTGATCTCGGTGCACACGATCGCCGACGGCCTTGGCGCGGGGCAGTTCATCAACGCGGTGGCGGACTACGCGCGCGGGCTGCCCAAGCCCCGCGTGTCCCCGGTCTGGGCCCGCGACCTCATCCCGGACCCGCCCAAGATGCCGGCGCCGCCGCCGAAGCTGGAGCTCCTGGACCTCCGCTACTTCACCGTCGACCTCGCCCCGGACCACATCGCCAAGGCCAAGGCCCGCTTCTTCGAGGCCACCGGCCAGCGCTGCTCCGCCTTCGACGTCTGCGTCGCCAAGACCTGGCAGGCGCGCACCCGCGCGCTCCTCCTCGACGACTTCGCCGGCGACCGCCCGGTGCACGTCTGCTTCTTCGCCAACACGCGTCACCTGCTTCCGGCGCCGGCAATGGCCGGGTTCTACGGCAACTGCTTCTACACGGTGACGGCGACGCGGCCCGCCGGCGAGGTGGCGCGCGCGGAGGTGACGGAGGTGGTGCACGCCATCCGCGACGCCAAGGCGCGGCTGGCGCCGGACTTCGCGCGGTGGGTGGCCGGCGGGTTCGACCGGGACCCCTACGAGCTCACCTTCACCTACGACTCCCTCTTCGTCTCCGACTGGACGCGCCTCGGGTTCCTCGAGGCCGACTACGGCTGGGGCGCGCCGGCGCACGTCGTGCCGTTCTCGTACCACCCGTTCATGGCCGTCGCCGTCATCGGCGCGCCGCCCAAGCCCAAGGCCGGCGCGCGCGTCATGACCATGTGCGTCGAGGAGCGGCACCTGCCGGAGTTCCAGGACCAGATGAACGCCTTCGCCGCCGGCGACCAGCGCTAGCTAGCTAGTGACCCGGCCGGCCTTTTATGCGTTCATCATCAAATTAATGCCACGTTCTAGACATGCTCTTCCAAGTCAAAGTGTGCCACTGCTTGTCAATGTTCTGTAACTTTACAATGTGCGTGATGGAATTGCGTGTAATTTGGCTTTAGTTTGTCGCAACTAGCGTTGTACTTGTATGCAAAATACCTGGCCGTTCAAAACATGGCGGGCAGCTTGTATGCTGAAAGCAGTGAATGAATAAAGGATGTGATACTATGCTTGCATGTCCATTAATTTCGATCTGGTGAGTGAAAATCCGATGGGAATTAATGCATGAAGCTGAAAGTGGACGAGTAGCTGACGACGTGATCATCAACTCGATCGAAAGGGATAGATGCATGCTTCTTCTGGATGGTAGGATGTCATGTGTCATGAACCAAAGCACTTGTACTATATTTAGCGTAGCTATAGCGCGCTGGTGCTGAAAGCAGAATCCACCGAATCAATAATTTATCGGAAGCGGAAGCCTTTGTTGTAGATGCAGATGGAGAGATGGATAGCTGAAACTGAAAGCGTCGCATGGGTCCTGCACGCTTGCTTGCTGACGCCGATCTGCAGTCGGCATGACATATACCCACCCAGGCAGCTGCCCCATTTATGCGAGGAACAATGAAGAAAATCCTACAGGGCGTAAATAGTGATGGCCAAATGGGCCGGGCCAAACGGGCGGGCACGAAGCACGAATTTTTTGGCCCGGCCCAAGCACGGCACGGCCTGTTACATTTCGTGCCCGTGCCGGCCTGGCCCGAGCGTCGGGCCATGCCTAGGCCGGAGGCTTAGCCCAACGGGCGGCACGGCACGGCACGGCACGGTTTTAAATATAAATTGTGTTTCATACTAAACATCAAAGTGGAGTAGTTTGGTGGCAAGTCTCTAGCTTTTTAAGCCACAGGTTGGAGCTTTTTTAACGGGCCGGCTCGGCACGGTTAGGCACGAAATGGCCATTTAGTGCGTGCCTTGGGCCGAGGGGTGAGCCCATGGGCTGGCACGGCACGGCACGGCATGAAATGATCACCGGGTCCGGCCCAAAATTAAATGGGTCGTGCTTTTTTGGGCCCGAGCAGTGCCGTGCCGGGCCGCCCGTTTAGCCATCACTAGGCGTAAACCAGGAGGAGGAAGAAGTTTCCTTTATTGGGCTCTAGTACAATTTTTTTGGTAGAAAATTTGAGAAGCCCAGCAGAAGTCGTTTCGCTCCACTTTGGCCCAGTTCCTCTCAACGAATTTGGTTCCTCCCACTTTGGGTCAAATGTAAGCTTGACACTGCACTCTGTTTTTTTTGCTATTACACAGTACAACTCAGACACTCATAACACACGCACACTCACCCCTATGAACGCACATACGCAAACCCTACCCTGTAAGCATCTTCGAAGACTAAGCTGGCAAATCCTCGAGATTGACGAAGTCACCACTGGCGTCTCGCTGTCAACGGCCACATCGCCTCCCGAATGAACGCAAAACGCCGTTGAATCCTAGAAAATTCACTTCCACGGGGAGTTGAACTCAAGACCTTTCGCCACTGAACTCTGCTTCACTCTGCAACGAAAAGGGCATCTTCCGTAAGCTGTTGGTTACCAAAATCATTCCATTTCTGTCTTGCAACCAAATGGAATGATGAAGATGAGGGAGCTTGAAGTAGGGAGGGGACACATAAGGAGAACGAGCCCCCTGGCGTCGCTAACCCGGCTTCAGACAAGAGGAAGAAAAACACAAGTGCCAGCACCAATCGGACACAAATACTTCCTGTCCACAACAACTAAGAGAAACACCGAATCAATATCCTGCAGTTGTTTGGTTGGCAGCGGGTGCCCGCATGAAGCCAGGACAGGGGCAAACTTTTCCATTTCCTAGAGAGTCCAACGCCCACCGACGCCCTGTGGGGCGAGAAATCCCCAAAGGAGGGAGGGCTGCTCAGCCAACCATGTAAACGAGAAGAAGATGAAGCTACCAGCCTAACAACAGGGCTCGCCGAATCTTGGCGACGATAACCAGGCAGATCAAGGAGCAACAGAAGATAAACTTGTGGGAGGCAGGACTGGCGGCAATGGTGACAGCCTAACACCTGGAGCAGTACGGACCCCCAATACGACGCCTCCATAGAGGGCACGACGTCGAGGACGCCATCGTCGAGGCTTTCGCCTAGGAGTCCGACGGATGAAGGTAGCAAGGCACCACAACGGCGTCTCCATAGAGTCGTGGCGCCCAAAGGCGTCACCACCGCTGGCACCAGCACAGAACCGGTAATGGCTTTCACCAGCCCCTTGTACCCCATCGCACCCCAGGCGTGTTGCCCAGGCCGTCGTTGGTGAATCTGATGAGGACATCACTCCTTCGGATACAACCAATGCTTCTCCACTGTACATGCAAAGTCCAATCACTAGAGGTCATGCGCGTCAATCGAATTTACGGATGAGCTCGTTTCAAATAATGTCTTATTTATATTTTTTAGGAATAAAATGCTATCTAATAATTTAATTATTGTTAGAAACCATGGAGATGATGATAAGATAGCTGCAGAGTACTTGGAGGGTGGAGGGACAGCAAGGGTGTCCAAGTCAAGTTGAAAGCCCAATCCAAGTCGACTTCGAGTCCGTTTTGGAGTCCAGGAGCAGTCTCCACTAAAATGGTCGCCCAGGTTGCATACGGGCTCGGTTTTAGATGTTCTATATATGCACGGAAATATAATTTGATAACCTTTCCAATGGCATTAGTAGAATGTCAAAATGCATCCAGAGTCATCGGGAATTGTTAAAAACAAGTTAACGTCCAGAATCTGTCTCGGTGCTGCGTCACGTAATTTGGCCTTTGGGCTTTGTATCAATGTTGGAGCCCATTAGGGGCGCGTCCAGGGGTCTAGCCACGACCCTAGAATCTTCATAAAAAGCAGCCACCACATCGTTAGGTTTGGGTTTTGCTTAGATTATTCTGTCAAGAACAGTTTCGCCGTTTATCGGTTTGTGAGACCCTAACTTGTGAGCTTAATTCAGTTTTCAGCAATTTTAGTTGCAATCTACTGTGTTCTTGCTTGTGTTCTTCGATTCTCAGGCAAGGATAAGCCTTCTTGGCGAGGTCGACCGTGCACCACCGGTCGATAACCTGAGGAGACGTGGTGCTGCGATTGCGGGGTTTAGAACGTATTGTTCTGAAGCCGGATCGACGTGTGTCAAGTCTCCACCAAATCGAGTGTTATCAGAACCTCTCGGAAGATGGGGAACCCTAGTTCACATCAGAAGCTCCATCCCCGCGCCTGCCGCCGCGTCACAGGCATTGAAGCCGCGACGAGCAAGGTGCCTGGATCTCGGGAGCAGCACCCGCGCCTTCCCGGACGCCCACGGCCGCCGCGCCACATCCACGAGAGCGGACACTGCGTCCTCCCGGACGCCCACAGCCGCTGTGCCCCATAGACGTGTGGCGCCGCCGCTGTGAACACCAGAATTTGGTATGATTAGTGTGTTGACGCAAAAATTCACCGTCTGCCGTGGGAGCTGATTTCTTCGTGCGCCGCACACACGTGGCCTGGGAGATCTGCTTAGCTCCTGTACAGGTCCAATGGCTTCTTGAGGTGCTAGGCGTGCCAGTTAGCTTGATCCCGTAGCTGACAAGATATGAGGTGACGTCGCATCGGCTGGTTAATAGAAATACAATGCCGAGCCGATACAACGAAAATACATAATGATGTCGCATCGGCCGCAGTTAATAGAAATAGGATGCTGGGCCGATACAACCAAAAAATAAGTGATAAGCTATCAGCTAAATACCCAGGTAGAACCGCTAAATCACTATGACAAAATCATACTTGTATTCTGCCGATTCTCCCTCACCGAGGACACGTCAACTAAGTGAGAATAAAGTAACACGGGACAAGTCAACCGTATCATACAAATCAGCAGGTACTGAATATAATCGGCCATAGCAATCCCAGGTGCCTAACCTCTCCGATCTAACCCTTAGCAACTGCTTCGTTGAAGGACAAGTCAACTCCAAAGAAGCCACACGGGACAAGTCAACCGCGCTATTACAATCGCTAGGGACAGATCGAATCAGCTAAACACCTTAACGGTGACTCGAATAACCAGATCGACCGATAACTACAGCACTAGCATCAACAACGAGAACGTGGTGGGACACGTCAACCACCTCGAACAGAATAGGACACGTCGACTATTCCAAGTTACCGATATTCGTAACAGTAGTATCAAATCGACCCAGCTCACCGGGTAACTAGCAGTTACGCCAGTTCTAACAGGACAAGTCAAACTGCTAGAACATAGCGCACTTACCGAGCCGCAGAACCTTGGACTTACCCCTCGCTGGAGGTCAGCCCTGCGTCAGGTGCCAAGTCTCTTTGGCGAGAAGAACCTCGGAAGAGGGTGGCGATGCGCCGAGTTTGTATATTGATCGAGAGATAGATTACAAGATGCTGTGACCCTTTATATTTATAGGGCTGCACGGACTTGATGTACAAGCAAAAGACTCCAAGCTAAACCGACTACGTACAAAGATATTATACTAACTAAACAAGTCGGTTTGTTACTTCCTAAACAGAATAAATCATTCTTTATTCGGCAAGCTGTACATGAGTAGCTTCCGTATGCCCATGTCAATCTCTTCGTGTATGCACTGGAGTCTTCATCATCGATGGAAATATTAAAATAATCCGGCAAGGATGCTAATCACGTTAGGTAATGGATATTTCCTTCCAATGAAGTGCACGTCCTTTCCTCATCTTTCTTTTAATTCCCAAACTTGCGTCAGTCGCCTTTCTTACCAAATAAACTCATCACGGGTCAAATTTCAGTGTCATCAGCCGCGCCTTCCCGGACACCCACGGCCGCTGCCGCGCCGCCTCTCCCTGATCTTCCACCACCGATGATAGATCCGGCCACAAGGACGTGGATCAGCCGCTCTGACGCCGAAGCCGATCGCTAAGGCCGTAGATCCATGGCTAGAAGAGGAGGAGACGGAGACTGTGGCGCTGCGACGCGATGGGAGAGGAAACGCTGCTTGAGCCCCGCCGCCGCCGTCCCAGCTCGCCTCACAGGTTGTTCCGGCTGCCTCGTTCTGGTGGCGGCGCGGCTGGGGAGGGGACAAGAGAATGATGACATACTGAGCGGGTGCTGCAATAGGAACCGCCATAGGAATGCTTCCATCACCGTTTCCTCAATCAGCCATCAAGAAGTAGTGGAAGTAGTCATTGAGTGATGAAGAGGAAGTAGTCGATCACCACCACCAGTGAGCAGTCGCGCCGTGCGGTCCCAAAAACCTTATCGCCCTCCTATCCCGGTGCATGAACGCGAGAGGGACGAGATTCCGGAAGCCTTCTCTCCCACCGCCTGTGCACGCAAACGTTTGGGACGAGAATGATCACCTTTTGCAGCAACTATTGTGTGAGAGTTGAATTGAGTTTGTGTTGTGTCTCAGAATATAGGTGCCTGGGAGATCACGTGCAGGGGCGAACCTCCCCATACTGCAGAGTGGGGCAACTGCCCCAGCTACTGCCGACGGGAATCCCCTCCACCCCCTTGGTGCCTGCCAAAGTCTTGCTGAACGTCATTGTTTTCTAGTCAGAACTTGTGAGGAAGAAGAAAGAGCTGAAGCCTGAAGAGGGGTATCCACGTAGTCTATTTGGGCCAAGTCAATTGCAGGACGGCCCAACAACCAAGTAAACTAGTTAATGCCTTTCATCCTTGAGCCAGAAATGAAAAAAACAGTGCCCCATGATTGTGATTTGTGCCTGCGATTCCATCGGTAGTCGAGAGTTGTTTCCTTTAATTTACCATTACCTGTGTGATTTTAACATGAATTTGGTATGTGGGATATGGTTTATTTGTATTGTTAGTCAATTTTGGTCTCCGTCTCCGCTCCACCTAAAATTTTCAGTGTGGTCCACAACTGATCACGTGGAAGAGCAAAGGGACAAGATCCTGATGAAGATGCAACGAACAGCCACATGACTTAATCACCGTGTTGCAGTTAATCAGGTTGTAACTCAAGTGTATTAGTGGAAGAGGAAAGGAGAAGTCACCAGGAGCACGTATGTGCATGTGAAACTTTCTATTTCTCTTCCCAACTTTACAAATTGTTTCACCTTCCATTAATAATCCAAGTGATATTATTCTCCCGCACAACACTTCATAATTTATATGCCTTTTGGAATTTCAGATTTAAGGGTCACCACCTATTAAATCTAACAGTATTTTGTGAACTACTATCATCATGAATATTTTGTGAACTATTTAATAGTATTTATGTTTAACATGGATTATTTTGTGAACTACTATCATGCAAAATATGGGTTTTCTGTATGTCAATAAAGAAAGAAGACACTTCAATAGTAATGAATAGTTAGAGGTAGCAAACTGAACCAGCGTGCATTGTTGATGTCTAACATTTTGTTTAGGGTGTGATTGATTTATTATATTGGCTCATATCAGCTAACTATCTATTCACACAAGTGCGAGATATGAAAAATAATGATGATGGGTCATGCCGTCAGTTTGGTCATCCAAAATCCCCAATTATGCGTGACTTTTTTCCAAATGAATTGAATTTGAAAAATAGGTAATATAAAACATGATTCCTAAGATCCACTAACTGATGTATTTTTATGATCACGTGCCTAAGGTACGTGCATCGGTACGACCAACATATGCCAAACTGTACGTAGCGGATGTGGCGAACAATATGTTGCAGTCCTGATGTCAAACCGTACTTCAAAAAACACATCCTTTACTTCAAAAAAGGTGTAGTGCATTATACATATGGCGTTAATTATTGTTTAAAAATAACATGAGTGTGGCTGATCAATGGTACTTGAAGCGTTACGCCCAATACTGAAACTTCTACTGGTCCTGCATTGTCTTTCTGAATTAATTAAATTTTAATTGTAAAAGAACATGTAGTCAAGTTACTCGTAATTTTCACGGTTATGGTCCTGCCAAGTGGTGCTATTTTTGGACACGTGCGTGGCGCACGTGCATCCTTACTAGTTAAAATCTAACAGACTGGCCAAGTGGCCAACAGTTGCCGCGTCAATTCAAGATGTACACAAGCTTGCCGCGTAGGATAATCTCTAGCTTCGGCCGTCAAGTTTAAATCAAATTGCATATGTTGCCAAGATGTATATGCACTTATGGCCAAGTGTTACATACATGGCTTGCGGATGTTGAGCTCTGCTTTGGGTTCTCTTCATCTTTAGACATATCATAGCCCCTAATCAATTCTCATTTCTTTATTTGAAGTCATGCGGGTGTCCAGCAATGAAAAAAGAGAACACGGAGAAATCTCTACCGATCAAAGGTCCATTGAGATCTTCCATCCGCGCATCTGCTGCTTTCGCGCGCGTGAGTCTATGATAGGATATACTATCGTAGCCATACATGATGAAACTGAAACGGTTCTCTGGTTAAGTTGTCGAGATCACGAAAGGGCTTGTAGCCTAGTAGTCACAAGAGCCTCAATAGCACCTCAGGTCATGGGTTCAACTCCTGTGGGAGCGAATCTTTTAGGATTTAACGGATTTATGCTTCCAGCGGTAGGCGACGTGGTCGTCGACAGCGAGGCGCCAGTGGTGACTTCGTCAATCTCGAGGATTTGCCGGCTCATTCTTCAAAAATGCTCATAGGGGTAGGGTTTGCGTATATGCGTTCATACGGGTGAGTGTGCGTGCGTTGCGTGAGTGTCTGAGTTGTACTGTGTAATTGCAAAAAAAAAAAAGTGTTGTTGAGATCCAGCAAGGATGTCCCCAAGAGGCCGGTGACACCGTATTGGGATCTGAACTGCTCCTACGTATATAGAAGGTGGTCCGAACTACTCCTACGTAAAGTATATAGAAGGCTCTCCACCTCCCCATATAAAACGATCGATTGAATCCATTCAGCTCATTGAGAGTAGTATTTCGCTCAGTCGACGCCTATTAGGCGTAAGATGAAGATCCGAGATGGTTCAGCTGTCGCATTCAACCTCTGTTCCTTTCTATAGACGCAAGCAACAGAAGCGAGCGCTCTCCTCGATCCACTCTCCCCCGAATAGGTAAGAATAATATAGTGTACTCATCGTAGCGCTTTGCCAAGCCTGATTGGGAGGATTTTTTTGGCAACCATACCTACAATATCCTCCTTAGACTGACTCCAACAATAAATGGCATTTTTGAGAGGCAAATTGAGGATTGCCTCCCCTATACAGTGTTTTACATTCGCATGGAAACACATCGTCTCCAACAGCCATGGCATTTTTCCGCATCACACACGAACCCGCCCCGCTCCGCCCATCGCGCAACCCGCCCCGGCCCCATCACCATCGCGCCGCTGCCTCGCCCTGCTCCCCACGCCGCCACAGCTCGGCCCGCGCACGCGCCCGCACGACGCCGCTCTCCCCGCGCCTCCTCCGCACGACGCCCGCTCGACATCGCTCGCCCCGCACCTCCGCCCTGGCAAGGGAGCTCTGCCACCTCGACAGGAGCCCAAATTCTTCCACAGCATTCGATTGGATCAATTCCACCACAAACAGCAAAGGATAAGCGTGCTTGGCGTTCGGTTCCACAATGGCAGCAAAATTCTCCACGGCCGCTTCTACAATCCCATCGCACATTGGATCAGTTTGGTCCCCAAAATTTCTCGTGGGACAGGCGCGTTGCAGATGGAGACGAATCCGCGAAATTGACGGCACAATCCATGAAATTGTTCAAATTGGTCACTGCAATACCTTCTACACTTGTTAATCAATCCATTTTGATGGTCCTGGGATCTATCTGCCCGTGCATGGCTACCAGACATTGATCTTCTTGGAAGGTTCTGGAGGGCGGATGGACTTGTCGACGCCTCCCGCTGTCTACACTGCCCCGCTCCGCTCGTCGAGCAACAACAACCACCCGCCGCGCGGAAGCGCCCGGTCCTACTCGACCACCGTCCCTAATCACTGCCGTGCGCCGCTCCCCGTCCCTGGCCCCGCCATCCCTGCTGCCCACGCCCACCCACCGCGGCCGAGGCCCTGCAGCAGGCCGCGTCCCCGCTGCCTGCTGCTTGCAGCAGCTGCTTCTCCTGTCGCGGCGCAGGACACCGAGGACGAAAAGGAGGAGCGGGTCGTGCGCGCACGGCTCCTGGCGCTTCGGCGGCGGCGACGCGTCCGCGGCGCTGACATGAGGTGGAGGAGGTTCGCTCAGTACAACGGCGGCCGGGTGGTCAGATCGGGGATGACGCGACTCTGGTCCGCGCGCGCGCACGCGGACATCCTGCACCGGCGCGGCGGGCGAGGCGTTGGACGTCAACGACGAGCGCGCTGCGGCCCCGCCCCCCGTCCGCATCCCAGCGGCCCCGTCTCCCCGTCCGAGCTCCTCCGCGCCCGCCTCCGCCTCTACGCCGCGCCCACCTCCGTTTGCCTTCGAGGAGAGAGGGATTGCATCTTTGCGTCGCCTCTCTCCTCGAAGGCAGTCTGCCTGCTTGTTTTGCGTCGCCTGTTGGAGCCAACTGCATTGGCTACAGTGTCACTTCGTGAGCCATATATGCGTTTGCAGCTCATTGTTGGAGTCAGTCTTACGACTCCGCTTGCCATCTCCATTGCAAAAGCAACCTTGCATCTTGATCGACAGCCATATGCATGTTGTGGCTTTAAATTTAAAGTACAACGAATAATCAAAGACAAGATGCATTTAGGAAGTCATAGCGTGTGAGAGTGTGTATGCATGTAAACAGATACTACAGTGTATGTAGGTATGAGTTTGTGGTGTGAGAGTGTGTATGCATATAAACATATACTACGGTGACAAGTAGTCTGATGTCTCTCAAACATATTAATCTCATTGTAGTATGCAACTTGAGATTCCCTTCCATCATTATATGGGGAGGTGGAGAGATTCCCTATTCTTTTTTTTTTTTGAAGTGAGAGATTCCCTATTACTACTGTGATATATAAATGATACCGTACTAATTAAACTTCCTACTCCTAGCTACGTGGGTTTCTTCTTGACTGAATCTGCATATGAACCACCGATACAATCGCATCTCTGTATCAATCTAGTTATATTGGCCGGTAATTATTATTATTATTTTGGAAAATGGCTCTTTAATTACGGTTGAAGCCAGACAGACCAAACAACAGTTTTACAAATAACGAAAGGAACAGAAAAACCAAGCTATTCAAAAAACATGCACACACAAGGCCAAAAAAACAAGACCAAGCTGTTCAAATTACAATGTTGTTGCACCCTCCTTTTTATAAGCTCTAGTTCCGCCACTGCAATCAGCCATAGCTAGTCTCGGAACTATCTTGCGACAAACTTGCTGACTTCGGCATCACCTCTCAGCTTTCCACGCTCCACTTCTTCTCCCTGCTAGGATCCTCGCTTCGCCTCTGATATCTTCCTACTGTTTCTCCTCCGGCAAACGTATTGTCGAAACCACATACAAAGTCATCTACATCTTGATCTAGTAGTTGTTGCCTGCAGCGTTGATCCATTGAGTCTCCCTAATCATTCGCCATCTTTCGATAGGTCGATCTCTATATGTCTCGATGGTTTGTTCGCGGAAATGGCAAATAAATAAAGGCGTATATTCTATGCGGAGTGTGTTCAAAGTCGTCTTCTCGTCTCAGCGACGCGTGGGAATCCACTCGCTCATGAGCAAACACCGGCATTGCCATGTAAATTACACTTTTTGTTCATACTATATCACATGTGGCTATTGGTCGACGCCTCTTGAGCCTATATATACACATGTCGTCTCCTTACACATTCATCACCAACACACACACTGCCTCGTCTGCCGACTGCCGTGCACGATAGATCACTCCAAAACAAGAAGATAGGCATTAGATTCAAGTGATCAGATTGCAGAGAGCATGGGGTTCCCGGTGACGAGGACGAAGCGTTCGCTGGTGGCGCCGTCGTCGGCGACGCCGCGGGAGACGCTGCAGCTGTCGGTGATCGACCGCGTGGCGGGGCTGCGCCACCAGGTGCGATCGCTGCACGTGTTCGACGGCGCCGCCGCGGCTGCGCGTGAGGGAGGCGAGGCGCCGGCGAAGACGGTGCGGGCGGCCCTGGGGAAGGCGCTGGTGGACTACTACCCGTTGGCCGGGCGGTTCGTGGAGGAGGAGGGCGGCAAGACGCGGGTGGCGTGCACCGGCGAGGGCGCGTGGTTCGTGGAGGCGGCGGCGGCGTGCACGCTGGAGGAGGTGAAGCACCTGGACCACCCCATGCTCATCCCCAAGGAGGACCTGCTGCCGGAGCCAGCGCAGGGCGTCGCGCCGCTCGACATGCCGGTCATGATGCAGGTACGTATCCAGGGCATACATGGTGCCAAGAATGTATTATTGGGATCTACTTCGCTTCCATCGACTGAGAACCACTAAGGCCTTGTTTGTTTACCCTATAAATTATATAAACATGAGGTAAACAAACAAGACCTAAGCCGGCGAAGCTTTTCAGTTGATAGGGTCATAGGGAAGGAGATTTTAGGAGGCAGGCAGTGGTGGACCACGCACAAAATTTTAGCTGGGGCGGACATGTTAGACAACTTTTTTCTTGATTATGGAAAACAATTTTCTAGCCTCTAAATTAACCTCGGTGACCACACATTGCTAAAAGAAAATAAAGAAAAAATAGATCATATTTGTGGCCATGGCCAATTCGGGTCGATTCGAACAAGATTGATTAGGCATTAGCAGAGGCGGCAGGCCAGCCATTGCCGCTCTGAAGTTGGAGCGTAGCACTAATGAGCCTTACAATCGTTTAGATTAGAAGGAACTAGGATGGCTGCCCGCGCATTTGCGCGGCTAGACTTACTATACTATTTAAAATATTTTTATATTGTAAAAGTTTAACATAGATTATTATTATTTATTTATTTTAACTCTAGATTTATAAATAGTAGAAATAGATTGGAGAATTTATCACCATCCTTCAATTTGAATGTGAGATGACTCAACATTTATCTTATCTAAATAGGTCGGTTGAAACGTGCCATGCTAAACAACTAATCTATATCAGAAAAAATTTGTCGTGCTACAAAAACATATTTTAAAGAAAACGTAACATGCTAAAATAAGAAAATATGCCATGCTTGTATTTTTATAACGTTGTATTTGAAAATCGAAACTGAGTGTATTGGATATTTTTATTATTCCAAAATTTAGCTATTTTGGGCTCATAATGGTATGGTGGGTAAATTAAAAATAAGAATTAGGGATATTTTTAGCTATTTTTATAATCTAAATTTAGTTTGGCATGGAGGGTAATTTAAAAATAGGTGTGAAGCGTATTTTTGGTTATTTTTTATTATTACAAACACATATCGGCACGGTGGGTAATTTAGAAATAGGTGCGGGGTACTTTTGGCTATTTTTTATTCCAAATTTAGCTATTTTATAAATATTTTTAGGGGGTTTTGTGACTAATTTTTTCATAATAGCAGTGGTGGGTAACTTTCTCTTCTTATTTTCTCCGATTAACGTGGGAATTTTTAGCATTTTAGAGCGAACGTGGTGGCTCCTTTTCGTCATCAAATATATATATAATAGATGATTCCTGTTGGAAACGGATAGGCATAAAGTTATGGATGTTAACTTTTGTTACATGGGATGGTTTTCATAAAAAAAAAAGGACATAGAGGATATGTATATTAATCAAGAATGTAGGATAATCTAAAAAAAAAAGACACTCAGAGGATAAACTGATTGGATATAAAAGAGAAAAACACCTTTCAAAGAGGAACAAAAATACCAAACAAATCTGGAAATCAATGTAAAATGCTAACATTTAGGATGAACATCTGTAGAGCAATTAGAAAGTTGGCAAATCCAACGGCCACAAATACTGTGATACTAAAGTTGTGTTTGCTATCATGGTATAGTTGAAATCACAATATTTCTTGGCTCATAGGAACTTCGAGTCACAGAATTAATCAATTATTTCTCAGATGAACCTACACAAAATTATTCAAGAAATGTGAGTGTTATTATAATAGAGATGATTAAAGCTCAATATTTCAAAGGTATGAAGCATGTAAGCTTTAGAAATTGAACAAATGTAAAATGTTCAATTAGTATATTTTGTGCCTGAGAGATGTACTTAATTGGCTTAGTTGCCATCTTTTTCTTGACCCCTCTTTGACCTACTCCATAAGTAAAATCATTCATCATGGATAACCAATTCACCTGTGTGCTACGCATAGCCCCTTCCTTTGCCTGATAATGATGTTGTGAGCTAGTCAATCTTTTGAACAGCTGTGTATATGCTTGCTTGTTCTTCTATATCCCTATGTTCATGTTGTTTGAATGCCCTGCTCATGTTTTGCCGGTCCAATCAGCAGCATGAATTATGCATGCATGAATTACTATTAGGTGGTGGTCTGATTGCTTCTCTGGTCACACGACAACTTTTAAGGAAAAGATACAATCCAGCTTGTTCGTCTTTTGCTTCTTTGCTCTGTTTGAAAGTCAGAGATGCTATGCCTCAGTCGTCTTCATCTTTTGTGCTCTATTGGGCAAGGAAGATGCTGCAATTTGCCGCCTGATTGCGCGCCGATCGTATTCCTTGTAATTTGCCGATAATAATAAGTGACCTGAAAGGTCATACACTGGAGGTTTATTTGAATTCTCTTCATGCATGCCATCAGATGGTCCCATCAAACACTAAAATAATATTAGGCCCGCCACATAGTCGTTATATATGCTCACATTAATTTAGCATGCATCCTCCATATTCACGTCGCTTGTGCCTGTGCTCCAGTCCAGAGCTCGCACGACATCGTTTTATCCGTGAAACCGGCCTGCATTAGAAAACGGCCAGTGGCTTGTGATCTCGCCTTCACCGATTATCCTCCAGGCTCTATCTGTCATCTGTGCCGCCCCTTGTGACGTTACTTCGCTCATACCCATGAATCCTCCATTGGCCTACCTTGCGCCATCCGCGAATCCATGACTTCACAATCCCTAAATCACGCAATGCGCTACCCAGTTTTAATTTCGTCGCTGTCGCAATGCCGAGTTTTACCTGTTGTTTGCTGCCGCTCAGTGTGGGTAAGGTTATCTTTAAACATTTAGCTCCATTGTGTTAAGAGTTGGATCGGTGACTCATATGGCGACTACCAAAATCGAGTTTCTAGTAGCCTAATTGATCCCACTCAGCAATCAGCATCACTCGTGGAGGGAGGCCTCCACCTGTACTTCCTCATCAATTTTTTATACGCCTTTCTGGTGTTCTTGCTTTGCTCTTGTCAATGTGCGCGCACCCCTGCGATGCTTTATTCAGAGAATATATCATCTTGCCAACATCATATCCATCCTCCTTGAGTGACGTGATCTGCAGTGCAGGGTGAACCTAGTTGTAGACCTCGCTCATCTTTCCCATTGATCGGGCCAATCCGCTGCATGAGTGCACTTGTCTATGGGGCGCATGCATGCGGCTTAGCTTCTTGAATGCGAGAATGTCCAGATATCTAAATAACCTGCCATAAGACCATATATCAAATTAAGCTGCCAAAATACCAATATCGTGTGCATGGACTTGTGCCGTGCATGCCTCAGTTAAGGTCGTCCCTCTTGATTCTCTACTGCTCTAGGACACCCAAAGCTCTGGGCTTTGCGCTGGGCGTGGCGAGATTTGGCTCATATATGACATGGTCAATTGTTCCGTCTTCATCTGCACTTCCTTGCGCTGCAGCTGTGAGAACCTTTGTTGCTTCTTTTCAGATTGTGCACGGGAGGTTATCCTCCCAGTTCTCCTGCAGATTGCCTTTTCTGTTGGTCTGGTGCTTCTGTGAGTCCAGCCTAGAGTCATATTTGCATTGATTTTTGTCGCCGCTGCTTCATCATCACGACGTGCGCATCTGCCACCAATCAGGCCTCCATCGTGTGTCGCCGTTGTGGCATCCCAATCGTCGCTCATGGTGGCCCATCGCCGCTCATCATCGTCAGGTCGAGTTGTCGCTCACCGTCACTGCAAATCATTGTCCTCGACTTCGAATTGCCGCCCTTCGTAAGATAACAGGGGGCAGCTGGTCTTCGTCGATGGTTGCCTTGCTAGCCAACCCAAAAAAATTCCTTACAGACTCTACATGGACTTTGAAGGAAAGAAAATAAATTCGGCAGGGAATTTTTTTCCGGAAGAAACAATCGTAACTCTCCTTCCCTATAATCTATGGACTTCCAAAATAACCTGATATATTGATTAACGTGTGGTGCTTTCTATGGACTTCCAATTTTCTTTCTTTTTCTTATTCCGAAATTATGCTGTTTTTGTGAGCCGTATTTGAGACGATCTCTTTGATTAATCTCGACCGTTCAATCTTCATAAAATCCAACGGTTCATATCTTTGTTTTTTTCTGATTAACGTGGTAATTTCGTGGCCTTGAGAGCGAACGTGGAGGCTTCTTTGGACCTTCAAATACTAAGATAATAGATTTGGCCCATGGCTCACGGAACCCTTAGCCTGAATTGCTCTTTCTTCTCTTCCTCACATGAGCACGGAAGCCATGGATTAAATCTCAGTTTGTAAAGGAGGAACCACATGCTTTCTAGGTAGGGGGTTCTTAGTTTTCTCCGCCCATAGTTGGGGCAGCCGCCCCACTCTGTTGTATGGGGCGGTCCGCCCCTGGAGGCAGGCCATCCAGGCGGAGGGGAAGGTTGGTGGACAGGGTGGCGAGGCGGCGCGCCAGTGGGCCAGGGTCAGGGCAGGGTAGCTCTCTTAGACAAGCTAGTTAGCGCGGCGGGGTAAGAAGTTGGGATGACCACCAGGGGGAGGCTGGGGAGTGAACGCCGTCTAATAAGCAAGGGAAGAAGAAGATTTGGCAGTAGGGGCGGAGCTAAAGGCTCTTATCGGGTTTGACGATATTTTGTAAAATCAGTGAGAAACACTGGTTTGCAATGGTGAAGCAACTAAACTAAGTATAGTGTAGTAGACCACTCCCGATCCTTTCCGAGACTTAGGTCTGTTTGTTTCAGGTTTTCAGCTAGCTTTTTCAGCTGAAAAACTGAAATAAACAGCAAACTTCTGATGTGGCTTTTAGAGTGCTGAAAAGCTGACTTCTGATGAAATAAACTAAAAGTTGAAAAACTGGCTGAGAAGTGCTTTTCTTTTAGCATGTTGAGAAGCTTAATAATATATATATATATATTACAAAAGCTAATATTAAAAATCTAACAGTCAGCTTTTGAACAACCAATCAGGTAGCTTTTCTAAAAGCTCAAAAGATTCAGCCCAAACAAACAGGCCCTTAGCCGTTAGCCCCTGTCTGTCAGTTGAGATCCAAAACTCCATAGGCGAAGCAAGCTGGGTGGAAAAACAACAAGCTTCTTGGGCTAGATTCCACCCAGTATATCTACAACATGTGTAAATATTACACCCTGCTGTCTGTATGGTCCATCCCTGTCTATCAGTCTCGGACCATCCTCGCGAGCCCAACTATTCTTTAGCCCACCCAACGGCCCAATCATGGCTTCCCTTAATACTAATTGGGCCGTTAATAGTCGTCACCCCCTACATAATTCATGTAACCGTTCCTCGTGAAAGGGGTCTTGGCCTAGTGGTTAAGACATCTGAGTAACACCTCTCAGGTCCTGGGTTCGACTTCCTGTGAGAGCGAATTTTCAAGGATTTAACGGCATTTGTGCTTTCAGTGGTAGGCGACGCTCCCGTCGACAGCGAGGCGCCAGTGGTGACTTCGTATCTCTGGATTTGCCGGCTCAGTCTTCGAAGATGCTCATAGGGGTAGGGTTTGCGTACGTATGTTCATAGGAGTGAGTGTGCGTGCGTTGTGAGTGTCTGAGTTGTACTGTGTAATCTCAAAAAAAAAGTAACCGTTCCTCAAAAAAAAAATGTAAGAAAACTCTCCTAAAATGCTTCTCAAAAAAAAAGAAAAAAAAGAAAACTCTCCTTAAAAAAGTAAGAAAACAGAAAAAAATCGACTTGCGATGACATATGTAAATGGTTTGCAGGTGACAGAGTTCACATGCGGCGGCTTCGTGATTGGTGTGATCATGGTGCACACCATCGCCGACGGCCTCAGCGCCGGGCAGTTCATCAACGCCGTGGCCGACTACGCGCGCGGGCTGCCAAAGCCACACGTTGCCCCGATCTGGGCGATCGACCGCATCCCGAGCCCGCCAAGATGCCGGCGCCGGCGCCGCCGCCGCGGCCGGAGATCCTGGACCTCAGCTACTTCACCGTCGACCTCGGCCCGGACCACATCGCCGAGGTCAAGGCCCGCTTCTTCGAGTCCACGGGGCAGCACTGCTCCGCGTTCGACGTGTGCGTCTCCATGATGTGGCAGGCGCGCACCCGCGCGCTCCAACTCGACGACGAGCGCCCGGTCCACGTCTGCTTCTTCGCCAACACACGCCACCTGCTGCCGCTGCCGGCGCCGGCGAACTCGGCCGGGGGATCCTACTTCTTCAACTGCTTCTACCCGGTGACGGCGACGCGTCCCGCCGGCGAGGTGGCGCGCGCGGACGTGACGGAGGTGGTGCGCGTGATCCGGGACGCCAAGGCGCGGCTGGCGCCGGAGTTCGCGCGGTGGGCGGCCGGCGGCTTCGAGCGGGACCCCTACGAGCTCACCTTCACCTACGACTCGCTCTTCGTCTCCGACTGGACGCAGCTCGGCTTCCTGGACGCGGACTACGGCTGGGGCAAGCCGGTGCACGTCGTGCCCTTCTCGTACGTCCCTTTCATGGCCGTCGCCGTCATCGGCGCGCCGCCCAAGCCCAAGGCCGGCAAGCAGATCATGACCATGTGCGTCGAGGAGCAGCACCTGCCCGAGTTCAAGGAGCAGATGAACGCATTCGCCGCCGGGAACCAGCAGTACTAGTGACGACCCTAGCTGCTGCATGCTTTCGATTTCAATGTCGCACATTTGTCGTCGATCGGATGCCACGCGCTATATGCTCTTCTTTGTGTGTGCTGTTACGAAACGATGTGAGCAGTTGAGGGAACATGCGGGTTCCCATTAGCAAACTGTTACGACCTTTTAGGTCGCACCCTTTGATGAAAAATCAACCCTTCCCTATATATAAATACCTATGTACAGTTCAATAAAGAATCATCCGTTTACAATGTCATTGTCATTCCACATTTTACACTCAACACGTTATCACGCAAAGCTCTACAGCAGCAACATCTCGACGAGAACTTGGAAAGAAGATAGAAGAACTTGACGAGTTCTTGAACTCGTTGAGACACTGACGATCCACGGGAATCAATTCGATGGAGGAAGAATTGTGCCTAGTGGGATAGTTGTACCACAAATTCTACATTTAGGGAAACTAAATATTTCCAAACTCTTATTAGGAGACAAGGAAATGTTTTGACAATCGCTGGACGCGATGCGACGATAGTTGGTTCTGGACGAGCTGCTATTACGCTCCCCATGGGTACACAAGTAACAATTGAGGATGCATTACTATGTTGATTCAACTCGTACCCTCTTAACCAGCACTAGTGACGACCCTGCTGCATGCTTTTCCATTTCAATATCGCACTAGTTTGTCCATGTCACCATGTGCGTGATGAATTTGCGTGTGATTGGCTTTATTTCAATCAAAATAATAATCTGGCCTCCTAAAAAATCTTTCTGGTGAAAACTAGAAACAAAAAAAACTAGTACAGTATATTTACAACATGTGTAATACAAGTTGTCACAATTTATTTACCAATCTTGATTCTTTATTCGTAGATAATTACATCATATACCTTCTATGGCATTGTTGGAAATACCTTCAAGGATTTATGATTCATTATTCATATAATAAGTCATTCGATGACTTATTCAGAAAATGATTCTCCTTTTTTTGAGATACATTTATCCTTTATAATGCTATAATGAGACTTATATATAGTCAAATACGATGGCTAACAACTTTTATCAACCGCTTCAGAGGTAAGGCATCGGCTTTATGATCCATTGTTCTAGGGATTTGTTGTCCCAGATTGAGGATCGATGTTCTAGCGCACTAAGGCATTTGTTCCGGTGTGCGTTCGGCGCGCGGTCGCGCATTCGTCGGTGGTATGGCGAGAGCTCGATATGGGGAGGGGGAGGGGAAGATGCTTTTGGCGGTATCGGTGGCGTGCGCTCGCGTTCATGGGACAATTTTGGGCGGTCCAAACCGCGCGCACGGTACATACACAGTACTGTTGGCGATTCATATGAAAAAAAGATTTAATTCAATTTCCGCAAGCGCACAGAACATCATTGTAGCATTTCACCCGGGAGTATTCTAAGGTTATTGTATTTATATTTTCCTCAGGGAAGCAGGGCTAAGAATATCATGAATTAACAAAGAAATATCTAGTATTATAACTTACAAAACTAGACCAAAGCAGGGGTAGATGTTTGATACGTGCGGTACTCAGGAAAAAGATCTATTGATGCAGATAACAAGGAGTTAGCATTTAGTTTAGGAGAACAACGATAAAAAGGTATCAATTAGCTTAGGAGTTAGCATTTAGTTCCACGATAACCTACAATTAATTACTTAAGCTTTCATTAAAGATACATTCAAGTGCATCAGGCACGGCCGCCGCCAAGACACGTAACCTGGTAACTAGGTTCAATGTATCCGGTCAACAGACCGCGTCTAGGCCCTACACATTCAACCCGAACGTGGTGGACTATAGAGACCGGTACAGCTGTCACCTGCACTCGCGGCTACCACATCATCCCGTAGGGTTCAGGGCAACTCACGTCTAGAATAATTCCTTGAACCATACAAGCAACTATCCTAAATAGCTTACTCCCCGGAAAAGAGCAAACCACCCATGAACAATAACTCTGAATAAATTGTGTAGGACACGTGACAATAAAGCAATTATATCCCTACTGTCAGTCCGCAAGCAAACAACTCATTCACAATTATCATGCACAGACATAGATCCAACACAGGAATTTCTCTATAATAATTTATTAAATAAATAAATATAAACTAAAAGAAAAACTAAATTAAATAAATAAGTAAATAATTATTTTAAAGAAAATCTAATAAAAGAAAGGGAATCTAAATCCCGGAGGCCGGAGTGGAACGTTGTCAGTATTGTTCCTTAAGAAAGGAGAGGAGATTGAAAGGAATCGAATCTCGGAGGCGGAATGGCACGTTATTGAGACAGATGAATCGCTTCACCACATAGAGGGCTCCACCACTTTGGTGCCAAGTAGAGTGGAGGAATATTACATGTACAGTTTACAATGTGTGGAGTCACACAAATGTAGAGGAAGAGCAAATCTCCTATCCTTCCACAAAAACACACAAGATCTTTTCTCCTTCAGAATTCAGAAAGAGTCTTTTTTTTCCCTTAATTTAGAAAGAGTCTTGTCGGTTTGGTCCCAAAAAACTAGTATCTACAACACCCCCCCCCCCCTCTCACTCTCTCCTAATGTTATTTAGATTAGGAGCAAATGCTATACCTACATTAGAGGGGTGTATCTCATTCTCCCCTTCGACTGCCTAATAATTTTCCATATCCAATAAATGATAAGATAAGGAAAATAAATACTCAATCGATCTCTTACCAAAATTACCGGTTCACTTGATAAAAGCAGAAATGTTGAGTTAATTATTTGTATGTTAAGCATAAGTTTGTTATTAATGTATATACCATATATTATATATTCCAAATTTCCAATATATATTAAAAGGGAAGTAAGTTCAATTTGCACACCAATCCATATGTATTGAGAGGGAACAGTTGTATCCAAACAAGGCCCTGCAATTTTTGCAACACTCAATAGTATGGAGGATGTTGACTCTGGCTATAGTAGCCACGTTTGGGCACTACTTGGCCAAAAACGTTTTATATAGTCTTTTTCAAAAATAACCTCATTTCTTGTGAGCCATATAGCCCAGCAAAAGGCAGACCACCCGTCAACAAGCTATTGTTTGGTTTTTGACCTCCTTGTGCTTTACTCATCGAATAAGCATATTATTTATATTCATTGGAGGAGCAATACCAAACATTATATGTACAATAATCGATAAAATTAAAATTTAATTGCAGTATTTGTTCCCTTTTTCCTCTTTGCTAAGTTATCCATTGCGAGGATAACTCCAATTTTTTAATACCACAATAAAACTTTAATTTTTAGTGGTAATTTTGTTTCTCAAATTTCCTATGTGTGACTCCTAGTCTGCTATTGACGAGATAGTTATACAATGGACAGCGAAATGACCCATTTCTATTTAGGAGACCAGATAAAGATATCCATCCCCCTCCTGTTAGTGTTGGCTATCTTTGCAATAGATTGTGCCATTCAATCAATTTGTTTCCCACCTAACGATCTCCCCTAATTAAATGAGATCCACCGTCAGATCTTGATCTAGTGGCAAACATAATTTGTCGTGGGGACGAAAAGAAAACGCTCAGGTGTGATATATAGACAGCCAAAAAAAGACCAGCCTCAACGAACCCGCGCCCGCAACCTGCGCGCGGGCCGGCCTGCCACCCCGTCCTTCCTTCGAAGGCAAGCAATGGAGATCGTCGGAGCCCAAACCTCAAACCCCACCCCTGAACCCCAACTTCATCGGAGATCTCACCGGAGGTGGAGAAGAAGCTCGCCGGAGGTGGAAGGAGGTAGAAGAAGCCTTGACTTGGTAGAAAGAGAAGAAACAAATCTGAGTGTGAGAGAGAAAAGAAAGACTCAGTTATCATACAGCTTCTCTCTCTCTCTCTCTCTCTCTCTTTTTTTGCTAGACATGTCATTGCACGAGGTACTTTATGCAGAAATACTGAGTTATAATGTAGCTTTCCCCTTTTTTCGGCACAAACATAGTACAATAATCGACAAAAACAAAACAAAGGAACTCAATTCCTTGATTATTAATATATGTCGTTTAGGACAATCAAATTAGTTCATTATTGAACAAAATAGCTTGTCCTGAACGACATATATTTAGCGACGGAGGGAGTACATATCATATATACGGGATACACAACAAAATGCAAACGGGATGATCGATCGTACTATCGTGATATCGATTCTTCTTATTATATAGTGCCGGCAGCTTTCAGGGGATGGATCATGTGAGCTTCTGATCAGCTCAGGTGAACTGGGCGGAGCGCGCAACGATGTTCTCCTCCACCTTCTTCATGAGGCCGACGTAGCCATTGATCAGCTCGGCCTCGTCCGCCAACGAAAGCGGCCTGCCGTCAAGGCTCTCGTACTCCACAGTGAGCTTGATCACGCTGCCGCCCGTGACGGTTGGCTCCACCTTATACTGGACCACCTGTGACTTCAACTGTGCTGCTGCCTTCTTGCTACCCTCTATTGCCACCTCGTCCCAGCGAATCAAGCGCCCGCATTGTCGCGTGCCACCAGCCGGCCCTTGATGACCGCCGTTGCGCCAAGGCCTGTACGTATACACAGAGATTATAGGCCGACACTCGCCGTCGTAATTAACACGCCTTGCTGCACAAAGCAGCTACTGTACCTGGGTTGAACTTCAGGGTGTAGCGGCTCCCGGGCCCGCCGTCGCCATCGATCTTCACATTGACGTCGCTCAAGTATGCTATAATTAAGACCCTGCTGAGTCCAACCCGGACGTGGTGGATTACAGAGACCGGTGCAGCTGTCACATACACTCGCGGCTACCATCCTCCGTGGGGTTGGGTGCCAAACATGCATAGGACAAGTTCTAAGCGCCATGCTTACAACCCGCCTAGAGGAACTATTCTTGATCAACGGAGCAGCCCTATCTAAGAATAAACAAGCGCAGATTTCACACGACGTCATCTCGACGAAGGCACTCTCTCGTACTTGCCTACTCCAACAATCACGAATCCCACAACAAGACTTCTACGAGCACTTACTTAACCAAATAAATAAACTAAGTAGAAAAGAACTACTAAAAGAAATAAATAAAGATAAAACTAATTATATATTAAATAAATAATATCTCAAAAGAGTAAGGATACAAAGAACTATACCGAACTCCGAGAAGACTCCGGAAGCCCGAGAGAGCTCTCACTCTACTCTACTCTAACTCCCAAAGCTACTACTTAACTAAACTAATGAACACTTGGATGAAGTGTGATGGTGCGAGTTGCTTCTGAGGCCGGGGGTCCAATTTATAGCTTGCAATGGCGGTGGGGAGCACCCTGGCCGAAGCTGGAGAGGCGGTGGCGCCAAAGTCGGTCGGCCGGCTTAGGGGGGTGGCCGGCCGGCCGTCCCCTGTGGCGGTTTGCCACCATCTTGCGCCTGGATGCTCCAGTTCACTCCCTGAAGGCGGTCTGAAGGTCGGCTCCTCGCTGGGGTCGGCAGAATTGAAGTGAGGGCCAAGTTAAGGCCCAAATGGCTCACCTTCTAGAATGGCGGTGCAATTCTGCTGGGCTGGCCTTGAATTGTGCATAGTGAATTAGTTTCCAGCCCACTGAAGGAAGTCCGGGGCCTGCGGCCACCAGGTGGGGCCGGCCGGTCTAAAGTGGGGCCGGCCGGCCAGGGAATTTCCCTGACTGGGCCCACTTTCCTCCATTATTCACTCCTGCATCCAATATCCACCAAAACTTGTGGAGTAGCATTATTCCTATCTACTATGCACAAAATTTGGTGTTATGCTTTTATTTACCGGTAGGGTGGCGGTCAAATCATGATTTAACGATCGCCAACAACCTCCCCAAGCTTAAACTTTGCTCGTCCCGAGCAAACTCAACTCAGGGTACCAGTGGATCAGGAGTTACAAAGAAGCGCCCCATGGGTAATAAGATGCAACAACATACTCCCTAAACAGTGGTAAGTTTATGAGAGCACAAAATATTCATGAGTGTTGCATAAATCGTGGGGCTTATATGTTACACCTTGTCATGCAGCATTGAAGAATGGAACGCACTTTTGGACAAGTAAACAATTCTAGCAGGTATGCATCCAGAGTTTTATGTGCTGCGAGGTAAGATTCTCCTTTGTTTTGGCAGGCACTTCTCTTACCTACTATGTGAGTCTTATTCCTACAAGCTTCACTCATCCTACCTTCTACCAAATGAGGCTTTGTATATGGAGCTTGGTAAGGAATGCACAAATGTCATGCATATATTGTAAAGCTAAAGAATGAGTCTCAATCAACATAGCAACTCCATTTATTTTGGTCATAAGAATTGATGTGATGGAGGGGGAGAAAATGAACTCACACTTGTGGAAGGGGGTTTTGAAAACATTGGTCCTTTATTTTGCTCAAGATGTTTATGATAAGAACCATAGAGCCTTTGACTTTTGTCATGCAACCATGGAGTTTTTTTTTTACTGCTCCATGGTGCAAAGGGCTATAACTTTTGCATGGTTCAAAGAAACATTTTGAAATATTCTTGAGCTTTTTGGATGGACCAAAAGTTTTGCAAACTCTGAAAAATGTTTGGTTGATTTATCCAAACATTCCCCTTTTTATTTGGTGGAGAGAAAGTTTCGAAAACACATGCGAAGGAATTATGACCAAAATTTGGAGTGCTTAGTTTCAAGAGTACATCAAACCTTAACAAAACTCAATACATAAACAAATGGCTATGAGTGGGGCTGTTTCGAATATTATGATATGGCTCTGGTAGGTAAATAAATCCTCACACTAAGAGAAGTGTGCCAAAACAGAGGGGTTTTAGGTACTTGCAGCAATTCAAGAAAAAACATCTCTGGATGAAACCATACTAAGAAATTGCAACAAGTCCTAATCATGCCATATCACAATCCACAATGCTCAGACTTGGTGTAACAAATGCAACCCACGAAAATAAGCAAGACTCATGATGTGATCATGCTCAAATAAAAATAACACGTATGTCGGGAGTAGAGGTTGCATCTATGCGACAAATGGGAAGCTAATTTGTAACTCGATCATCATTTCCCTTAAGTGTAGCATAACACCAAGATTCTAGCATTTATTCGAAACAGGGAGTTTATTTATTTATTAAGAAAGTTAGGAATACTTACCTGGGGGTCCTCCCCAAGCTTGAGTCTTTGCAAGACTCGAGCTAGTGTGAACTCCTTCTTACCTGGGGGCCCTCCCCAAGCTTGAGTCTTTGCAAGACTTAAGCTTGATTCAAGCTCTTCCTCTCCTTCTTGACCTGCAAAAAAGATGAGGATGATACAAGTGGCTAGCCCCTAATAGGCATTGCGGGAATCCTATTATTTTTATTGTTTTAAGTTTTTCAAATTTTTTATTTTTGTTTTTATGGTTTATGAAAAGAAAAACAAGTGCTAGGCCTAGCTAGGATAACGATTGGGATGGCCTCCCCAATCGGAGGGCTCTTATTTTTACGTCTTTGAGCTAGACGTTCTCCATGTCTTCACTTGTTGGGACCTCGCTCGCAGGAGAATCTGGCGAGGCGGAGGTTCCTCTTTCTTCCGCCACACTTTGGTTGTCTTCTTTGTGTTGGTGGCGGCGACCTTTTCTTCATTAGGCGCATTTATTGTCCTCTCATCGGTCGATACCGTAGCTGCCTTCTTCTTTCGTGAGCGCCTCGCTCTCCTCTTCTTAGGCGATTGTGACTCGCCTACTCCTTCTTGCAGGGGAGGAGTAAGAGGGGCTTGAGGTGTGTTTGGCGGCTGAGGCATCCTCCTTGGAGTCCTCCAATAATTAGCTGGCCTTCTTGCATTCTCTCTTGCCAGATAGTTTCTCATATATGCAATGAGCTTGTCTGGCTGCGGCATGGGTGGAGTAATCTCAATCTTCTCCACTTCCCTTGGGTCCTTTCCATATATGACCCGTACTTGCTTGCATTGCTCAACCTTGGGCTTGAAGTTGAACGTCTCTTCCCTACCGTTGAAGTCCAAGTGAATCTCTCCTGCCCCCACGTCGATGTTGGCGTTGGTGGTGCTCAAGAACGGCCTCCCAAGGATGAGAGGAGTCTTGACATCTACTTCCATATCAAGCACAATGTTGGCGTTTCTTACGCAAAAAGA
This sequence comes from Eragrostis nindensis, assembly GCA_012490785.1. Taxonomy (NCBI): domain Eukaryota; kingdom Viridiplantae; phylum Streptophyta; class Magnoliopsida; order Poales; family Poaceae; genus Eragrostis; species Eragrostis nindensis. Next base: position 208,271 of record JAAXCT010000691.1, read on the forward strand.
TTAAATTCAATTTCCGCAAGCGCACGGAACACCATTGTAGCATTTCACCCGGGAGTATTCCAAGGTTATCGTATTTATATTTCCACAGGGAAGCAGGGATAAGAATATCGTGAATTGACAAAGAAACATCTATTATTTATAACTTGCAAACTAGACCAAAGCAGGGGGACAGATGTTGATATGTGTGGCACTCAGGAGAACATCCATTGATATAGATAACAAGGAGTTAGCATTTAGTTTGGGAGGACAACGAGAAGAAGGTATCAGTCAGCCTAGGGGTTAGCATTTAGTTTCACGATAGTCTACCATTATTTACTTAAGCTTTCATTACAGATACATCAAGTGCATCAGGGGCACGGCCGCCGCCAAGACACGCACCCGAGAACTAGGTTCAACGTATCCGGTCAACGGACCGCGTCTAGGCCCCTACACACTCAACCCGAACGTGGTGGACTACAGAGACCGGTGTAGCTGTCACCTACACTCGCGGCTACCACATCATCCCGTGGGGTTGAGGGCAAAACACGCTAGAACAATTCCAAGCACCTTGCTTACAACTATCCTAGTAACTTACTCTTGGCCAAAGAGCAAGCCACCCATGAACAATAAATCCAAATAAATTGTGCGGGACACGTGACAATAAGGCAATTATGTCCCTACTGCCAGTCCTCAAGCAAACAACTCATTCGTATCTACCATACACAACGTGGATCCAACACAAGAATTTCTCTATAATAATTACTTAAATAAATAAATATAAACTAAAAGGAAAACTAAATTAAATAAATAAGAAAATAATTATATTAAAGAAAGTATAAAAAAAAAGATACACGAGAACTTTACCCAAACTCCGAAGAGAACTCCGGAGCTCCGAGCGAAGCTCTCACTTCTACTCTAACTCCCATGACTAAAATACTAATCCTATTCTAAACTACATAAGTGGAGTGATCTTCCATGAGAAAGAGCGTGACCCTACTTGGGGTCTTCTCTTCTCAAGTGTGAGGTGCCGGTTGGAAGTGAGGGGGAGGTCCTCTATTTATAGTGTGTGGCTTCCTTGGGAGAGTGGAGAAGGTCCCTTCATCTTAGGAGAATCTTGTGGATATTCCCTTCTTGCCGACGTCTCCTGGCTTGGCCGGCGCGCCAAGTGGCTTGTGACCGCCTCTGGAACCGACTGGAGAAAGATTGAGACGGTTGGAGATTAAGTTGGGCCGGCCGGCCAGGTGTTTGGGCCGGCCGGCTACTATTTTCTGATTTTCGCCCAATCTTGCGCGAGGCATATCTCCTGCTCCCGAACTCCGAATTGGGTGATCCAAAAGCCCATTTTGACTATCTCGACGAGGGCTTTGACATGGAGGGATCAAATTTGTCATTTGAAATATTATTTCTTGATGTCCAAGTCATTCCTTGTTTCTTGCGTCGAATGTCATCGAGATGTCCGCGCAGGACCTTGTTTATCTTGTGCTTTGTATATTTGCTTTTTATCCATGAGTATAAGCACAATTGCACCAATATTCCTATGTACCTTGCAAAACAAGATCACATCCAAAACTTGTGGAACTTTATTAGTTTAATGCAAGAAACATTGGTGCATACCTTTTATTCGCCGATAAGTTGACGGTCATTTTATGATTTAATGGCCGTCAACACCTCCCCAAGCTTAAACTTTGCTCGTCCCGAGCAAACTCAAAACTTAAGTATCGGCGGATCAGTAGTTACAAAGAAAGCGCCCCATGGGTAATAAAGATGCAACAACGTACTCCCTAAATGGTGGTAAGTATACAAGAGTACGGAATATTCGCTAGTGTTGCACATGTGTGAGGCGTGTATGCTTCACCTTGTCATATAGCATTAAAGATTAGAACAGCACTTTTGGACGAGTCAAACAATTTTAGCAGGTGTATGTCCAGAGTTTTTATGTGCTGCAAGACAAGGTAAAAATATTCTCCTTTGTTTGGTTCACACTTCCCCTCTCCCTCTTATGAGGCTATTCCTACAAAGCTTCACTCATTCCTACCTTCTACTAGATAAGGCTTTTATATGAGCTTGGTAAGGAATGCACAAATGTCATGCATATGTTGTAAAGCTAAAGAATAAATCTTAAGAGACATAGCAACTCCTTGTATTCCGGTCATAGGGAAAATTGTGATGGAGGGGGAGAAGATGAACTCACACTTATGGAAGGGGAAAACTTCGGTCCTTTTATTCTGCTCAAGATGTTTATGATAAGAACCATGTAGCCATTTATTTGGGATGCAACCATGGTTTTTTTTTTTTTGATATACTCCATGGTGCATGAGGCTATAACTTTTGCATGGTCCGTAAAAACATTTTGAAATATTCTTGAGCCTTCTTTTTTTTTTTTTTTTTTGAATGGACCAAAAGTTTTGCAAATGTAGGAAGATGCTTGGTCGATTTTCCAAACATTTCCCCTTTTTTTTTTTTTGGTGGAAAGAAAAACAAGAACACACGCGAAGGAGTTTATGACCGGAAAAAGGAGTGCTTACTCTCAAAAGCATTTAAACCTTAACTAAACTCAACGCATGAGCAAATGGCTATGAGTGGGGCTTTTTCGAATATTGTCATGATATGGCTCTGGTAGGTAAATAAGTCCTCACAGGGGAAGTGTTCCAAAACGAAAGGGTTTTTAGGTACTTGCAGCAATTAAAATGAAAACATCTCTGGACTTTCACCATGCTAAGAAATTGCAACAAGTCCTAATCATGCCATATCATAATCCACAATGCTTAGACTTGGTGTGATGTATGCAACCCACAAAAATGTAGCAACACTAGTGATGTGACTATGCTCGAGAATAAATAACACACATGTCAGGAGTAGAGGTTGCATCAATGCGACACAAGGGGAGCTATCATGTAACTAATCATCATTTCCTTTAAGAGCAACATTCACCAATATTCTAGCATTTTATTTGAAACAGGGAGTATTTTATTGATCGATAGAGATACTTACCTGGGGATCCTCCCCAAGCTTGAGTCTTCGCAAGACTTAAGCTTGAATAGGCCGCTTCCTCCATTCTTCTTGTGTCTGCAAAAAGAATGAGGGTGATACAGGTGGCTAGCCCCTATTGGGCTTTGCCGAGAACCTAATATTTTTTTTTAAAGAAAGAGCACAATTCAAGAAGAATATAATATCGTATAGAAGTACTTACCTGGCGGTCCCTCCCCAAGCTTAGCTCTTGCAACCATGTGCAAAGCTAAGCGATTAAATCTTCATTTGAAGGAACTAGGTCCGCCTGGTTGGTTTCTCCTTCTTGAATTATGTGCCTTTCATGTTGCCTGATGTACTTGGTTTGCTCTCAAAAGGATCCTGCATTGGTTAGTACAAATCCATTCGTCTACATCGGGCATATCTCTATAGTTCCATTAATCAACCTAGACACCACGTCTAATTCGATCAATTGTGTAAGGAGAGCAAATTGAATCTCTCCTTTGTCATGAAAGCATCATAGAGGCATGTATTTTTTCTGTTGGTTAAACGGCCACCGGGCATAATCTCAATGGAGAACAGAGGCACAGAAGTGATCTTCACCCAACCAACAGAAAGAGACGCAGGCGATTGATTTATAACTAACATTTCAACCAACACCCATCTATGAAAAGAAACTTCAAGAGCAGGGGTATGGTCAAAAAGTTGCAGCATATTTTCATCAGAGAGCAACTCAAAGTATCTTTGCATTCACAAAGCATTGAACGATTCAGGCAGCATTATTATTATTATTATTATTATTTTTATTATATTTTTTTTTATTTTATTTTTTTATGAAAGGAGAGGGTATATGACAAGAAAAATAAGGAATAATTGCATATGCGTACCTGGCGGTACCTTCCCAAGCTTAACCTTTGCAATCGTATGCAAGGCTAAGCTATAGATTTCTTCATTGAACATCTTGGTTCCGCCACATATGGTTCCTTCTTCCTGTCATACAAATCCAACCTTTCTTGCAAACTCCCTGGCCTATGATTAGGCACTCGGGTTCTTCTCTTTGTTTTTTTTATAGATATTTTTTTTCAAAGCCCGAGGCCTATGATTGGGCACTCGGTTTTTTTTTTTTGAAAGCCCGAGGCCTATGATTGGGCACTCGGGTTTTTTTTTTAAATGCAGCGGGTGGGATGGAGGGGAATTAAATATGCAGATGGATTGGAAAGAAAACAATGCAGATGCGATGGTGATATGCTCAAACAAATGCAGGTGGATGCTTAGTCTAGCAGCAAATTAATCATAATAGATAATCGATGCCAATCAAAGATATCTTAAACCATTGCTTCCCCGGCAACGGCGCCAGAAATGCTTGTTGGCGTTTCTTACGCAAAAAGATTAATTCAATTTCCGCAAGCGCACGGAACACCATTGTAGCATTTCACCCGGGAGTATTCCAAGGTTATCGTATTTATATTTTCCACAGGGAAGCAGGGATAAGAATATCGTGAATTGACAAAGAAACATCTATTATTTATAACTTGCAAACTAGACCAAAGCAGGGGGACAGATGTTTGATATGTGTGGCACTCAGGAGAACATCCATTGATATAGATAACAAGGAGTTAGCATTTAGTTTGGGAGGACAACGAGAAGAAGGTATCAGTCAGCCTAGGGGTTAGCATTTAGTTTCACGATAGTCTACCATTATTTACTTAAGCTTTCATTACAGATACATTCAAGTGCATCAGGGGCACGGCCGCCGCCAAGACACGCAACCCGAGAACTAGGTTCAACGTATCCGGTCAACGGACCGCGTCTAGGCCCCTACACACTCAACCCGAACGTGGTGGACTACAGAGACCGGTGTAGCTGTCACCTACACTCGCGGCTACCACATCATCCCGTGGGGTTGAGGGCAAAACACGCTAGAACAATTCCAAGCACCTTGCTTACAACTATCCTAGTAACTTACTCTTGGCCAAAGAGCAAGCCACCCATGAACAATAAATCCAAATAAATTGTGCGGGACACGTGACAATAAGGCAATTATGTCCCTACTGCCAGTCCTCAAGCAAACAACTCATTCGTATCTACCATACACAAACGTGGATCCAACACAAGAATTTCTCTATAATAATTACTTAAATAAATAAATATAAACTAAAAGGAAAACTAAATTAAATAAATAAGAAAATAATTATATTAAAGAAAGTATAAAAGAAAAGATACACGAGAACTTTACCCAAACTCCGAAGAGAACTCCGGAGCTCCGAGCGAAGCTCTCACTTCTACTCTAACTCCCATGACTAAAATACTAATCCTATTCTAAACTACACAAGTGGAGTGATCTTCCATGAGAAAGAGCGTGACCCTACTTGGGGTCTTCTCTTCTCAAGTGTGAGGTGCCGGTTGGAAGTGAGGGGGAGGTCCTCTATTTATAGTGTGAGGCTTCCTTGGGAGAGTGGAGAAGGTCCCTTCATCTTAGGAGAATCTTGTGGATATTCCCTTCTTGCCGACGTCTCCTGGCTTGGCCGGCGCGCCAAGTGGCTTGTGACCGCCTCTGGAACCGACTGGAGAAAGATTGAGACGGTTGGAGATTAAGTTGGGCCGGCCGGCCAGGTGTTTGGGCCGGCCGGCCTACTATTTTCTGATTTTCGCCCAATCTTGCGCGAGGCATATCTCCTGCTCCCGAACTCCGAATTGGGTGATCCAAAAGCCCATTTGACTATCTCGACGAGGGCTTTGACATGGAGGGATCAAATTTGTCATTTGAAATATTATTTATTGATGTCCAAGTCATTCCTTATTTCTTGCGTCGAATGTCATCGAGATGTCCGAGCAGAACCTTGTTTATCTTGTGCCTTTTGTATATTTGCTTTTTATCCATGAGTATAAGCACAATTGCACCAATATTCCTATGTACCTTGCAAAACAAGATCACATCCAAAACTTGTGGAACTTTATTAGTTTAATGCAAGAAACATTGGTGCATACCTTTTATTCGCCGATAAGTTGACGGTCATTTTATGATTTAATGGCCGTCAACACACAACAAAATCGACGGGGACGAAGAAGTTTCTGATCTGCACGGGGACGTCTTCGGCAATACCCGCAGGATGACGGATGGACTGATCTGCGAGCTGCAAGCACATAGCCGTAGGCGATAATGGACAGTTTAACCTGTCATATACCGTCTTGGGCATAACGCTCACGCTTGCACCCAAGTCGCAAAGCGCTTGAGAGAAGTGCTGGCTGCCAATCGAACACGGGATAGTAGGGCACCCCGGATCCTTCTTCTTCTCCGGAAGAATGTTCAAAATGGCCGCGCTGCACTCTTCTGTAAGCTTCACTACCTCCATTGCTGGAATGGGGCGCTTGTTGTTGAGGATGTCCCGGAAATACCTAGTGTAAGTAGGTACCTGCATGGCATCAAGCAGCGGAATATGCACATATATATGCCGGATGGCCTCAACAAATTTATCAAAGCGCTCATCCACAGTGAGCTTCTTCCTGCGGTCGGGGTAAGGCAAGCCTGTAGTGTCAAAATACTCATGAGGTGCTGCCTTAGGTGGAGCTTGCTCAACGGGAGGATCTGTCGTTGGTTCCTCCTCGGAGCTCTCCTTCTCGGCATCTTCCTTTTCAGGGACCTTCTTTTCTGAAATCTTTTTGCCGGCCTTCTCCTTGGGGGCTACGTTTGGTGTCTTTCTCTCTGCACCCTTGGGGTATGGTGGGTCCACAGTACCTCTTCCGCCCCTGGTGGTGATAGCACTAACATTCTCCTTCGTACGAGGAGCCTGCACAGCTGAAGCTATTTGCGCGATTTGTGTTTCTAGCATTTTATTATGGCTTAGCTGATTTTGCAGAGCAGTGCTGAACGACTCTAGCTTAGCATCTATGCTCTCTAAAGCCTTGTCGGTGGTAAGAAACTTCTTACTAATACTATCATTAATCTTGACCTGGCCGAGAACTAGATCCTTGATAGAGGGCTCAAAACGGGAAAGATTACCATTGTTACCTCCCTGATTCTTGTTGAAGGAGAGGTCGGGCCTGGAGTTCCAGCCATAGTTGTTCTGGGAGCGGTACCCATTGCCATTGTTGAGGAAATTGCATTCCTCTCTCGTATTCGGGCAATTGATGCCCATGTGCCCTGTGTTGCCGCATTCTTCACAAGTCATGCGGGAGTCCGCAACATGCAGGTCCTGTGGAGACTCCACCTTGCGGAGTAGCTGATCGAGCTTGATGGTGAGCATGTCCATCGTCTCCACTTGGTGCACTCCACGGGTCTTGGTGCTCGCTGCTTGGCGTTCACCATGAGTCTGGTTGGCCGCCACCTTCTCAATCAGCTTCTTAGCGTTCTTCACGCTAAGAGAGAAGAAGGAGCCGCCTGCTGCGGCGTCGAGGTGCTCTCGAGCGGACGGCCTCAAACCGTGGTAGAAACTCTATATGAGGAGCCATTCCTCCATGCCATGGTGTGGGCATGAGAGAACGTACTCCTGCATCCTGTCCCAGGCTTCCGCGGTCGACTCATCTGCGAGCTGTTGGAAGCCCGATATCTTGTTCCGCAGGGCAGTCGTCTTGCCCGGCGGGAAGAACTTGGCGAGGAAGGCATTGGAGCATGCCGTCCACGTGTCGAGGGACTCTTGGTTCGCGTAGAACCACTGGAGAACCTTCCCCAACAAAGAGAATGGGAAGAGCTGTAGTCGGATGGCGTCCTGAGGTGCATCCTTCATGGCGAAGGTGTTGCACGTCATCAAGAACCTTTGGAGGTGAGCATTTGCATCCTCCGACGGCTTCCCACAAAAAGGACTAGCCAAGACATGTTGATCAAGGCTGGCTTGAGCTCGTAGTCCTTGTTGGTGATGCGCGGGTTGGGTCCCACGCGGATGTTCTCCGTAGTTGGCGCGGAGAAATCATTGATCGTCTTCTCGATCGGATCACCCATGTTGTTGTTCGTTGATGAAGGTGGAGGGTGCTCGACAGTCGTCGGAAGGGATCCTTCAAGAGCCAGAATTTTCGATTGAGCGTGGGTGGGAGGAGGGGTAAGCCTGGCCCTCACCCTTCTCAAGAATTGTTCGGGATCTAGGTGGAAGTTTTCTGGTAGGTCGAAACCAGTCATGCACTGTCCTGTTTCAAAATTTCCACAAGAAGAAAGACCAGGATAAGGGTAAGCCCGCAAAATTAATAGAAAAAGGTAGGGGACTCCCCTGCCTTTTGCTTCAAAAAAAAGGGTAAGCCCGCAAAAGTAAGTGATAATTATTCTTCTCACAAACTTCAATGCATTTATTCAGTTTCCTAGCTGCTACTTCCCCGGCAACAGCGCCAGAAATGCTTGTTGGTGGTTCTTATGCGATAAAATTAAATTCATTAATTCCGTAAGCGCACGGATCACCATTGTAGCATTTCACCTTAGAGTATTCCAGGGTTATCGTATTTATATTTCCGCAGGGAAGTAGAACGAAAGGGAGCTGAATAGTAGCAATGCATTGGACAATTAGGAGAAAGAATAATGTATCAAACTATACTTGAGACGGAGGTAAGATAGGCATGATATATATGGGTGGCACACACATCCTCAAATCCAAGGTAATAAAAGAAATAAAACGTAGTATACATTTGGGAGAGCAACGAGATAGAGTTAAGGCTACCTGTATGTTTATCTATTATTTACTCTTCCTAGCAGTCAAGTCTACAAAGGTTATCTACTCTAGCTAAGTTCATACACATACAAGTCATGTCGTTTCGGGGCACACACGTGCTAGGTTAACCGATGATGCTAGTTCAAACCTAGGGAACCGTATGCTATAATTAAGACCCTGCTGAGTCCAACCCGGACGTGGTGGATTACAGAGACCGGTGCAGCTGTCACATACACTCGCGGCTACCATCCTCCGTGGGGTTGGGTGCCAAACGTGCATAGGCCAAGTTCTAAGCGCCATGCTTACAACCTACCTAGAGGAACTACTCTTGATCAACGGAGCAGCCCTATCTAAGAATAAACAAGCATAGATTTCACACGACGTCATCTCGACGAAGGCACTCTCTCGTACTTGCCTACTCCAACAATCACGAATCTCACAACAAGACTTCTACGAGCACTTATTTAACCAAACAAATAAACAAAGTAGAAAAGAACTACTAAAAGAAATAAATAAAGATAAAACTAATTATATATTAAATAAAATAATATCTCAAAAGAGTAAGGATTCAAAGAACTATACCGACCTCCGAGAAGACTTCGGAAGCCCGAGAGAGCTCTCACTCTACTCTACTCTACTCTAACTCCCAAAGCTACTACTAAACTAAACTAATGAACACTTGGATGAAGTGTGATGGTGCGAGTTGCTTCTGAGGCCGGGGGGTCCAATTTATAGCTTGCAATGGCGGTGGGAGCACCCTGGCCGAAGTTGGAGAGGCGGTGGCGCCAAAGTCGGTCGGCCGGCCTAGGGGGGTGGCCGGCCGGCCATCCCCTGTGGCGGTTTGCCACCATCTTGCGCCTGGACGCTCCAGATCACTCCCTGAAGGCGGTCTGAAGGTCGGCTCCTCGCTGGGGTCGGCAGAATTGAAGTGAGGGCCAAGTTAAGGCCCAAATGGCCCACCTTCTAGAATGGCAGTGCAATTCTGCTGGGCTGGCCTTGAATTGTGCGTTGTGGATTAGTTTCCAGCCCACTGGAGGAAGTCCGGGGCCTGCGGCCACCAGGTGGGGCCGGCCGGCCTAGGGTGGGGCCGGCCGGCCAGGGAATTTCCCTGACTGGGCCCACTTTCCTCCATTATTCACTCCTGCATCCAAATATCCACCAAAACTTGTGGAGTAGCATTATTCCTATCTACTATGCACAAAATCTTGGTGTTATGCTTTTATTTACCGGTAGGGTGGCGGTCAAATCATGATTTAACGATCGCCAACAACCTCCCCAAGCTTAAACTTTGCTCGTCCCGAGCAAACTCAACTCAGGGTACCGGCGGATCAGGAGTTACAAAGAAGCGCCCCATGGGTAATAAAGATGCAACAACATACTCCCTAAACAGTGGTAAGTTTATGAGAGCACAAAATATTCATGAGTGTTGCAAAAATCGTGGGGCTTATATGTTACACATTGTCATGCAGCATTGAAGAATGGAACGCACTTTTGGACAAGTAAACAATTCTAGCAGGTATGCATCCAGAGTTTTTATGTGCTGCGAGGTAAGGTGCAAAAAAAAATTCTCCTTTGTTTTGGCAGGCACTTCTCTTACCTACTAATATGAGTCTTATTCCTACAAGCTTCACTCATCCTACCTTCTACCAAATGAGGCTTTGTATATGGAGCTTGGTAAGGAATGCACAACTGTCATGCATATATTATAAAGCTAACGAATGAGTCTCAATCAACATAGCAACTCCATTTATTTTGGTCATAGAATTGATGTGATGGAGGGGGAGAAAATGAACTCACACTTGTGGTAGGGGGTTTTGAAAACATTGGTCCTTTATTTTGCTCAAGATGTTTATGATAAGAACCATATAGCCTTTGACTTTTGTCATGCAACCATGAAGTTTTTTTTTTGACTGCTCCATGGTGCAAAGGGCTATAACTTTTGCATGGTTCAAACAAACATTTTGAAATATTCTTGAGCTTTTTGATGGACCAAAAGTTTTGCAAACTCTGAAAAATGTTTGGTTGATTTATCCAAACATTCCCTTTTTTATTTGGTGGAGAGAAAGTTTCGAAAACACATGCGAAGGAATTATGACCAAAATTTGGAGTGCTTAGTTTCAAGAGTACATCAAACCTTAACAAAACTCAATACATAAACAAATGGGGTACTTATAGGTGCAGTGTGCATTGCCAGCGGGAATTTGAGGACCAAGATCGAGACTTGTGACGTGCATGCTGATGAGGTTGAGAGAGAGATCGAGTGGCTGAGAAATTATTGGGCGTTCAGGAACCTCATTGGCTAAGGCCCCTGGAATTGGAGCACGGAACTGGATTCCGATAGCACTATTTATCACATTTTAGGGCGAATAAGAATACTGTTCCAATCTTGTCGAATATGAATACAAAACGGATTGTTTGAATATGGATTCCGTCGACATCTCCTCGATTTAAGAGACAACAGGTATCAATTTGCTTTTGTGGATGATTTTAGTAGAATAAAATCATTATATAAGTAGAAATCAGGATGAAGTATTTAACACAAACTCGCAAACATAGATCATCTAGAATAATATTTTTTATCAATAACTCTCTATACCCTGACCCCTGACGCGCCATCGTGGTTTCACCGCTCCTACGGAGAGCTACATGTGGCCTCTCATCAATCATGTTTATGCCCATTCAATCTCATCTGTGCCGCCTCTTCCCTCACATCGTCGTGCAATCCCCTCCCAACGCCACTCCTTAGGGCTCGCAGTTCACTAGCCTCTGCCGCCGTGGGGCATTGGATGTGGTGGCCGCCCTCGCCCACGCCTCGATCCCTCCACCGTATCTCCTTCTCCATCGGTGTCCCTTCACCGTCCGTGTCGCCTACGTCTCAAGCGACGAGCCGACGACCGGCCACGCGGCGCACCCTAGGGGTTCCTACTGTAAACAACTTGTACGCCATCTAATTGGTTCCACACATCAAAGCATCTGTACCCTAACGCCTCTAGCCAAGGAGAGAAAAGAATTAGGTTCATCGCAGAAAAAGAAAAGAATCAGGTTCAAACGGCATGTATGGTCGCAGATAAAGGTTCTTACAATTTGGGTTTAGTGTTTTTGTAGCCTCAAATATCACTTATTATGTATGATGAATGCTTTCTGTATTTTTCCTTCAGCGTAGACTTTTGTGTACATGCAGCAAAGATGGCAAAAGGCTGTGGTAACAGCAAAGATGTATTTTTCTTTCAGCGCAGACTTTTGTGTACATTCCACATGCATGAACCAACTCCATCCTCTCCCAAGCAGCACGGGCTCCGTCCTATTATTAATGTCACAATCAACGCAGGGCCCGTGAGGCGACAACATCGTATTCGTACCTCACCTCGCAAATAAAAGGCACTGCCGGAGCCCGAGATGCCATCCCTATTGCGTTATTATCTTCATTTTTGTGTGACGAGGGTCATGCAAGAGAGAGAATCTGCAAGTGGAATAAAACCTCTTCGACTGATGGAAAGAAGTGTTTTATCTTTTGAAGAAAGCATATTGATGAGTTCTTATCGGCCTCCAAGCTCCTAGATGCTTGTTCTTTATTAAATTTGCTTTCCAATTGTACCCATTATACAATAACTTGGGTGGGTGCAGATTGGTCCAAGAAGTTGTTATTTTTTCACATTACCTTTTTTATTTTTATCTTACCATAACGGAATTAATTTATTTTTTAAGATTAATCTTCATATAAATCTACTGGTGAGCCTCGTGCTGCTGCGCCCGGTGAACTATCCCGGCCTTGACCTTCAATGGGGGCTGCATTCCGATCATTACAACTTAATTATCCAGCTCTTCAGTCTGTAGCAACCCTTACAATATACTCCATATATCGTTAGGAGTGTGTGCCAGTAGGGAGATAGTTCATGGGGATCACGAGATCATAGCATATTATTAGGAGTGGGTGAACTGGACACAGCATCCAAGAAAGGTTATGATCCATTAATTATTGGAAACCAACCAGTTGTTATTTGAAAATTGCAATAACACCACATCCAAAGCGAAAAAGGCCTGTAGCCTAGTGGTTATAAGAGCCGCAATTAGTAGCACCTCAGGTCCTGCGTTCGACTCCTTACGGGAGCGAATTTTCTAGTATGAATTTTTCCACTTATTTTGATCCATTATTGGAAGTAACAAAGTCAATGAATAGAAAAAAATCATAGAGAGTGACATGTAATCATAAATATGCACAAATGTGTTTACCAAAACTACACATTTTAATTAACCTGACTGAGCATCTATTGATAGGCAAGCTCGACAGATCATTTTTTTAACTCGACAGCTCAAGTATTAATATACGGGTTATACGGTACTCCTATGTTATTCTTTTCCAAACTTCAACAGATTATTATTTTGCAAACTCGACAGCTCAATTATTAGTATAACTGATTTTACACTACTCCTATGTTATTTATAGGGCTATCCCTTTCCAAACTTCAACACCGGGTATTCAAGCTCTTTTTGATCTGTTCCCTCGATTTTATTTACACCATACGTCTTTCGGGCTGATGTAACTATGTACCCAACCCACCACTACCTATGCAGATATATATGTCCTGTGTTCAGTACTCCTTCCGTTAATTCAAAATATATGATGTTCCAGCTTTTTTCCAGATTCATTAACATTCTCTAAACCTCGACAACCATATGTCCAGATTCATTCAACATTCTCTGAATCTGGACACTAAGAAACATAGTCAGAAATGCATATATTTTGAAACGGAAGGAGTATTTTTCTGCGGTTCCACATGAGCCAACTCCATCCTCTCCCGGGCACATGTCATTTCAATCAATGCAGGGCCTCAGAGGCGACAGCATCGTATTCATACCTCACCTCACAAATAAAGGCACCACGAGAGTCCGAGATGCCATCCTCATTTGTGTTATTATCTTCATTTCTGAACTTTATCATTTGAAGAAAGCATATTGATGAGTTCTTATGGGCCTCTGAGCTCCTAGGTGTTTATTCCTTAAGAAAGGAGAGGAAAATGAAAGGGAATCTAAATCCCGGAGGCCGGAGTGGAACGCTGTCAGTATTGTTCCTTAAGAAAGGAGAGGAGATTGAAAGGAATCCGAATCTCGGAGGCGGAATAGCACGTTATTGAGACAGATGAATCGATTCACCACATAGAGGGCTCCACCACTTTGGTGCCAAGTAGAAAGAGTGGAGGAATATTACATGTACAGTTTACAACGTGTGGAGTCACACAAATGTAGAGGAAGAGCAAATCTCCTATCCCTCCGCAAAAACACACATGAGATCTTTTCTCCTTCAGAATTCAGAAAGAGTCTTTTTTCCCTTAATTTAGAAAGAGTCTTGTCGGTTTGGTCCCAAAAAACTAGTATCTACAACCCCCCCACCCCCCCCTTCTCTCACTCTCTCCTAATGTTATTTAGATTAGGAGCAAATGCTATACCCTACATTACAGGGGTGTATCTCATTCTCCCCTTTGACTGCCTAATAATTTTCCATGTCCAATAAATGATGATAAGGAAAATAAATACTCAATCGATCTCTTACCAAAATTACCGGTTCACTTGATAAAAAGCAGAAATGTTGAGTTAATTGTTTGTATGTTAAGCATAAGTTTGGTATTAATGTATATACCATATATTATAGATTCCAAATTTCCAATATATATTAAAAGGGAGTTAAGTTCAATTTGCACACCAATCCATATGTATTGAGAGGGAATAGTTGTATCCAAACAAGGCCCGGCAATTTTTGCAACACTCAATAGTATGGAGGATGTTGACTCTGGCTATAGTAGCCATGTTTGGGCACTACTTGGCCAAAAACGTTTTATGTAGTCTTTTTCAAAAATAACCTCATTTCTTGTGAGCCATATAGCCCAGCAAAAGGCAGCCACACCCGTCAACAAGCTATTGTTTGGTTTTTGACCTCCTTGTGCTTTACTCATCGAATAAGCATATTATTTATATTCATTGGAGGAGCAATACCAAACATTATATGTACAATAATCGATAAAATTAAAATTTAATTGCAGTATTTGTTCCCTTTTTCCTCTTTGCTAAGTTATCCATTGCGAGGATAACTCCAATTTTTTAATACCACAATAAAACTTTAATTTTTAGTGGTAATTTTGTTTCTCAAATTTCCTATGTGTGAGTCTTAGTCTGCTATTGACGAGATAGTTATACAATGGACAGCGAATGACCCATTTCTATTTAGAGACCAGATAAAGATATCCATCCCCCCTCCTGTTAGTGTTGGCTATCTTTGCCAATAGATTGTGCCATTCAATCAATTTGTTTCCCACCTAACGATCTCCCCTAATTAAATGAGATCCACCGTCAGATCTTGATCTAGTGGCAAACATAATTTGTCGTGGGGACGGAAAGAAAACGCTCAGGTGTGATATATAGACAGCCAAAAAAAAAAAAGACCAGCCTCACCAGACCCGCGCCCGCAACCTGCGCGCGGGCCGGCCTGCCACCCCGTCCTTCACTATGTAAGAAACCCAGAAACTAGACACTGGCACTCAGAGACGCGTCTCCAAAACTATATTGCAGACGCGGATTGATGAAACGTGTCTCCAACATATTTATACGACCCACGTTAGGAGACACGTGTGCAAAAAACGCGTCTCCTACTACATGCGTGTATGCATAGCAGATGCGTTTCCTGAGCCGCGTCACCGGGAGAGGCGGGTCGGACCCGAAAATTTTATCGTATTTGATTCACCGCGCACGCGTCCGGGTCCGGGCCCTCTCTCCCCATCCCCCTCTGGTCCTTATCCCTTTGCTCCCCGAGTCGTCCCCCTTCCTCTCTCTCCTCTCCGCTCTCAGATCAGGCGGCGGCGGCGGGGCTGGCCGCGAAGCAGCAGCTCCACCTCCTCGTCCCCGCGTCCCCGCCCGCCAGCCGCCACCTCGTCGCGCTCCACGCCGCCTTCGAGGATGCCGACGCCGTCCACGTCGTCCTTGACCTCTGCGCGGGCGGGGGCCTCTTCTTCCTCGTCTCAGCCCGCACCCTGCTCGCGGAGCCCGAGGCGGCCGACCTCCTCGCCCAGCTTGTCGACGCGCTCGCGGGCTGCCACCACCACGGCGTCGTGCAACGCGACCTCCAGCCCCGCCCCCAGCCGCGCTCCTCAGATCTGCTTGTAGGCCCTGCCCACCGCTCCTCCACGACAGCGCGCGGCGGCTCCCTCACGCGGCTCCCTCCGGGCTCGGGCACACGGCGATGCGAGGCGCGGTGCTCCTCAGATCTGCTCGTCAGCCCCGCCCACAGCCGCGCTCCTCAGATCCCTCCTCGCTACCGCTCCGACCACCCAGGCGTCGATGACGAGGTCAGCGGCGAGCAGGCGGTTGTTGTACTCTGTAAAAGCAACACTTGTAATGTATATTTTCTGGGAGAGCCACTTCCTGTTCAGGGTAGTGTCTGTCAGTGTGCAGTTCTATTGAAAATTTCAGCTAGTTGCTTGCCTGCCTGGTTCTGCCGAATATAACTAGAGCAGATGAGTTTTCACTTGTTCATTGCATCGATTTCTGTAGCAGATTATTTCAGTATTGCTTGTCTCATAGCTTTTTACATCAACTAATCAACTCCTTTTTCCTGTGCTCTGGCCTACTAGTTCTCTGGAAATCTAAAACCGAATGAAGAACTTTGTATCTACTATGAATAAATTAACTTCCAATATATACAACTTTATATGGCTGCTGAAAATATTTAACTTTCAAATTACATACTGTATTTTCTTTTGTGCTGCAGACCTGGTTAACTATTATATCTCATGAGCCCTGTGCAAATAGATGTTTATGTAGACAGATCATGTTAGCACGAGTATTTGGTTGTTCATGTAGACAGATGCACCTTGCAACCATGTCATAAATTTTCTTTTCTTTTTGATTTGGTGGAATTTGATTAGTTGTGCTGAAAAGGAAAAGGAAGGTTAAGGCAAGATCACATTGCAACCATGTCATATATTTTCGTTTCTGTTATTTTTGTTATCCAAATGATATATCGTTGTCTTTCTATGTTCTTACTTGAATTTTTGATCTCCTGCCATTCGTGTTTCGCAGTGATGAGCTGAGTTGGTGTTGGAGGAGGGAGTAGGACTCTGAGCAGCAGCAGTGAAGAATGTTTGAGCACCTGATTGCCATTGTGACCGAAGGTAAACTTCTTATCTGAAGACATGCAACTTGTCTATCAAGTATGATGACATATTACTGGATTTTGTAATCAGACTTCATTGTCTTTAGCTGTTGACAGAGGTGACCATTTATAGTTTGCTAGTTTGTTGATCTGGTTTTGTCCTGATCTTGTACTATGTAACCTGTAATAAATCATATGTATGATTTGAGCGGTTGGTGTCACTTGTATGTGCGTACGAATATTATGTGAGCAACATGTGTATTTGTAACAATTGACTGATTGAGCATCACGTGTGCCTGTAACCATTTCTTTTTTTTGTTTTTTAATATATCTTTGCAGACGCGTTTTGACATGGGCGCGTCAGCTACAGTTGGTTTTGCAGACGCGTTTTGACATGGGCGCGTCCCCTATCTAAACACGATTGCAGACTCGTTTTGATCTGGACGCGTCTGCTATCTGATGTTCATTGCAGACGCGGATTTCCGCGTCTGCGATTAGCTCACATCGCAGACGCGATTTTGGAGACGAAAAAAAATTTCGTCTGCTATTTGACTTAACCAGCGTCTGCAATTAGCTTTTCTTACATAGTGCTTCCTTCGAAGACAAGCAATGGAGATCGTCGGAGCCCAAACCTCAAACCCCACCCCTGAACCCCAACTTCATCGGAGATCTCACCGGAGGTGGAGAAGAAGCTCGCCGGAGGTGGAAGGAGGTAGAAGAAGCCTTGACTTGGTAGAAAGAGGAAGAAACAAAATCTGAGTGTGAGAGAGAAAAGAAAGACTCAGTTATCATACAGCTTCTCTCTCTCTCTCTTTTTTGCAAGACATGTCATTGCACGAGGTACTTTATACAGAAATACTGAGTTATAATATAGCTTTTCCCCATTTTTCGGCACAAACATAGTACAATAATCGACAAAACAAAACAAAGGAACTCAATTCCTTTGATTATTAATATAGCTATTTTGATTATTAACAAAATAGCTTGTCCTGAACGACATATATTTAGCGACGGAGGGAGTACATATCATATATACGGGATACACAACAAAAAGCAAACGGGATGATCGATCATACTATCGTGATATCGATTCTTCTTATTATATAGTGCCGGCAGCTTTCAGGGGATGGATCATGTGAGCTTCTGATCAGCTCAGGTGAACTGATCGGTGCGCGCAACGATGTTCTCCTCCACCTTCTTCATGAGGCCGACGTAGCCATTGATCAGCTCGGCCTCGTCCGCCGACGAAAGCGGCTTGCCGTCAAGGCTCTCGTACTCCACAGTGAGCTTGGTCACGCTGCCGCCCGTGACGGTTGGCTCCACCTTATACTGGACCACCTGTGACTTCAACTGTGCTGCTGCCTTCTTGCTACCCTCTATTGCCACCTCGTCCCAGCGAATCACGCGCGCCGCATTGTCGCGCGCCACCAGCCGGCTCTTGATGACGGCCGTTGCGCCAAGGCCTGTACGTATACACAGAGATTATAGGCCGACACTCGCCATCGTAATTAACACGCCTTGCTGCACAAAGTAGCTACTGTACCTGGGTTGAACTTCAGGGTGTAGCGGCTCCCGGGCCCGCCGTCGCCATCGATCTTCACATTGACATCGCTCAAGCCGGTCAACAGGTTGTGCATGGAGGACTCATCGCCGGTCGCGAAGACCGCCTTCCACAGCAGCTCGGCTGGCACGGCCATCGGCAACTCCTTGGTGATGCGGCCGGTGACCATCGTGTCAAGACAGTCGGTGCAAATTAATGTTCAGAAGTTATTTTGCCACGAAGATGGTTGCATGTGTGGGAAGCGATCAAGGGGTACTTATAGGTGCAGTGTGCATTGCCAGCGGGAATTTGAGGACCAAGATCGAGACTTGTGACGTGCATGCTGATGAGGTTGAGAGAGAGATCGAGTGGCTGAGAAATTATTGGGCGTTCAGGAACCTCATTGGCTAAGGCCCCTGGAATTGGAGCACGGAACTGGATTCCGATAGCACTATTTATCACATTTTAGGGCGAATAAGAATACTGTTCCAATCTTGTCGAATATGAATACAAAACGGATTGTTTGAATATGGATTCCGTCGACATCTCCTCGATTTAAGAGACAACAGGTATCAATTTGCTTTTTGTGGATGATTTTAGTAGAATAAAATCATTATATAAGTAGAAATCAGGATGAAGTCTTTAACACAAACTCGCAAACATAGATCATCTAGAATAATATCTTTTATCAATAACTCGCTATACCCTGACCCCTGACGCGCCATCGTGGTTTCACCGCTCCTACGGAGAGCTACATGTGGCCTCTCATCAATCATGTTTATGCCCATTCAATCTCATCTGTGCCGCCTCTTCCCTCACATCGTCGTGCAATCCCCTCCCAACGCCACTCCTTAGGGCTCGCAGTTCACTAGCCTCTGCCGCCGTGGGGCATTGGATGTGGTGGCCGCCCTCGCCCACGCCTCGATCCCTCCACCGTATCTCCTTCTCCATCGGTGTCCCTTCACCGTCCGTGTCGCCTACGTCTCAAGCGACGAGCCGACGACCGGCCACGCGGCGCACCCTAGGGGTTCCTACTGTAAACAACTTGTACGCCATCTAATTGGTTCCACACATCAAAGCATCTGTACCCTAACGCTTCTAGCAAAGGAGAGAAAAGAATTAGGTTCATCGCAAAAAAAGAAAAGAATCAGGTTCAAACGGCATGTATGGTCGCAGATAAAGGTTCTTACAATTTGGGTTTAGTGTTTTTGTAGCCTCAAATATCACTTATTATGTATGATGAATGCTTTATGTATTTTTCCTTCAGCGCAGACTTTTGTGTACATTCAGCAAAGATGGCAAAAGGCTGTGGTAACAGCAAAGATGTATTTTTCTTTCAGCGCAGACTTTTGTGTACATTCCACATGCATGAACCAACTCCATCCTCTCCCAAGCAGCAGGGCTCCGTCCTATTATTAATGTCACAATCAACGCAGGGCCCGTGAGGCGACAACATCGTATTCGTACCTCACCTCGCAAATAAAAGGCACTGCCGGAGCCCGAGATGCCATCCCTATTGCGTTATTATCTTCATTTTGTGTGACGAGGGTCATGCAAGAGAGAGAATCTGCAAGTGGAATAAAACCTCTTCGACTGATGGAAAGAAGTGTTTTATCTTTTGAAGAAAGCATATTGATGAGTTCTTATCGGCCTCAAGCTCCTAGATGCTTGTTCTTTATTAAATTTGCTTTCCAATTGTACCCATTATACAATAACTTGGGTGGGTGCAGATTGGTCCAAGAAGTTGTTATTTTTTCACATTACCTTTTTTATTTTTATCTTACCATAACGGAATTAATTTATTTTTTAAGATTAATCTTCATATAAATCTACTGATGAGCCTCGTGCTGCTGCGCCCGGTGAACTATCCCGGCCTTGACCTTCAATGGGGGCTACATTCCGCTCATTACAACTTAATTATCCAGCTCTTCAGTCTGTACCAACCCTTACAATACTCCATATATCGTTAGGAGTGTGTGCCAGTAGGGAGATAGTTCATGGGGATCACGAGATCATAGCATATTATTAGGAGTGGGTGAACTGGACGCAGCATCCAGGAAAGGTTATGATCCATTAATTATTGGAAACCAACCTGTTGTTATTTGAAAATTGCAATAACACCACATCCAAAGCGAAAAGGGCCTGTAGCCTAGTGGTTACAAGAGCCTCAATTAGTAGCACCTCAGGTCCTGCGTTCGACTCCTCACGGAAGCGAATTTTCTAGTATGAATTTTTCCACTTATTTTGATCCATTATTGGAAGTAACAAAGTCAATGAATAGAAAAAAATCATAGAGAGTGACATGTAATCATAAATATGCACAAATGTGTTTACCAAAGCTACACATTTTAATTAACCTGACTGAGCATCTATTGATAGGCAAGCTCGACAGATCATTTTTTTAACTCGACAGCTCAATTATTAATATACGGGTTATACAGTACTCCTATGTTATTCTTTTCCAAACTTCAGCAGATTATTATTTTGCAAACTCGACAGCTCAATTATTAGTATAACTGATTTTACACTACTCCTATGTTATTTATAGGGCTATCCCTTTCCAAACTTCAACACCGGGTATTCAAGCTCTTTTTGATCTGTTCCCTCGATTTTATTTACACCATACGTCTTTCGGGCTGATGTAACTATGTACCCAAGCCACCACTACCTATGCAGATATATATGTCCTGTGTTCAGTACTCCTTCCGTTAATTCAAAATATATGATGTTCCAGCTTTTTTCCAGATTCATTAACATTCTCTAAACCTCGACAACCATATGTCCAGATTCATTCAACATTCTCTGAATCTGGACACTAAGAAACATAGTCAGAAATGCATATATTTTGAAACGGAAGGAGTATTTTTCTGTGGTTCCACATGAGCCAACTCCATCCTCTCCCGGGCAACACATTTGGCTCCTTCCTATTATTAATGTCATTTCAATCAATGCAGGGCCTCAGAGGCGACAGCATCGTATTCATACCTCACCTCACAAATAAAGGCACCACGAGAGTCCGAGATGCCATCCTCATTTGTGTTATTATCTTCATTTCTGAACTTTATCATTTGAAGAAAGCATATTGATGAGTTCTTATGGGCCTCTGAGCTCCTAGGTGTTTATTCCTTAAGAAAGGAGAGGAAAATGAAAGGGAATCTATCCCGGAGGCCGGAGTGGAACGTTGTCAATATTGTTCCTTAAGAAAGGAGAGGAAATTGAAAGGAATCCGAATCTCGGAGGCGGAATGGCACGTTATTGAGACAGATGAATCGATTCACCACATAGAGGGCTCCACCACTTTGGTGCCAAGTAGAAAGAGTGGAGGAATATTACATGTACAGTTTACAACGTGTGGAGTCACACAAATGTAGAGGAAGAGCAAATCTCCTATCCCTCCACAAAAACACACACGAGATCTTTTCTCCTTCAGAATTCAGAAAGAGTTTTTTTTCCCCTTAATTTAGAAAGAGTCTTGTCGGTTTGGTCCCAAAAAACTAGTATCTACAACACCCCCCCCCCCCCCCCCCCCCCCCCTCACTCTCTCGTAATGTTATTTAGATTAGGAGCAAATGCTATACCCTACATTAGAGGGGTGTATCTCATTCTCCCCTTTGACTGCCTAATAATTTTCCATGTCCAATAAATGATGATAAGGAAAATAAATACTCAATCGATCTCTTACCAAAATTACCGGTTCACTTGATAAAAAGCAGAAATGTTGAGTTAATTATTTGTATGTTAAGCATAAGTTTGGTATTAATGTATATACCATATATTATATATTCCAAATTTCCAATATATATTAAAATGGAGTTAAGTTCAATTTGCACACCAATCCATATGTATTGAGAGGGAATAGTTGTATCCAAACAAGGCCCTGCAATTTTTGCAACACTCAATAGTATGGAGGATGTTGACTCTGGCTATAGTAGCCATGTTTGGGCACTACTTGGCCAAAAACGTTTTATGTAGTCTTTTTCAAAAATAACCTCATTTCTTGTGAGCCATATAGCCCAGCAAAAGGCAGCCACACCCGTCAACAAGCTATTGTTTGGTTTTTGACCTCCTTGTGCTTTACTCATCGAATAAGCATATTATTTATATTCATTGGAGGAGCAACACCAAACATTATATGTACAATAATCGATAAAATTAAAATTTAATTGCAGTATTTGTTCCCTTTTTCCTCTTTGCTAAGTTATCCATTGCGAGGATAACTCCAATTTTTTAATACCACAATAAAACTTTAATTTTTAGTGGTAATTTTGTTTCTCAAATTTCCTATGTGTGACTCTTAGTCTGCTATTGACGAGATAGTTATACAATGGACAGCGAATGACCCATTTCTATTTAGAGACCAGATAAAGATATCCATCCCCCCTCCTGTTAGTGTTGGCTATCTTTGCCAATAGATTGTGCCATTCAATCAATTTGTTTCCCACCTAACGATCTCCCCTAATTAAATGAGATCCCGTCAGATCTTGATCTAGTGGCAAACATAATTTGTCGTGGGGCCGGAAAGAAAACGCTCAGGTGTGATATATAGACAGCCAAAAAAAAAAAAAGACCAGCCTCACCGGACCCGCGCCCGCAACCTGCGCGCGGGCCGGCCTGCCACCCCGTCCTTCACTATGTAAGAAACCCAGAAACTAGACACTGGCACTTAGAGACGCGTCTCCAAAACTATATTGCAGACGCGGATTGATGAAACGCGTCTCCAACATATTTATACGACCCACGTTAGGAGACACGTGTGCAAAAAACGCGTCTCCTACTACATGCGTGTATGCATAGCAGACGCGTTTCCTGAGCCGCGTCACCGGGAGAGGCGGGTCGGACCCAAAAATTTTATCGTATTTGATTCACCGCGCACGCGTCCGGGTCCGGGCCCTCTCTCCCCATCCCCCTCTGGTCCTTATCCCTTTGCTCCCCGAGTCGTCCCCCTTCCTCTCTCTCCTCTCCGCTCTCAGATCAGGCGGCGGCGGCGGGGCTGGCCGCGAAGCAGCAGCTCCACCTCCTCGTCCCCGCGTCCCCGCCCGCCAGCCGCCACCTCGTCGCGCTCCACGCCGCCTTCGAGGATGCCGACGCCGTCCACCTCGTCCTTGACCTCTGCGCGGGCGGGTACCTCTTCTTCCTCGTTCGGCCCGCGCCCTTCTCGCGGAGCCCGAGGCGGCCGACCTCCTCGCCCAGCTTGTCGATGCGCTCGCGGGCTGCCACCACCACGGCGTCGTGCAACGCGACCTCCAGCCCCACCCCCAGCAGCGCTCCTCAGATCTGCTTGTAGGCCCTGCCCACCGCTCCTCCACGACAGCGCGCGGCGGCTCCCTCACGCGGCTCCCTCCGGGCTCGGGCACACGGCGATGCGAGGCGCGGTGCTCCTCAGATCTGCTCGTCGGCCCCGCCCACAGCCGCGCTCCTCAGATCCCTCCTCGCTACCGCTCCGACCACCCAGGCGTCGATGACGAGGTCAGCGGCGAGCAGGCGGTTGTTGTACTCTGTAAAAGCAACACTTGTAATGTATATTTTCTGGGAGAGCCACTTCCTGTTCAGGGTAGTGTCTGTCAGTGTGCAGTTCTATTGAAAATTTCAGCTAGTTGCTTGCCTGCCTGGTTCTGCCGAATATAACTAGAGCAGATGAGTTTTCACTTGTTCATTGCATCGATTTCTGTAGCAGATTATTTCAGTATTGCTTGTCTCATAGCTTTTTACATCAACTAATCAACTCCTTTTTCCTGTGCTCTGGCCTACTAGTTCTCTGGAAATCTAAAACCGAATGAAGAACTTTGTATCTACTATGAATAAATTAACTTCCAATATATACAACTTTATATGGCTGCTGAAAATATTTAACTTTCAAATTACATACTGTATTTTCTTTTGTGCTGCAGACCTGGTTAACTATTATATCTCATGAGCCCTGTGCAAATAGATGTTTATGTAGACAGATCATGTTAGCACGAGTATTTGGTTGTTCATGTAGACAGATGCACCTTGCAACCATGTCATAAATTTTCTTTTCTTTTTGATTTGGTGGAATTTGATTAGTTGTGCTGAAAAGGAAAAGGAAGGTTAAGGCAAGATCACATTGCAACCATGTCATATATTTTCGTTTCTGTTATTTTTGTTATCCAAATGATATATCGTTGTCTTTCTATGTTCTTACTTGAATTTTTGATCTCCTGCCATTCGTGTTTCGCAGTGATGAGCTGAGTTGGTGTTGGAGGAGGGAGTAGGACTCTGAGCAGCAGCAGTGAAGAATGTTTGAGCACCTGATTGCCATCGTGACCGAAGGTAAACTTCTAATCTGTAGACATGCAACTTGTCTATCAAGTATGATGACATATTACTGGATTTTGTAATCAGCTTCATTGTCTTTAGCTGTTGACAGAGGTGACCATTTATAGTTTGCTAGTTTGTTGATCTGGTTTTGTCCCGATCTTGTACTATGTAACCTGTAATAAATCATATGTATGATTTGAGCGGTTGGTGTCACTTGTATGTGCGTACGAATATTATGTGAGCAACATGTGTATTTGTAACAATTGACTGATTGAGCATCACGTGTGCCTGTAACCATTTCTTTTTTTTGTTTTTTAATATATCTTTGCAGACGCGTTTTGACATGGGCGCGTCAGCTACAGTTGGTTTTGCAGACGCGTTTTGACATGGGCGCGTCCCCTATCTAAACACGATTGCAGACTCGTTTTGATCTGGACGCGTCTGCTATCTGATGTTCATTGCAGACGCGGATTTCCGCGTCTGCGATTAGCTCACATCGCAGACGCGATTTTGGAGACGAAAAAAAATTTCGTCTGCTATTTGACTTAACCAGCGTCTGCAATTAGCTTTTCTTACATAGTGCTTCCTTCGAAGACAAGCAATGGAGATCGTCGGAGCCCAAACCTCAAACCCCACCCCTGAACCCCAACTTCATCGGAGATCTCACCGGAGGTGGAGAAGAAGCTCGCCGGAGGTGGAAGGAGGTAGAAGAAGCCTTGACTTGGTAGAAAGAGGAAGAAACAAAATCTGAGTGTGAGAGAGAAAAGAAAGACTCAGTTATCATACAGCTTCTCTCTCTCTCTCTTTTTTGCAAGACATGTCATTGCACGAGGTACTTTATACAGAAATACTGAGTTATAATATAGCTTTTCCCCATTTTTCGGCACAAACATAGTACAATAATCGACAAAACAAAACAAAGGAACTCAATTCCTTTGATTATTAATATAGCTATTTTGATTATTAACAAAATAGCTTGTCCTGAACGACATATATTTAGCGACGGAGGGAGTACATATCATATATACGGGATACACAACAAAAAGCAAACGGGATGATCGATCATACTATCGTGATATCGATTCTTCTTATTATATAGTGCCGGCAGCTTTCAGGGGATGGATCATGTGAGCTTCTGATCAGCTCAGGTGAACTGATCGGTGCGCGCAACGATGTTCTCCTCCACCTTCTTCATGAGGCCGACGTAGCCATTGATCAGCTCGGCCTCGTCCGCCGACGAAAGCGGCTTGCCGTCAAGGCTCTCGTACTCCACAGTGAGCTTGGTCACGCTGCCGCCCGTGACGGTTGGCTCCACCTTATACTGGACCACCTGTGACTTCAACTGTGCTGCTGCCTTCTTGCTACCCTCTATTGCCACCTCGTCCCAGCGAATCACGCGCGCCGCATTGTCGCGCGCCACCAGCCGGCTCTTGATGACGGCCGTTGCGCCAAGGCCTGTACGTATACACAGAGATTATAGGCCGACACTCGCCATCGTAATTAACACGCCTTGCTGCACAAAGTAGCTACTGTACCTGGGTTGAACTTCAGGGTGTAGCGGCTCCCGGGCCCGCCGTCGCCATCGATCTTCACATTGACATCGCTCAAGCCGGTCAACAGGTTGTGCATGGAGGACTCATCGCCGGTCGCGAAGACCGCCTTCCACAGCAGCTCGGCTGGCACGGCCATCGGCAACTCCTTGGTGATGCGGCCGGTGACCATCGTGTCAAGACAGTCGGTGCAAATTAATGTTCAGAAGTTATTTTGCCACGAAGATGGTTGCATGTGTGGGAAGCGATCAAGGGGTACTTATAGGTGCAGTGTGCATTGCCAGCGGGAATTTGAGGACCAAGATCGAGACTTGTGACGTGCATGCTGATGAGGTTGAGAGAGAGATCGAGTGGCTGAGAAATTATTGGGCGTTCAGGAACCTCATTGGCTAAGGCCCCTGGAATTGGAGCACGGAACTGGATTCCGATAGCACTATTTATCACATTTTAGGGCGAATAAGAATACTGTTCCAATCTTGTCGAATATGAATACAAAACGGATTGTTTGAATATGGATTCCGTCGACATCTCCTCGATTTAAGAGACAACAGGTATCAATTTGCTTTTGTGGATGATTTTAGTAGAATAAAATCATTATATAAGTAGAAATCAGGATGAAGTATTTAACACAAACTCGCAAACATAGATCATCTAGAATAATATTTTTTATCAATAACTCTCTATACCCTGACCCCTGACGCGCCATCGTGGTTTCACCGCTCCTACGGAGAGCTACATGTGGCCTCTCATCAATCATGTTTATGCCCATTCAATCTCATCTGTGCCGCCTCTTCCCTCACATCGTCGTGCAATCCCCTCCCAACGCCACTCCTTAGGGCTCGCAGTTCACTAGCCTATGCCGCCGTGGGGCATTGGATGTGGTGGCCGCCCTCGCCCACGCCTCGATCCCTCCACCGTATCTCCTTCTCCATCGGTGTCCCTTCACCGTCCGTGTCGCCTACGTCTCAAGCGACGAGCCGACGACCGGCCACGCGGCGCACCCTAGGGGTTCCTACTGTAAACAACTTGTACGCCATCTAATTGGTTCCACACATCAAAGCATCTGTACCCTAACGCCTCTAGCAAAGGAGAGAAAAGAATTAGGTTCATCGCAAAAAAAGAAAAGAATCAGGTTCAAACGGCATGTATGGTCGCAGATAAAGGTTCTTACAATTTGGGTTTAGTGTTTTTGTAGCCTCAAATATCACTTATTATGTATGATGAATGCTTTCTGTATTTTTCCTTCAGCGCAGACTTTTGTGTACATGCAGCAAAGATGGCAAAAGGCTGTGGTAACAGCAAAGATGTATTTTTCTTTCAGCGCAGACTTTTGTGTACATTCCACATGCATGAACCAACTCCATCCTCTCCCAAGCAGCACGGGCTCCGTCCTATTATTAACGTCACAATCAACGCAGGGCCCGTGAGGCGACAACATCGTATTCGTACCTCACCTCGCAAATAAAAGGCACTGCCGGAGCCCGAGATGCCATCCCTATTGCGTTATTATCTTCATTTTTGTGTGACGAGGGTCATGCAAGAGAGAGAATCTGCAAGTGGAATAAAACCTCTTCGACTGATGGAAAGAAGTGTTTTATCTTTTGAAGAAAGCATATTGATGAGTTCTTATCGGCCTCCAAGCTCCTAGATGCTTGTTCTTTATTAAATTTGCTTTCCAATTGTACCCATTATACAATAACTTGGGTGGGTGCAGATTGGTCCAAGAAGTTGTTATTTTTTCACATTACCTTTTTTATTTTTATCTTACCATAACGGAATTATTTATTTTTTAAGATTAATCTTCATATAAATCTACTGTGTGAGCCTCGTGCTGCTGCGCCCGGTGAACTATCCCGGCCTTGACCTTCAATGGGGGCTACATTCCGCTCATTACAACTTAATTATCCAGCTCTTCAGTCTGTACCAACCCTTACAATATACTCCGTATATCGTTAGGAGTGTGTGCCAGTAGGGAGATAGTTCATGGGGATCACGAGATCATAGCATATTATTAGGAGTGGGTGAACTGGACACAGCATCCAGAAAGGTTATGATCCATTAATTATTGGAAACCAACCTGTTGTTATTTGAAAATTGCAATAACACCACATCCAAAGCGAAAAGGACCTGTAGCCTAGTGGTTACAAGAGCCTCAATTAGTAGCACCTCAGGTCCTGCGTTAGACTCCTCACGGGAGCGAATTTTCTAGTATGAATTTTTCCACTTATTTTGATCCATTATTGGAAGTAACAAAGTCAATGAATAGAAAAAAAATCATAGAGAGTGACATGTAATCATAAATATGAACAAATGTGTTTACCAAAGCTACACATTTTAATTAACCTGACTGAGCATCTATTGATAGGCAAGCTCGACAGATCATTTTTTTAACTCGGCAGCTCATTATTAATATACGGGTTATACAGTACTCCTATGTTATTCTTTTCCAAACTTCAACAGATTATTATTTTGCAAACTCGACAGCTCAATTATTAGTATAACTGATTTTCACTACTCCTATGTTATTTATAGGGCTATCCCTTTCCAAACTTCAACACCGGTTTTCAAGCTCTTTTTGATCTGTTCCCTCGATTTTATTTACACCATACGTCTTTCGGGCTGATGTAACTATGTACCCAACCCACCACTACCTATGCAGATATATATGTCCTGTGTTCAGTACTCCTTCCGTTAATTCAAATATATGATGTTCCAGCTTTTTTCCAGATTCATTAACATTCTCTAAACCTCGACAACCATATGTCCAGATTCATTCAACATTCTCTGAATCTGGACACTAAGAAACATAGTCAGAAATGCATATATTTTGAAACGGAAGGAGTATTTTTCTGCGGTTCCACATGAGCCAACTCCATCCTCTCCCGGGCAACACATTTGGCTCCTTCCTATTATTAATGTCATTTCAATCAATGCAGGGCCTGAGAGGCGATAGCATCGTATTCGTACCTCACCTCACAAATAAAGGCACCACGAGAGTCCGAGATGCCATCCTCATTTGTGTTATTATCTTCATTTCTGAACTTTATCATTTGAAGAAAGCATATTGATGAGTTCTTATGGGCCTCTGAGCTCCTAGGTGTTTATTCCTTAAGAAAGGAGAGGAAAATGAAAGGGAATCTAAATCCCGGAGGCCGGAGTGGAACGCTGTCAGTATTGTTCCTTAAGAAAGGAGAGGAGATTGAAAGGAATCCGAATCTCGGAGGCGGAATAGCACGTTACTGAGACAGATGAATCGATCCACCACATAGAGGGCTCCACCACTTTGGTGCCAAGTAGAAAGAGTGGAGGAATATTTCATGTACAGTTTACAACGTGTGGAGTCATACAAATGTAGAGGAAGAGCAAATCTCCTATCCCTCCGCAAAAACACACATGAGATCTTTTCTCCTTCAGAATTCAGAAAGAGTCTTTTTTTCCCTTAATTTAGAAAGAGTCTTGTCGGTTTGGTCCCAAAAACTAGTATCTACACCCCCCCCCCCCCCCCCTCTCTCACTCTCTCCTAATGTTATTTAGATTAGGAGCAAATGCTATACCCTACATTAGAGGGGTGTATCTCATTCTCCCCTTCGACTGCCTAATAATTTTCCATATCCAATAAATGATAAGATAAGGAAAATAAATACTCAATCGATCTCTTACCAAAATTACCGGTTCACTTGATAAAAAGCAGAAATGTTGAGTTGATTATTTGTATGTTAAGCATAAGTTTGGTATTAATGTATATACCATATATTATATATTCCAAATTTCCAATATATATTAAAAGGGAATTAAGTTCAATTTGCACACCAATCCATATGTATTGAGAGGGAATAGTTGTATCCAAACAAGGCCCTGCAATTTTTGCAACACTCAATAGTATGGAGGATGTTGACTCTGGCTATAGTAGCCATGTTTGGGCACTACTTGGCCAAAAACGTTTTATGTAGTCTTTTTCAAAAATAACCTCATTTCTTGTGAGCCATATAGCCCAGCAAAAGGCAGCCACACCCGTCAACAAGCTATTGTTTGGTTTTTGACCTCCTTGTGCTTTACTCATCGAATAAGCATATTATTTATATTCATTGGAGGAGCAATACCAAACATTATATGTACAATAATCGATAAAATTAAAATTTAATTGCAGTATTTGTTCCCTTTTCCTCTTTGCTAAGTTATCCATTGCGAGGATAACTCCAATTTTTTAATACCACAATAAAACTTTAATTTTTAGTGGTAATTTTGTTTCTCAAATTTCCTATGTGTGACTCTTAGTCTGCTATTGACGAGATAGTTATACAATGGACAGCGAATGACCCATTTCTAGTTAGAGACCAGATAAAGATATCCATCCCCCCTCTGTTAGTGTTGGCTATCTTTGCCAATAGATTGTGCCATTCAATCAATTTGTTTCCCACCTAACGATCTCCCTAATTAAATGAGATCCACCGTCAGATCTTGATCTAGTGGCAAACATAATTTGTCGTGGGGACGGAAAGAAAACGCTCAGGTGTGATATATAGACAGCCAAAAAAAAAAGACCAGCCTCACCGGACCCGCGCCCGCAACCTGCGCGCGGGCCGGCCTGCCACCCCGTCCTTCCTTCGAAGACAAGCAATGGAGATCGTCGGAGCCCAAACCTCAAACCCCACCCCTGAACCCCAACTTCATCGGAGATCTCGCCGAGGTGGAGAAGAAGCTCGTCGGAGGTGGAAGGAGGTAGAAGAAGCCTTGACTTGGTAGAAAGAGGAAGAAACAAAATCTGAGTGTGAGAGAGAAAAGAAAGACTCAGTTATCATACAGCTTCTCTCTCTCTCTCCTCTCTCTCTCTCTTTTTGCAAGACATGTCATTGCACGAGGTACTTTATACAGAAATACTGAGTTATAATATAGCTGTTCCCCTTTTTTTTCGGCACAAACATAGTACAATAAACGACAAAACAAACAAGGAACTCAATTCCTTTGATTATTGATATATGTCGTTTAGGACAATCAAATTAGTTCATTTTTGAACAAAATAGCTTGTCCTGAACGACATATATTTAGCGACGGAGGGAGTACATATCATATATACGGGATACACACAAAATGCAAACGGGATGATCGATCATACATCGTGATATCGATTCTTCTTATTATATAGTGCCGGCAGCTTTCAGGGGATGTATCATGTGAGCTTCTGATCAGCTCAGGTAACTGGGCGGAGCGCGCAACGATGTTCTCCTCCACCTTCTTCATGAGGCCGACGTAGCCATTGATCAGCTCGGCCTCGTCCGCCTACTAAAGCGGCCTGCCGTCAAGGCTCTCGTACTCCACAGTGAGCTTGGTCACGCTGCCGCCCGTGACGGTTGGCTCCACCTTATACTGGACCACCTGTGACTTCAACTGTGCTGCTGCCTTCTTGCTACCCTCTATTGCCACCTCGTCCCAGCGAATCACGCGCGCCGCATTGTCGCGCGCCACCAGCCGGCTCTTGATGACCGCCGTTGCGCCAAGGCCTGTACGTATACACAGAGATTATAGGCCGACACTCGCCGTCGTAATTAACACGCCTTGCTGCACAAAGTAGCTACTGTCCCTGGGTTGAACTTCAGGTGTAGCGGCTCCCGGGCCCGCCGTCGCCATCGATCTTCACATTGACATCGCTCAAGCCGGTCAACTATTGAGTGTTGCAAAAATTGCAGGGCCTTGTTTGGATACAACTATTCCCAAAGAAAAATACATCTTTGCTGCTACCACAGCCTTTTGCCATCTTTGCTGAATGTACACAAAAGTCTGCGCTGAAGGAAAAATACATAAAGCATTCATCATACATAATAAGTGATATTTGAGGCTACAAAAACACTAACCCAAATTGTAAGAACCTTTATCTGCGACCATACATGCCGTTTGAACCTGATTCTTTTCTTTTTTTTGCGATGAACCTAATTCTTTTCTCTCCTTTGCTAGAAGCGTTAGGGTACAGATGCTTTGATGTATGGAACCAATTAGATGGCGTACAAGTTGTTTACAGTAGGAACCCCTAGGGTGCGCCGCGTGGCCGGTTGTCGCCAGTGGCGGGCCCAGAATTTGGACTATGGTATTCAAAATTTGCAACAGTGAAATTTGTTTTTGACATCCTAATTTTTTTTTAGCACTATTCTTCCTTCAATATATCACACAAGTATGTTTAAGACCATCGACTTGTGAATTAAAATAAAAAATGGAGAGGTGGAAATATGTGGAAATATTACCTTTGTTCTTCAGTTCAGATGCTTAATCAAGTGTTGATCAATACTTGTTGAATTAAGCTCTGGCACAATTAGGGAATTAAGAATGACCTGATCGCATTCAACTACTGAAAGATTACTAACCTACAGCTAGATAGCAAAATTCAACACTTCATCGGCAAATTACGAGGAATACGATCGGCGAGCAATCAGGCGGCAAATTGCAGCATCTTCCTCGCCCAGTAGAGCACAAAAGATGAAGACGACTGAGGCATAGCATCTCTGACTTTCAAACAGAGCAAGAGCAAAGAAGCAAAAGACGAACAAGCTGGATCGTATCTTTCCTTAAAAGTTGTCGTGTGACCAGAGAAGCAATCAGACCACCACCTAATAGTAATTCATGCATGCATAATTCATGCTGCTGATTGGACCGGCAAAACTATGAGGCAGGGCATTCAAACAACATGAACATAGGGATATAGAAGAACAAGCAAGCATATACAACAGCTATTCAAAAGATTGACTAGCTCACAACATCATTATCAGGCAAAGGAAGGGGCTATACGTAGGTAGCACACAGGTGAATTGGTTATCCATGATGAATGATTTTACTTATGGAGTAGGTCAAAGAGGGGTCAAGAAAAAGATGGCAACTAAGCCAATTAAGTACATCTCTGAGGCACAAAATATACTAATTGAACATTTTACATTTGTTCAATTTCTAAAGCTTACATGCTTCATACCTTTGAAATATTGAGCTTTAATTATCTCTATTATCATAACACTCACATTTCTTGAATAATTTTGTGTAGGTTCATCTGAGAAATAATTGATTAATTCTGTGACTCGAAGTTCCTATGAGCCAAGAAATATTGTGATTTCAACTATACCATGATAGCAACCTTAGTATCACAGTATTTGTGGCCGTTGGATTTGCCAACTTTCTAATTGCTCTACAGATGTTCATCCTAAATGTTAGCATTTAACATTGATTTCCAGATTTGTTTGGTATTTTTGTTCCTCTTTGAAAGGTGTTTTTTCTCTTTTATATCCAATCAGTTTATCCTCTGAGTGTCTTTTTTTTTTTTTTTTTGTAGATTATCCTCCATTCTTGATTAATATACATATCCTCTATGTCCTTTTTTTTTATGAAAACCATCCCATGTAACAAAAGTGAACATCCATATTCTACTTTATGCCTATTCGTTTCCAACAGGAATCATTGCTTTAAAGCCCCATGCATCAATGGCTTGATGAACAGTTCAACTACCAATCATCATATTACAGTGAGTCTAGCCGCGCTATCGGCGCTGGCCACCTTGCTAGTTCTAGAGAATGTAAAAGGAGTTGGCACAATAAGTGGGAACTCGAATCCTTTTCTTTTCTTTTTGAGATGAAACCCATTAAAGACTGCTAATACTGTTGCTCAGCTTTTGCACGACACACGCACCCACCCTAGCGCTGCTCACGCATGCATGCACTATTCTATTGCATCACCTGGGATTGAGTCGACTACGAACGCCAACAAATTTGAATGCATTAGTGAGTTTTAATGAGGTCGTAAACAAGTCCGGCGGCTCGAGGAGTGAACATTTGCCTCGCGCGCGGTGAAGACAGAAGAACTTCCCCCGTTCTGACTCCGCCCACAAGAGAGTCGCTGGCAAACCAAACAAAAATTGCTAGAAAAATCCTGATCAACTTGACCGGTTGATTTGATCGGTTATCCAAACTGGCAGAGTCAACGGTTGCGGTCAGTCAGTCAGAAGTGGCTAGCTGTGCCCCGCCCAATAATCCGACGTGCACGAGCAGCAGGCAGGGACGGCCACTCCGCCGCACTTCCCCTTCGCCGCCCGCCTGGCCTGGCCGGCCGGCGGCGCCGCCCCACCACCACCGGAGTCTGGGCCCCACCGCGTCCACGCCCGCGGACGAGCCTCCTTTCCCGAAAGGAGAAAGCGCTGGCTGGCTGGCACCCTCCCTGCACGGGCGCGCTCGTCGGGCACCGCCTTTTGCCGGCATGCCAACGACCAGCAGCAGTGAAGAGACACGGTGGCGCGCCGACCAGGCGACCGGCTCCCGGTCTCGCGGGATCGCCGTGCTCCCGTGGCCAAACGCACGCGTGCAACGAACTCGCCCCACTTGGATTGCAGTGCATGCTCTGCTCTGCTCTGCTTACTCCAAGCTAATTAAAATGCGCGCGGCGCAAGCAAGCAAGCCCGCCCGGTTCGCCGGCGCAAAAGCGGCGTGTGGCGGTGGTCCTCGCGCGGCGCGTTGCTTGTTCCGGCTTTGCCGAAAAGCGGCGGCGCTGGCATCGCACGGTCTAGTCACTCATCATCAGTTCTATCACCCCCGGTCGGCCTTCCCTTTTGGAGATGGCAGAGAGATGGACAACGTCAGCAGTCAGCCGCTGGTCTGCTGCTCTGGTCTCGATTGTTTGGCCGTGCCCTTTGGAGCAAAGAAACGGGTCCTCGTTTTGTTTATACTAGTACTCGTTCTCATACCAACCGATGTTAACGGATTAAACCGACAGACAGCACAGGCCTACCTGTTGTTTTGCGCTTCGTTCGACCCTTTTGTGTCCCGCTTTCTGAACGAAAGGAGCAGCATTTGGGGGCCGTCCCACATTTCCACTGCAGCAATGCCCGCTTTGCATCCTGCAGCTGATAGTTAAGCAGCAGATGTCAAATATGCTAGTATTACTATTCTCGCTTTCCCTCTCGTGGCAACTGTTTGCCGCTGATAACTATTCGCTCGCAAAGAATGTGCGTGCCCTCTGTAAACGCACAAAAACTAGTTCTCTCTTTCCCTCTCGTTGCACAACTGTTTGCCGCGGATAATTATTCGCTCGCAAAGAATGTGCGTCCCCTCTGTAAACGCACAAAAAATACTTCTCTCTTTCCCTCTCGTTGCGCAACTGTTTGCCGCGGATAATTATTCGCTCGCAAAGAATGTGCGTCCCCTCTGTAAACACACAAAAAGTACTTCTCTCTTTCCCTCTCGTTGCAACTGTTTGCCGCTGATAACTATTCGCTCGTGCGTGCCCTCCGTAAACACACAAAACGAATAGAAATCTTGTGGACATGGTCCGTAAACACACAAAAACGAGTAGAAATCTTGTGGACATGGTAAAGCTGTTCCCCGTGCGAGGCCTATAAAAGCCCAGGACCCAGGACCAAGAGGCCGACGGAGACGGGAAAAAAATTCTCTGGAGACCGTCCGCAAACAGTAGGTTTGCAGCCCCGATCTAGATTTCTGCCGCGTGGACTCGTACAGCCATCCGACGCACGCCCGTTTCTGGCTCCCGCACATCTTCTGTCCGACTCTCGGGCCTCTCGGCTTCCCTCGGCTCAGCTCGACAAAGGCTCAACGCGATCCTGCGACCTAGCCCTCGAGCAAATCAAACCGAGAGAAAAACGAGTCGTCAGATGTCGTCACGGCCGCCTCCTCGTCTGTCCACGCAAAGATGGAGATGCGACGTCGGCGAGGAAACATGGGGGGCGCAGAAGGTGAGCGCATCTGCACGACGTGGACGAGGGCTCCAAGGCCCGTACGCTCATCTACCACAGCGAGCGCCTGGCCATCGCGATCGGGATACTGAGCACGCCGCCAGTGACATCGATCGATCGATCGATCCAGGTCTTGAGTGACGGACCTGCGCATCTGCTGGGACGGCTCATCGCCAAGGTCACCGGCTGGGAGATCGTGTCTCAGGGACAACAAGCCGCTCCAACAATTCAAGGACGGCGTGTGCTCCGGCGAAGTGCGGAGGCTAATGGTGAGGGGCCTTGTCCGCCATTGCAATTGAAAATGTCAAAGTCTGTAAATGTAAATTGGTATACTTGCAATTGGGCAAAAGAAACTGACTCGTACAATTTCCTGAGCCTGGAAAATGCTTGACGCGTTGGCCAGAAAGAAGGCACCTAAGCACTACACTTTTGTTACTGCTACAGCTACCATGAATTCGATGATTAAACATTGTAAAATTATCACAATCCCGCAATGCGAAACCCCTCAATTTGCCACAAATCGAAGTGAAGAATCAAGATTGCAGAACAAGTCCACACTGTCACGCATGCAGTGGGAACACCTCAGGGGGATCTGATCAATGCGCGGCCAGCGAGGTCGCGCCACTAGCGGCCGCCGCTGCGATTGTTAAACCTGCATCTGGAACTTGCAACCGAACCTCTTCTCCGTCGACAGCAAGGACTGGTCAGAGCTTGAGACGACGGCGATGACTCATCACGGGTGCAAAAGGCGAGCGTGTCCCCGCAGACGGCCGGGGAGGTTGCCGGAGACGACATCTGACGACTCGTTTTTCGTTCGGCTTGATGCTCGATGGCTAGCCGGAGGATTGTGTTGAGCCTTTAGCTGAGCCGAGGGAAGCGGAATAGCGGGGCAGGAGACGTGCGGGAGCCAGAAACGGGCGCGCGTCCGATAGCTGTACGAGTACACGTGGCAGAAATCTAGATCGGGGCTGCAAACCTGCGATTTGCGGACGGTCTGTAGAGAATTTTTTTCCCGGAGACGCCACATAAAATTGCTCATCGAGTGAATGCTACGTGTGGGTGTGGCCATGCAGCTTGGAGACCACGCCTCCTGCTACGGCAACCAGTGCTACCTCTTGTTGGCTCTCGTCTCCCTTCTCCTACTGATCTTCCTCAGGTCACAGGGCAAGTCACTCAAGGAAGCGCCGACGAGGCTCCCACCTGGGCCATGGCTGCTCCCTGTCATCGGCAGCCTCCATCACCTCCTCACCAAGCCGCTCATGCACCGCGCCATGGCCGACCTCGCGCGCCGGTACGACGCACCCGTCATGTACCTCCAGCTCGGCGAGGTCCCCGCCGTGGTGATCTCGTCCCGCGACGCGGCGCGCGAGGTCCTGAGGACGCACGACGCCGCCTTCGCGTCGCGGCCCATGTCCCTGAGCATCAGAGCCACCGCGCACGAGGGGCTGGGCATCGCCTTCGCGCCCTACGGCGAGCGGTGGCGCCAGCTCCGCAAGATCTGCAGCGTCGAGCTGTTCAGCGCGGCCCGCGTGCGGTCCCTCCGCGCCGTCCGCGAGGACGAGGCCGCGCGCCTCGTCGCCGCCGTCGCCGCGACCCCGGCGGGCGAGCCGGTGAACGTCGGCGCGCGGGGAGCGGCGTTCGTCGCGGACGCGGTGCTGCGCGCCGTGCTCGGCGAGCGGTTCAGCCGACGGGACGAGCTCCTCGAGGTGTTGGAGGTGGGGCTGAATAAGATCAAGCCGGTGATGAGCATCGGCGACATGTTCCCGTCGTCGAAGCTCATGTGCGCCATCGGCGGCACGGTGCGGAACGCGAGGGCGTTCCATCGCAAGATCACAGAGCTGGTTGACTGCGCCATCGAGCAGCACAGGAAGCGGAAAGGAGTTGTTATTGCCGGCGATGAAACCGTTGCCAACAAGGAGGACTTGATGGATGTCCTTCTGAGGATACAGAAGGAAGGTGGCCTTGATTTCGACCTTGACATGGGAACTGTAAAAGCAGTCATCGTGGTGCGTCCCTACTGCTTCTTGCATATGAATTTTTTTATCCGTCATATAACTCTTTTTTCATTAAAAAAATCTGAAATTTCATACGCGCTAGAGGTCTAGAAGCTCTGAATAAAAGTACAACAAGTTAATATCAGTAGACATGCAGAGAGCGCCAAGACCTTGGCACCTTGGAACTATAATTTTTCTTTAAACGACTTTTGAACAGTACTTTTGGTTTAGCATGTTTAAAAGATGACTTTAAAGTTCACTCCTATATATGTATGGAACGCAGGATCTCTTCGGTGCCGGGAGTGAGACTACAGCAACAACGCTCCTATGGACCATATCGGAACTCATGCGAAATCCTGAAGTGATGAAGAAAGCACAAGAAGAGGTGAGACATGCTCTGCAAGGCAAAGAAAGGGTAAGAGAGGATGACCTAGTCAATTTGAAGTTTCTAAAGCTCGTTATAATGGAAACCTTAAGGCTACATGCGCCGACGCCTCTATTGGTACCGAGAGAGTGCATGGAACAATGCAAGATCTTTGGTTTTGACATTCCTAGAGGCGCACTCGTCCTGGTGAACGCATGGTCCATTGGAAGGGATCCAAATTACTGGGTTGAAGCTGAGGAATTTAAGCCAGAGCGATTCGAGAATGTCGAGACTGATTTCAAGGGCACTAACTTTGAGTACATACCCTTCGGAGCAGGGCGGAGGATGTGCCCCGCCATAACATTTGCGCAAGCAAACATGGAGTTGGCACTCGCGTCCCTTTTGTACCACTTCGATTGGCAGCTGCCATACGGAGTGGCACCAGATGAGTTGGACATGACGGAGCATATGGGCATGACAGTGCGCAGAAAGAGAGACCTCTACTTGCACCCCATTGTTCGTGTGCCGCCACATGCTGCAGCATAGATATTAATTGCAAAATCACATGCAATAATTTCTGCTAGCTTGTTGATTAAACCGTGTAATGTAATGATGATCCACATGTAGGGTTATGAGTGGGCCGGGCCGGGTCATACCCGCGCACAAACTTACCTCGCATAAAAGTGTTAATTTCTAGCACGTTTCCTCTATTTCACACAATGTTATGGTCATTTGGATGGATATTGCTCCTATACTTTTGCATAATATAAGTTTCCATTTGTGATGAATATGTTCTACATCTCGATGAATTTTCCAACTTTTGCTTGAACGTACCCATGACTTCTGGAAAACTGATTTTCCTGCTGTCTCTTAGAATTTCATTGATTTTTGCGGATATATATCTGCAAAGAAACTTGTATGAATGTGGACAGAAAAGAGAAATTAGCTATGAGAAGGAGAGAAGGATTTGTTGTGATCGCTGACGCACGCCACCGTGCTAGAGGGTTACCACTCTTGTAGGTGAACTCGTTAGCACACAATTTCTTTGAAATGGTCCATTTATTCGGTTGTATTTTGAAAGCTTTTATATCTAAGCGTGCAGAGTAAAGTACGAAGCGCACTGGCTACTGCTGCTAGTGAGCTAGTCCACGGGCAAGGGCACCCGGACGACAGGAAGAAGCATGAGGTCTTGGAGCCGCCTGACAGTGACCCCAATTTCTTCTGTCATGTCCAGATCAACGGGCTCCGTGCCTCGTGGCAGCTCCCAGTCAAAATGGTACAGGAGGCTAGCGAGCACGAGCTCCACATTCACCAGCGCGAACGCCATGCCTGGGCACATCCGTCGCCCTGCCCCGAACGGCGTGTACTCATAGTCGGTTCCCTTGAAATCAGCCTTGGAGTGCTCAAACCTTTCCGGCATGAACTCCCCAGGCATGTCCCAGTACTTGGGGTGCCTGCTGATAGCCCACGCGTTCACCAGAACCATGGTGCCCTTGGGCACGTCGAACCCTTGTACTCGGCACGCGCTCCGGCACTCCCGTGGAAACAGGAGTGGCGCCGGCGGGTGAGGCCGGAGCGCCTCCTTGATGACAAGGTGCATGTAGCGAAGCTTGCTTAAGTCATCCTCCGTTACTTTGGCCTGCCCGGCGAGCGCACGCCGGACCTCGTCCTGTGCCTTGTGCATCACTCTTGGGTTCCTCATGAGCTCCGCCATGATCCATTGCAGCGTCGTCGCCGCCGTTTCACTGCCCGTGCCCAACATGTCCTATGTATAAAAAAAAAAAAGGTCATTTAACACAATTTCAGGTACATCATGGAAAAACACTTGTTTTGGATTAAGGTGTGTATACATTAGTAGTAGTGCTTACTCCGACCACTGACTTGATGTTGTCAGTCGTGATGGGAACCTGGAGAGCCCCTTCCCTCTGGATCCTCAGGAGCACGTCGAGCAAGTCTTCCTTGCAGGCATCGCCGGTGGCTTTGTTCTCCTCGTGCTCCCCGACGATGGCGTCCATGAAACCGACCAACTCCTGCCGTTGGCGGTTCATCTTACCCGGCATTCGGCTGACGAGCATCGCGAGGCGGGACGAAGGGTAGAGGTCCGGAAGGCTCATCCTGGCGAACAGCTTCAGCAACGCCAGGAACGCCAGGAACGCGTCCCGATCCTTGAACCGGTTCCCTATGATGGCGCGCACCGCCGAGTCGGCTGCGTAGGCCGCGATCAGCTCGCTCAGGTTCACCGTCTGCACCGACGACGCCACGGTGCGGAGGAGCCGGCCGGCCTCCTCCTCGCGGACCGGCCTGAAGGGCTGAACCAGCCGGGCGCTGAGCAGCTCGACGGTGCAGATCCTGCGGATCTGGCGCCAGGCCTCGCCGTAGGGGGCAAAGATGATACCCTTGGTGCCCGTGGGGAAGGCGAGGCGTATCGTCCGGCTCATCGAGCGCGTCTTCATCACCTCGCGGGCCGCGTCGGCGGAGGAGGCGACGACCACGTGGAGCCTGCCGAGGCGGAGCAGCATGAGCGGGCCGTCCCGCGCTGCGAGGTCACGCATGGCGTGGTGCGGGAGCGCGCCCCCCGAAGTGGTGCAGGTGGCCGAGCACCGGGAGGGCCCATGGGGATGGAGGCAGCCGGGCGCGGTCGTCGTCGCCTTGTCGGCGAGACGCTCCTGTACGGCTGAGGCACACGAAGGGAACGACGATGGCCAGGAGAGGGAGGAGCAGGTAGACTGCAAGCGTCGCCATGGATTTTGGGTTTGGTCCCGCAGCCGAACGTTGTGGGCTGGGGTGGTGGACGCACTAATAGGACTGGCACGATGTTTACTAGTATCGCTTAGATACCTAAGCAGTTATAGCTAGGGATAATGCACGTGTGGTTATTGCATGGCTAGCTCTCTTGCGGGCTCGGTTGCAGGCTTGGCTTGCAGTTGCAGCCCCAACGTCTGGTCAAGGTTGACGATGCTATGCTTATACGAGGAACAGGACAAGTCGGTCTATCCATATCTATCTCTCTATCCATCCTATAGCAATTAGTGTAATCTTTTTAGATATAACTAGCATTCCATTTACCTGCCCTGGAAGGGTAGAAACAAGTTTCTGTTGATGTGCGTCGGCTGCGTGCCGGCGATGGCCTCAATCTGGAGGCCGGCCGAACGTACGCTGGTTATTCTGCACACACTCGCATTCTGCAGAATCTGCACACACTCGCGCGTCTCGCCGTGAAGCGTACGCACGATCCGGAACGCGCGCCGAACCATCGCAAAAAATTGGAAAAGCCCCCCATCTTCTGATTGAAGCCTACTCTGATTTGTTTTTGCCGTGAGCCCACTCTGATTTCGGAGCACAAGTTCTGAAATTGGACGGCCCATGTGGCCGATTGCTTTGGAAAGAAAGGTGGCCCACGAGAACCAACATTCGTAACAAGGAAATTCTCACCCGGAGAACGAGCCGTAGCTCGGTTGGCAAGTCGTGCGGGTGGCACGCTGCCCACCAGGGTTCGATCCTCAGGATCGACCTGGTGTTCTCACCGGGGCTTAGTCCCCATTAATAATTTGCAGGTACCTCTCCGGTGCGTGGCAACACAAAGGGATTGCGACGTCCCTCGTCGCGCGTCAGGACCTGTCGGTTTCTGGCGATCTCTGGAAGGACGCAGTCTTCTTTGACGCTGTGTGTAGTTGTAGGTCTGGGCGTGTGCGTGGATGTGTGTGGGTGTGCGTTGAGGTGTGAGTGCGTGTGTACGCATACGAACAGATGCTACAGCTGTACCCAGTAGGAGAGGCTTCAAAAAAAAAAAAAAAAAAAAAAAAAAAAAAAAAAAACAGGAAATTCTCACCCTTTCAAAAAAAAAAAAGAAGGGAAATTCTCACCCGGAGCCGCCGCCTTCTGGCACAAGTCCAAAGGTGGTCGGCCGATTGCGAGTCCGATCGAGTCGGCGTCAGATCGCATCGCGCCCCACCACGTGTCGTCCAAGACTTTCCGACCCAACCGTCCGGCGCGTATAAATCCACACGTTATCGCCCCTCAAAGGCTTCACACTCCCCTCGCCCTCTGCTCCGCTCCGATCCAACGAGACCGCGGAGCTCACGGCCGCCGACCTTCACCGGAACCCTACTACCACCTCCCCCCATGGCCGTGACCGTCGCGAGCCGCCGGAAGCGAGGGCCGGACGCCTTCCTCGACGACCCCTTCGGCTTACCCACCGACCCCACGCCCCTCTCCAAGCGCGGCCGGTGCTTCCCGTCGGCCGTTACCGCCGCCGACCTGGGCCTCAGCTTCCCGCTCGAGTTCGACCCCGTAGAAGCGCTCCGGCTCATCTTCCCCGACGCGGATCCGCAGGTACGCCGGCCGTGCGATCGCATCGATCCATCTCCCTTCTCGTATAAGCTTTGCTATTTTCAAATTTTCATTGTTTGACTAATCGCGATGGGCAGGCGTATAACATACTGATATATTAGCGCGGAGGGAAAAAAAAAAGTGAGACCAAGCTTATTGCAAAAGGAGGCTGCAATATCGCCATATCTTAGTCTCCTGATTTGAATCCATCCGATGAACAAATACAAAATGCCCAAAATACGACACCAAATCAAGAATCTGTTAGGAAGTACTCTGCTATGGATATAAAGTTTGTACCCATTATTCGAAAAATTTCCATGCAAAATACAAAAGGGCAAGAGTTAATCCAATGGCTACTGGTTGTGTTTAAGATGCTTGGTGCATTACTAGCAAGATTCCGGATCCTCTTGAAATACGCTATACTTATAATAGTATTCAATTTATTGTCCATTGCTATGGGTAAAAGCTTGAATCAATCATTTCTGGTGCTCCTTGGCTCCTGGCTCTAGAGGGGATCTTTACATTTTGATGACCAATGGTCCAATGCTCATATAGGCAGCACATTGATCAGTAGGTAATAGGTAGGCTTAAGCCAAGGTGCCCCTAAAATCTTACACCACAAATTTGTACTTGCCTCGACGTGTTTGCCTGACGTGTTTGTCTCAACATACAGGTTTTGCGAAATTATTTTGAAGCATCTGGAAATGTCCTGGATGCTGCAATCACAAATTTTGGTATATTCAGTCAAATCGCAACTAATATATTAGGGGGGGGAGGGGGGGGGGGGGGGGGGGGGAATCAATGATCATCTATGTGTAGTGCCCTCTAGAAAAGGAATGCCACTCCATTTTGGTAGGTTTGGCTTGTCAAGGCCCAGCCTTAATTTTTATTTTTTTTTCCTTTTTTGAAGGAACAATCAACCTTGAAATTGGTGGATAAAGCTATTTATTAACTGCTCAGTTTCCATCTGTATCTTGTCGGGAATTGTCGGGAATTGGCAAGTTGAGATCCATAAACCTGAGCCTCGAGCTGCCAGCATCTTGAAGAACTGTTGACCTAGTTTCTTCTCCTCTTTTGAGCAGTTTAAGTGAGAATGGAGCAATTTATCTTGGTCAATTAGGGTTACTTTGATTGAATTATCCAGCTCTAAAACTATGGTTCAGTTTATGTTTGTGCTTATAGTCTGAGCTAACTTCAGTTCCCGCTAGACATTATAAACTTGGACACAAAATATGTTGTCTAACCGACTCTACAGTAAAGAGAGCTTAGAGAGGCGAAAAACAGAGCTCGTCTCCTCCCGGCTGATCTGGTCCCTACCCTTCCGTCTCCGACTTGCCGGTGGTGTGGCTCAGGGTGAGGGAAGCTAGTATTTTTTTTCTCCTTTAGTAGTCTAGTTGGAGCTCTCTCTTCCGGACTTCGTCGTTCATCACTACCATTCTGGTGGCGATTTGTTTTCCTCGACATCGGTAAGAAGCTCTAGTTTATCTGGGTGTAGGCATGATGCCTTTTGTATTCCTTGTTGGCCTCCTCCCCAACGAGTGTAGCTCTTCTGCCAAATAGCCATGATGCTATAATTCTATTAGATAGGCTTAGGATGCATGATATTCTTAGTCTAGAGGTATTCTTGATACATTTAGTCCTATTCCAGTTGGTGAGTTCTAACCCTATTTGGGGCTAATTTCTTCTCTAGGCCACTCTGTTGGGCCACAAATTCAAGGCTAACAAGCCCGGGGTTGTGTGCCATACCGTGCTTGGGTCGTGACAAAAGTTTGTGTCATGGGTGGCCCTAAAATGGCCCGGCCCGAGTCCTAGCTATACTGAAAAACTCAACCTGCCAGGGGCAAGCCGCCCCGCGGCATTTTGTTAAGATGAAGACCTTCTCACGCAGGTCGAGAAAACCTCCGAACCCTCCTCCTGACCGTACATTGGGAGTCAGCTAGCATGTGAGCTGTGGAGCGAGTCTATACCATATGCTTTGATCTAGGAGGAGCGAGGGGATTTTTTTTAACCAGTTCGGAGATTCGTCTCCACTGGGGATCGAACCCGGGACCTTGGAGGTACCTGGGTGCCTTGACCCCTCGCGCGGCCAAGGACCCTTTGGCGAGTCCTAGCTATACTGACTGGAAATCCTAGCGAGTGTTTGTAGTCGAATTTGGCATGGTGCTTGAGCTTGTGTCATGGCCCATCAATTCTTGATCGCGTACGCTGGCTGCGGATTTCCTAAGCCGCGGACGGGTTGCCGTATTCACTACACAGGACAGGAGCAATGCATATTCCCTACACGAAAGGGTCTAGACTTCAAAAGCTGATTCTTTCGCCGGACATGCTTGCTT
This sequence comes from Eragrostis nindensis, assembly GCA_012490785.1. Lineage (NCBI taxonomy): Eukaryota > Viridiplantae > Streptophyta > Magnoliopsida > Poales > Poaceae > Eragrostis > Eragrostis nindensis. The sequence goes on from JAAXCT010000691.1 coordinate 253,088, forward strand.
CAAATTTACCATTTAATTTTCATCCGACGGTTGTAAATTTTTTTACTGACGTGGACCGTCTCAACGTTGGAGAATGCGACCACATTGGGAGTGATAAAGATTTCTTTTTTTAATGCATCTGCTACCTATGGAAAAACCTGAACTTTTTCTATATATGCTAGTGCTTTTACCAATACTTTTGGGCATTATTAGCTCTTCTTTTGTTGTTACTCTAATATGTCTATTTCACTTCAGGATAGATGCTGAAGCTGTAGAATTGTGGAAGAAAAGACTGCAAGTTGAGAACATCACGAGCTTTTAAATGATGAAAAGGAGGCATCACGAACCCACTCAATTGACGATCCTGATAAAGTGGTAGAAAAGACTGCAACTGTTGAGGTGTCTACTCTATGATGCGTATACATTCTAATTAAGTACTTTCTTTGTGTTTCTTGTTTCTGTGCAGTGTTATTTGTCAATGCTTGGTTAAATGTTCACAAAGGCACTTTGAGATCTAGTGATGAGCGGAAACAGTGACATTATGCACACATAAACTTGGCATTAGGTGTTTAAGTATCCAAATTTCTTATGATATCAGCCTCATTAAGCAAGTATTGGTCAGTCGATTGCATTAGCTGATGGATTCTTCCTGGAATGCTTTGTTTAGGTCAGTTTGTTTTGACCTGTTGCATCTTTTTATAAGTAACTTTCTTCTGGCTCCATAATGCTTTTAGTTTGAAACAAACCAACTCTATGTTCCATACAAATAGTTTTCTTTTGACTCCACAATTCTTCTAGTTTGAAACAAGAGCTAACTCTGTTTTCCAATTTGTCCAGTCTTTCTAAGAAGCACTCACCGGAGTTGGCTTCTACTCTAGAATGGAGGAACTTCAGTTGAAGAAAATATCAATTAATACTATGGACTGCCTAGAAATCCATTCCCAAAAGGCATATGCTTATTTGTGATTTTATGAACTTCATGTTTGGCTAGATACACCTTTATATACAGCTTATATTTAATTTCAACAAATTGAAAAAACACCAGATGTGCATGGATACTTGAATAAAGGCATGTTTATGTATGTATTCAATGATGGTTTAGGTCTCTTTAGTTCAAACTGTTGGATTCATGCATATGTTACTGTTCGTTGTTTTGTTCTTGGATCTTCATTTCTGAACTTTATCCTTTGAAGAAAGCATATTGATGAGTTATTATGAGCCTCTGAGCTCTCAGATGTTTGTTCTTTATGGAATTTGCTTTCCAATGAATAGCTATCATCTGTTTTGTGGCCCATGTTTGTTGGCATGATAACCATACATCTGAGAGCTCAGAGGCGGATGAGCCGCCGCCGCTACTGCTTGCTTATGTGATTCTATATTCGTATTGAAAAACAATATGGAATATTTTGATGCTGTCCGCCATATCCGTGAAGAATAAACTATCTAAAACTTATCTCTATGGCTAATTACTAATAAAGAAGTTATTAATATTATTAATGATGTATCAACTTAAACTATTTAAGTGCTATCTCTGTGGGTAATTTATTTTAATAATACTAATTGTTTTGAAAGATTAAGTTTAATTTAATTTTCATATGGTGAATCATATTAATTTAAATATGATAGTTTTATTATCTATTGATGAACTTATTATTTATATAAGCTAATTTATTCATCCCTTATTAAATATTGAATAAATTGTACCTATCATACAATAACTTGGCAGGTGGGTGCAGATTGCTCCAACAAGTTGTAAAATGCTCAAGACAGTGCAACAACTTGGCAAATTGGTGCATATACAGTCCAAATGTTACAATGACGATGCATTTGGCTACGCACGGATCAGATAGCGAGGGTATAAGGCATGTATTGTGCCATTTTGGGATTTCGTTTTTAATAACATGATCAAAATTAATTCTGATTTCTATCATGTCTTTTAAATCTGATGCTCCAATGTTTTCTTATAATTTTTTCACACTAACATTTTTATTTTTCATCTGACCATTCTTTTTTAAGATTAAAAAAACACCAAATGCTTCATATAAATCTACTCTTAACTGACTATTCATACATGATATAAATATAGCCTTAGTGAATTAAACAACGGCTTTCTGAGGTACGAAATTATAATTCAACTTAGACCTGAGCATTATTAGCCTGGCCCGAGCCCAGTGGGTTTTAGCCCGCCCACGCCTCTTGATGGGACGGTGTGGTCAGGAAAAACGAAGCCCGAAAAAAATTCAGGCCGGCCTCAGCCGACCCAAACGATTTATTTCATTTATTTGTCAACTAAAAGAGAATGGGAAGCCTAAGCCCGACACGGGCCTGCACCAAATACTCAGCCCGATCTTGCCCATGGGATGTGCATGGGCACAAATTTTCAGCCCGCAACAAACCAGGCTTTTTCCCAGCCTGGCCCGCGAAATGCTCAGGTCTAGTTCAAATTAAACAAAATGTTTCTTTATGCAAACTTAAAGCACATAAATAGGCATAAGTCAAGCTTATAATGTTTCATAGAAATTGTTTGTTACGTTAGAATAAGAAGAAACTGATTTTGTATGGAGAAAACAAAATATCTTATTTTCTAATGTGAATATATTCTTTTTGAATTTCAAAATAAAGGTTCTTGTCTTGGATAAATCATAAATATATCGTCATTGCAACGCGAATGTCAATGGCCACGTACAAAAATGTCCGAGTGCGGCGGTTGGTCCTTCCCGGGCGCGAGAAGAGTTTTAGGTCTTCAGTGGATGGAAACCTAAATATGTGTCCAGGAGAGAGAAATTTAGGTGGAGACCCAAAAGATTTAGGTTTAGGTATCTATTTAGGTACTTTGCTGGAGCAGTTTGTTGACCGTTTTGACAGTGTTTAGATTTAGGTATCCACTTTAGGTGTTCTGCTGGAGATGCTCTTACATGTATACTTTGCAGTGTGTGGAGTCAGACGAATGCCGACGACCACTGTCCACCGTCACCGTCGCGACCTCATCTCCGAGATGCCCTCGCTCTCCTCAAGCCCCTCGGTGAGAACCCCAAGCTAGTCTCGCTCGCCGCTTTGTTTTCATCTAATTCTGTAGAACGTAGCCCAGCTCCTTGTGTCTCCAGCGAGCTTTGTTTTTGCGCCCTTGGCGTTACGGCTGCAATAATCTGCCGCCAGCTGCTTCTATTAATTTTTGCTTCTTGCGATCTCGTCCAGTAGAACAATGTTCGGCCAGCAGAAGATAGCAGCGTATGCCTCTGTTATTCAAATCAGATCATGCATGCATGTTGTTTCGTAAATTCCAGTTCGCAAGCAACTCAAGAATTAAGTAGAGTAGTTTATGTTGTTTGCATCATGATGACGATAGGCTTGCGCAGGAGCTGTATTCAAATCACGTATTTAGATGTATTTTTTTCAGTAAAGCCTTGCATCTTGTAAACCTTGTATCTTTTTCAAATGAACTCCGAATTAAGTAAATCTTGCGCTGAGACGATCGTTGTAACGTAGGCTTTCTGCTAGTGTACTTTTTTTTAATACTGCATTGCTGCTGTTTGTTTCGTGTGCTGAGTGTTTCTTGCTGTATGTTGTCGGTACTTTGCGCGGGAATAGGAGATCATCAAGAGACAGTTTTCAAGAGCAGGACTTTTCAGCTGAGCAGCCCTTCTACGAAGGCAAGTGCCGTGATCATTTTGCTCCCATTTGTAGGATGTGTCTTGCATGCAGAGTCTTAATACAGAATCCTACAGTAGGGTTATTACTAGATTTCCTTATCATTCTTTGTAACCCGTTGATTAGCAGTATAGGAATGGGTAGTTTTTATGCTTAGCCTTGCTGTCATGGGATGGGAATGGTGGTTGTATAATAATCTTGCGAATGTAGAGGAAAAAAATGTTGTAACACGCTGTCGGCGGGAGAGGACAACACACAAAAGTTGACAAGAGACAAGACACAATGTAGGGTGGAGCCTCTTCTTTATTATTCAGAATAAACTGGCCATTACAATGCTTGAGGTGCTCTACTATTTATACTCGGGGTAGGGGTCCTCTCTTCCTACTAGGAAAGGAAAAATTGCCCACACATTGAACTAGGACTAGTATGTATTCTCTTAGAACTTCCTTTCCCTGTCCAATATGAATCTGTGTATAACACTCCCCCTTGGGCATTTTATGACGATACCCATGTCTCATTAAAAAATTCTTCATAAAAACCCAGTGGGAAAAAATGGAGAAAAGAGTACATAGTACCGTAGCTTTACATTGCACACATTTCTTCGTTAAAACCTCTCTTGAGAAACCTTCAGGTAAAAACTCAATAAGGGAAAAAGAGAACAATGTTTAATTCTTCTAGAATTCACTATGTTGTCTTCTACTTCAGTGATAGGGATTATGTGCTCAGGGAAGTTCTCCCCTGATTTGCGCATTCCTCTAAGCCTTCTCATACCTTCGTGTATGAGTCACCGAAATCTCTTCATTCTGATGCATTTCATGCATAATGAGAATTCAGGTGTAAGGTGTTCCATGACCTTTGACTTAGTATGTCTTTTTTGTATTTGTGTAATACAAGCTGCATTATCTTCAAGATAATCTTTGGAGTTTGATTCTCAAATGATCTGTATCTGTAGTCTCTCAAAGTTCAAGACAAGATTATGATCATGTATTTCTTCTCATCCAAGTGCATTCTTGGGATGCCACATGTTGGGCGACAATTCGCAAATGGTCTATATCTTTAGAATATAGTATGTCATGCTTCAAGCCATGACATTCATCATTGCAAATCTGTAATGTTCATCCTTCAGGATCAGAACAATTCTTCAATCAATCTTGATTTTCTGCGGGGGATAATAACCATCAATATTACCTTTCGTGGTAATGTAGGAAATCATCATTCTTGTGCTAGCTTGTACTTTTTAAGTACATATACCTTTAAGGTATGATGATTCCATATTGTCGGGTCTATACTCTCTTCGGGGGTAGATGGTATTATTCAAGATTCGTTTGGTAAGTCATTTCATGACTTCTTCCTTCAAGGATATTCTCCAAAAATGATTCTCTCTATGAGATTCATTCTCTCTTACGAGAGGCTCTGTTAGAGACTTATATCATTCTTCAAGAAGACATTATATGTTGCGATAATTCTATTCAGGAATTATTCATTGTCCTTCTATGATTTTGTCATTTGGATTTCCATAATCCTGTGACTAACTGCATATTTATATTTTCGCCAGAGATGCAGCAGAACTTCATTCATATTATGAGAATATCAGTCTTCCAGAGACTTATGAACCATATACTTTCACTATTACGGTTCATATCCTCAATTGCATTCTTTATTGACCCGACAGTAACGCTACAAGCGTCTTTGCCATGGACTTTGTTGCTGGATCTGGGTTCTCTCTTTCATGAGAGAAACAATTGCAATTCTTGAGGAATTGTTGTACAACTTTTCTATTCTCATATTCATTGATTGTTCTGCATTCTCAACACTTCTGTGTGCACAATGGTTGGGTTATCATCTTCATGATGATCAGTCTTATGAGCTTCTTAATCCTTCTTCATGAGGTGCTCTCTTCAAAAGTGGGAGGAATTTCATAATGATTGCAATGACAAGTGTCAATTGATTTAGAATCCAAGGCGTCCCAATAGATTTAAAATCAATGACAAACAAGTCGACCGGTGATATAAGCACAAGCGTCCCTGTGTATATCACACACGGTATTCAGTTTACTTTGTGTAAACTTAACTTCTGGTTACTCCTCTCTTCAAGATTATTCTGGCATTACGCTGCATGCGTATACGCTTCTTCATGCGCATATTTAGTGCGTGATTCCATTCCTGTTTCAAGCTTCCAAGGAATGATAATGTAAGGCATTCAAGTCTTGGGTCCTTTCTCCCCCTAATGCTGACACTATAGCATACAATCTGTCGGGTACCCATTTTCTAGGTACTCGATACCGCGTACATACGAAGTACAAATACCGACCAAAACTCAAAGATCTTGTGCGGAGAGGGGCAGCGGAGTTTTGGGCCCACGAAGGGGCGCAGTTAGGTAGAAGGCATAACGACTGTCCTTAGCCAAAAAAGAGTCTCCGCTCCTCATGGCCCGTCAAGGACCCAATCGCACAAGGCCACGTGGTCGTGGCCCCGCATTGAAGGAGCCCGACTCGGGCTGAACGTTCCGCCCGACTCCCCCACGACACGAGTCGAGCGTCGCTGGGTCGAGCGACAGCTCCGACCAGGCTCTGGCCAGCAGTCGTCCGTCGACCACTGGCTCCGGTAGTGGTCGGGATCGACGAAGGGCCTCGACCCGAACCATATCCGATCGCAACAGTTGGGAACCAAGCACGGGAGCAGCATGAATACTTCGGTCAACCTCGGGCGTACCACCGGTCGGTTCAGGATAAGGATCCACTCCGCACCAACTCCTGGACGGTGGGAAAGTACACTGTGCCTAACGTACGGCGGAGTGGGGACGTCGCATCAGGACCGGGCGTGGAACGGCTAATGCGTGCACCTAGTACGCTACCCAGTCACCAACTGCGCACGGAATGACCGCACCCAACTCTACAGCAGTCCACAGCACCATCTACAGCGACGAACAGTGTCGATCAGGGAATGGATCATCCACAGCTCCCGGACTTGACACGGATGACTTCATCATACAACCTGACGAGAAGATTGCGGCGGAAGCCACCAGACCGACGAGGATGGCCCGACTCCATCTCCACCGCCTTTCTTTACCCTTACTTTCTTTTCTTTTTCTTCTTTCCTCCATCTGTAACCAGTTTTCCCTTGGCATATAAAGGGAAGATTGGGCCGGGGGGGGGGGGGGGGGGGGGGGGAGAGCTTTTTCTCACGTTCTAACACAACAACAGAGAGCTTCTTACACACACACACACGCGAAACGCAAAGACAGAGACTTGGGAGCGAATCCCTCTCTCGCACACCGCTTGTAACCCCTACTACGAGCAACACAAGAAAAACCACAACCTGGACATAGGGCATTTCGTGGCCTAAACCAATATAGTCCACCGTGTCATTCACAAACCTCAGATCACCGTCGAGCCGCGCACAAATTTACTCGTCGGCCGGTTCCTTAACACCGACAGTTGGCGCGCCAGGTAGGGGACCTCCGCGCGTTCGACAACGATCACATCGCCAGCTGATGGCTTCGTGGCCGCCAGCATCTCGCGGTCGCCTCCCGTTTCGCGGGAGCGCCCGCGGAAGGGACCGGAGGCGCTCCGCCGCGCCGTCTTCCTGGTTCTACACACCGTTCATGGTCCCGTACCGTGTCTTCCGCTTCGGGGATGTGGACTTCTTGACCGACCACGCCGAGCTGCAGCGGATGAGCAGTAGCGCCGGTTCGGCGCCGCTACGCGTCTTCACCTCGGATGTCCACCTCTCGCACGGACTGGGGGCCCGAGCATTGCCCGTGCGCTTTGAGGCGTACCTCGGTGCGAACCCCCGGCCATGTCGCACGAGGCGCCGCCCGTGACCTCGCCGCGGACGGTCCCCAAGCAACACATTCCGGCGAGCCCCCGGACGTGCCTCTGCTCGCCGACGATGCACGCCGGGTCATTCCGGTGCAGGCTTCACATTCCGGCGGGCTCGGGCTAGGCGGCGGCTCCGTCGGCTCGGCCTTGCCGGAGATGCACAAGAAGCCCGGCGTATGACGCGGCCGGACACCGTGGCGCAACCGCGAGACGACCGAGATGCAGCACAAGGTTTTCGCGTGCATTAGATTAATTAGGCTAGATTCGTCTCGCAAATTAGCATAAATCTATCAATAAGGTTTTGTTATTAACTAATTAAAATATTTCTAAATATGAAGATTCTTTTTGATGTGACAGGTTTAAAATTTAGAAGAAAGGAAACTAATCTTGATATACACACATGTGGATGCTTTTTGGGTGTGTATGCAATACATCCATCCTAGAGCTTCGCAAGGGGAAAAAAATGTATATACATTCTAGAGAGAGAAATGTCTTACGATCGACCTTCATATAAGTTTACTATCTACTACCTCCATCCCTATATGTAAGACGTTTTAGCTTTCAAACCAGGAAATAGCAGGCGGTGCCAAAGACTGTATTACCCCTCCTGCCAGCCCAGAAAAAGTACACCGATCAACACAATGGAGTAAAGACATTAAATGCAGTGAAAGGAAGTCACCTCCCTCCTCCATGGCGGCCGGGTCGCCGGCCCTCCACAACGCCGCCCTGCCACGAGGCCCGCCGCCACCTACCTCCTTCATGGCGGCGACCCCGACGCCATCCGCGCCTCCTCCTTGCCGCCAGGCCCGCAGCCACCTGCCTCCTCCATGGCGGCCGGGTCGCCGGCCCTCCACGACTCCGCCCTGCCGCGAGGCCCGCCGCCACCTCCCTCTTCCATGGCGGCCGGGGTCACCGCGCCGCCGCGACTTCGCCCTACCGCGAGGCTCGCCGCCACTTCCCTCCATCATGTCGGTCGGGTCACCGCCGCCCTTCGCGAGATGTGGGAGAGACGCGAGATGCGAGAAGCGGAGCGGGAGGCGGCGCGATGGGAGATGTGCGGGAGGGAGGCGGCGCGACAGGAGAGATGCGGGAGGGAGGGAGGCGGCGCGACGAGAGAGATGCGTGAAGGAGGGAGGCGGCGCGGTTGCGAGATGCGGTCACGGGCACGGCTGGGCCGCGGGGATGGGCTGCGCACAGCTCTGATTGTTGGGACGATAGGATGTGTGGGACCCATAGTGGCTAAAACGCCCTATATTAAGGGAAAAGTCCAGATGGCTAGAAAGCCCTATATTTAGGGACGGAGGGAGTATACGAGTAATAGTTTTGGATACATAGTATAATTAGTTGAACTAAAGGTTTGAGGAAAGCAAAAATGGCCACTCCGAATCTTGCCACGGATCTCTTTAAGCCTGGGAGCAGCGAAGACGAGGGCGTCGTCGACTGGAAACTTCACAACTTTCAGTCAATTGAGAAATAGCAAGAAAATTGTTTACATCATATGCTTGTGACATTTGACTAAAATATAAATCTACAACATTATGAGTTCAAAAAGGGAAAAAGATGTTGGAATATCTGCATAAGCAGAGCCTGTCAATGATCTCAAACCACAGGAACGAAAGAAAGCTGTCACTTGCAAATTTGTAAATTAGTTCCCGGCAGACAAGTAGGAGCATGTTAGCTTGAACGAATCTTTGACCAGTGGAAGCGTGGCACGAGATCTATCCCAGTTAAACAAAGTCAACAATAATCTATAGATCACTGGGCCCGGTGATATCAATTTATCCACCTTTCTGCTTCTATGCTGCCTATATTTGTGCTCCGAACAGGGACTCTTTTCTGTTAATTTTTTATATTTTTTATAGATAAAAGAAGGCTCTGCGGCTCAATATATTACTCTTTGTTTCATACAAAACCAGATATCAGGAAAAGTTACATAGGTGACATTTTTCCTTGCGTAGAATACTTCGCTAAAGAAAATACTAGTATGCCCCATTGTCTCGGTTAAGAACAAAGTAAGTTTGACTACAAAACTGGCCGAAAAGAAAACCATCACTTGCTGGGCTGAAAGGCCTAAGCAACTTGGTAGGGCCTGGATCCCTTCCCTACTGTCGGCCTAGATCTTGCCTGGTTTGACACCTGACACCGAAGTTTGCTCGAGGCCCATCAATCCCATGCATGAATTTTCCTGTTCCAAGCCGAAACAGCAACGCACAGTTACAAGTAATAATGGCACCATGTAACTACGTGGTCTTGAAGAAAGACAGAGTTGCAATATTCGAACAATGAAAGAGCCCGAGTAATCGCGAGCATGTACCTATGTACACAATGTGATGGTCTTTCTTCATCTCATTGCAATAAAATATGGATGATGAGGATCTTGTCCTTTCATTAAATATGTTTTTGATTTGTAATTTAGCAGGAGTGAAAAAGTTACTGTCTCACTGTCTGATTAGCTGCACGTTCAAGCATTTAGTTCTGGGCCGCACGAAATTCAGCAGTCGGCAGTAACCAACGACGAGGAACAGATGCTATGTCTGAAAAAAACCGAAAGCTCAATGGAACCGAGGAATCAAAGGTTTGTCTCAAACCTCATTTTCGTGCTACAATCAATAAATAAAGAGTTAAAGACATAACGAGTTTGTATGCTATGTTTAATGTTGAGAGGAACTACGGCGGACTAACTTGCCGGCCTGGACTTTGTTAAATGGAGTATGCAAGTGGAGTATACAAGATTCACAAATACTAGGGTAGAACAAGGGTGGAGCAAATACAGCTATGAGATTACATCCCTTACTCTATCACTCCTAAAAGTGTTCGCTTAACAACATCATCAGTTCTGTGCTTCCATAAGGCAGCGCGCAGGATCTGATCCATAGGGAGGCCATCACCACGAAAAACCATAGCATTTCTGGACTTCCACCAGCAGGGTAGTGATCACTGTGATTGTAGCTGACCCGACAATGAGAAGGAAAAAGAGCGAAAGAGCTCAACTTTGGCACGGAGGGGGCTCCAATAAAATGGTGTTCCATAAGAGCACAGATCTGGGGCATTTCAAAAGAATATGCAGTTGGTCTTTCTCCAGAACGGGAATCCCACATCTATATGCGCGCGCTGAGCTTATCCAGCGGTCTTCCTTGCCCACCGATGGCTTGAGATTCGGGCCCGAGCGCCAGCGTGGAGAGGAAAAGTTCCGCCTGGCGCGAGTTGGGTCAAAGAGCCCTTGGTTGGCTTCTATTTGGAAGTTACGTTCAGTTTGTGAAGCTGCAGTACCTGACAACAGAAGCTGAAGCCACCGGCGCTACATAAAGAGTTCCCGGAAGCTGCTCCAGTCCCCTTCCTTAAGCACCGTTTCATTTGGTCCCGTTCCTTTTCAGTTCAAACCAAAAAGAAAACCTAACCCTAACCCTAGCATCCCCGCCGGCTGGAAGAGGCCCTTGGTTTCCAACCATGGATCCGAGCTTGTTCGCATCTACAAAAAGCGCGGAAGGCAAGTTTCTATTTCGTTCATTTTTTCCAGTTCGGTAGCTAGTTTACTTCCGCTACATCCTTATATTTTTTATGATTCGTAAGGTTCTTGAATCTTTTGTACTTTCATGATTTTTGGTTCGACTGTTTAGTTTCAGTTTTATGTTCATTGTAGAACACAATCTGCCTGATTGACCTGATGCAATGAACTATTTCGTGGCATATTTTTATTACTGTTTTGTTGGTTTATTAGTACAAGTAATCTATGTTGCTGCTATTTATAAATGCAGGACTTAGTTGCTTTTAGTACTTTGTAGACTTCTGGCAGAACATAATTGCAAAGAAACAAAATTGTTGGTGTAGTTTATGTGTCATCTTCACCACTACATTTTTTAAACATGCTTAAATCTCTGGACCATACTTGATTCGCTATAAAATAATGAATGAAACACGCATATATTGAGCCCTTTTTGTTTCTTTTTACATTTATCTTGTTTGCTACTATAATTCTAGCGATGCAATTTTATTTTCGTAGTCATATCTCGATTCAGTCTGTTCTAATTTCCTGTGCAAACAAAAGGTTTGAAGACAAATACACGTCCTTTTCTGGTTTGGTTTTCTTTCGCCTTCCCTCATTTAAGCTGACATTTGTTTTCTGCATGTTGTGAAAAGGCTTATTCTTTAATGGGCAAAGTGCTTCATCTCCAGCCTGAAAGAAGAGGTTCCTCTTTTGAAGGCAAGTTCTTTTCCTTCGTGTACCCAGATTCCCAGATTCCGCTCTTCAATTTGAATTCTGGGAAACCTAAGATGTACCAGAAATACTTGGAGTTTTGTTAGTCTAACTAATTTTTTTTTATAAACATACATTCAAGATTCTGAAACTAATGATTGAAGGCTGGGTTATTCCTGTAACTGGTACCAGATGTTTGACGTGTATCCTCCTCCTTGTTTCCTTAACTAATTAACAACATTTGTTAGCGTTAGATGTTGGAACTAATATCTGATACAGTTACTCTTATATAAGCATCTCTTCTGGTTAATGTTTGTGTACCATGACATTTTGAGCTGGTAGCAGTATACAAAACTTACTTGTAAAATTTAGTTATTTAATTAGATACTTTCTAGGCTGTAAATGAATCATATCATAAATTTGCATCATGCGGAACCCTTTCTCATGCAAATGTATCTATGTTTTGTGACTTGCATTTGTATTTTTCTCGTGAAGATGGCAAGGGAAATTGAGCAGGGTGGTTCAGTACGTAGGAGAGGAAAGGATGCAATCCAATAAATTGAAGAGTTCTAAGATTCTTCTTCTAGTGATGAAATAGAAGATTGGGAAGATGAAGAGAAAGATGAATACATGGAGAATGGTTAGGTCAAAGAGCCTAATGCAAGGTCAAGGGAGCCAATCAATAAGAAACTAGTGAAAGAGGTGATACTGTAATTAGAACTGGAAGCAAGAGGAGCAGAGACGAGCAGTGACAGGGTTCAGTTAAAAACAAGCAGAGGGTATGAATCGGCTGATGAAGGTAAATACTAATATGGTCCCTATGTTGCAATTCAGTTGGTTTGGCCCTCATCGATTCATGTTTCTGATTTTTTTTTATTTTATTGACTGTATTGCAGGATATGTCCTGAGGAAGAAAGGTCGTGCACCTTCATTTGGTTCAAGTACTTGGAAAACAAAAAATTATGAACGTCAAGAAACAATATTAAGTGGAGGCACGTTTCCTGCTGCAGGGAGCCAAGGAAATGGCTGCCATTGAGTAGGACTATTGTACCTGCTGTTGAGAAAAATAGGTGAAGAACAAATGATGAAAGAAAACATACAAATTTCAGAAGGTAACAATGTGTTACTGAAGATAGTTTATTATTAGTACTATCATATGTTACTACTCATTAGCAAACATACCAATTTTTTTTATAGGTGCTTTCACAAGCTGATGAAAACCCATGCTTCATGAAATCCATAAGAGAACAATTCTTCGGCCAAATATAAAGTATGAGATAAACCACTGCAGAATGCCAAAATATAAAGTATGAGATAAACCACTGCAGAATTTTAAGTGTTCCAAAAAAGTTTTTTTATTTCAATTATCTCAAATGCTGTACCTCGCAAAGAAATATAACACTATCCTTGTTTCAGATTGTAATTCCTGCACAAGTTCTATTGGGGTGGTGTGTCCCCTTGTCCTATGAGCAAACTATTGGCTGGATGTGAAATAATGGGTAGAATTATCATGTCTGAAGATGAAGTCAATGTCAATGGTAAGCCATAGATGAGGTGAATGAATCACCAGAGGTTAAGCATGTAGTTGGTCTTACCAAGCTGGCAAAGTCTCCATGGTTCTATGGATTGGAACCTGATTTCTGTTCAAGCACTAAAGCAGATATGATCAAGCAAAGGGTCACTTCTGCCACTTTTGATGAATTAGGAAGGTAAGATAAAAAAAAGACCAAGTTTGTAATTGTAGAGTAGAAGCATATGCAGTTCCTAATGATGTTGTTTAAATGCAGGTTATGGGTTGCTCACATGAATCCAAGATATCTTGAGGCTACAGGACAACAGTTGTAAACACCTTCTGCCTAATGGAAGCTATGAGTTATGATGTGTATGACCTTGCCTTGAGAAGGCTGGTGCAACTTGAAGACAAGATGTACAATAATTGCAATGAGAGGCGCTGGCGCCACATTCTAGAGTGAGACTTTGCGGTATGACAAAACTTAGTGGTTATTTACTTAAGTTGTTTCCTTCCATGCAAATTTGCTAACAACAACACAATTGGTTAGGTCCGTTCACCGACCAATTCAAATCCCTGGCTCATGAGGTCAACAAGGGAAGTTCTTCGGGGGTAACATCAAGTACGAGATCAACCGATGCAGAATGGTTCACAACAGTCTGATGTTATAAATTGTTTGCAGACAGTAATACCAACCTAGGTACTTATTGACTGGTGTTGCTACTTTTGGGATGTCAAGAAGAAACTGCAAGGGGTCAATTATATGTACGCGTTTCTTCTTTGTTGGATGAGTTGCTATCAATCGACGGTAACCAGGCCACACAGAAACAAGTGGTCCATGCAACTGATAGTTGTTTACGAGATAGATCAGTAGGCAGTACTAGTATTCTGTTACGCCAATATATTCCCTGATGTGATTTTGGGGAAAGTATTGAAAGTAACAAGTATTTTGTGAAATACTAGACTGGATGTAGTGGTTTTAAGTAGTGGTTTCAATGTGTTGTAGACTGGATGTATTTTAGATACATACTTGTTTTCTTAAATTCGTTGGCATGTTCTGAATGCAAGGGGTACTTGTTTCAGATTGCAGGGGACTTCTTGGTTTAGTGTACTAAGAACCACATACGGCGGGGACATTTGGGTGATTATACAGTGTCTGAAAAGTACCAATTAAGAACATGCTGCACAAAAAATACAAATTAAAAATATAGTGCACGGCCTCATGATTCGCGAAGTTACATTGGTACGTTTAGTGCTCCAGGATTCGGCATTAAAAGTAGCTTATAAGACACCAAAATTTGACCTCCCAGCTGGGCTGCAGGCAAATCTAACAGTTTTTAACGAGGTGGAGAGAGACATATAGCAACAGGGAATGATGCACAGTAGGTTAAGTCAGCTGTAGTGTACTGGGCTTGTTGGGATTTATTGCAGTGAGCTGGTTCTCCAGCTTTCATGGGATTTCAAACGTTTGAGTTCTGATGGTGCACTGTCTATAAATAGTGGTTTTTGCGGTGCGCTCGACTACAGTAAGAGGACCTCGACATATGTAGCTGATGAAGGATGCTAGCTTGAGCAAGAAGGGAGTTGGCACAAATTGGAAGATGGAGAAGCTGAAAGAAGGGATGGTGTTGTTGGAGAGGTGACGAATGTCTGGTGCTCTGCTCCACGCCTCCTGCACAGTGGAGTAATGGCGTGGGTACAGTAGAAGCCCTGGATTCCTGCTGGGAAAGTTTCAAAGAACATGGGAGCCTCACTTGCCTAGGATATAGTAGGGGTCACGATCGAGCAGTTGTGCATCAACAACGTGCAACAAAGCCACAAAGTCAGGGTACTTTTGAGCTCCCTTATAAAGCGCTGAAAGTACTGGTGTTCGCAAAACCTTCCAAATTTATTTCAAAAGTACCTGGGAATGCATATTAATTGGACGAGTTATATTTAATCATTACATGACATTTCAAGAATCTCGATTCATACAGGCATACAGTAATATTTGCAACACAAGTCCATCCCTAATCAATAGATTAACCAGGTGTCAACTATGAGCCTCCAACAAGGAGTTGGCCGAACTCACAGGGCACAAAGTTTGGGTACTGATGTTCACCTTCTTCTTTCTAGCTGGAGTAAGGATTCTTGGTTTAAGAGAGTTAGCTGGAACTCTATTCTTCCTCTATGGCCTAGAATCAAGGCATGACTGGAATCAATTGGCTCTTGGGCGTCCCATTGGTCTATTCACATCATGTGTCAGCATGCTCGCAATATCTGAATCACTCATATGCGCACTAGATCCAGATGCTCCATATGAATTACCAACAATACCATCACAATCTGAGACAGAACTGATTCCATCGCAATCTGATTGTTCCTGACCTGACTTGAAACCTGGCTGTTTGCTCCTCCACTCAACAAGACGTTCAATCTCCTGCAATTCGATCTTAAGGTTCCTATCAACTATGGCATGTATCCGTTTATCTTTGTTGGATCTACGAACAAGATCAAGTGCGTCACCATAAAGCAAACTTTGGCGAAGTTGTTCTGCAACAGACTCGCTGTCTTCACCACTCAGGGTATTCAATATCACGAGCATACCGCGTCCACCGCTTCATGATGTGTGCCTCTAGTATTTTTGTGACTCCAGTGTGAATTAGTACCTGCACAGAGCAATCAGTTTATGGGCTAAGATTGGGTTGCAGCAAACACAGAAGGATTCATAGTCAAAATTCAGTATGCAAAGCCTGCTAGTTACTGCATCCCGTGATAGTAGAGAGAATACTTGGAAATAATCCAAAAGCGTTCCTCCCACGATTGCAACATATTAATTTATATATACAAAATTAAATGTGTAGTCCAATTTAAATTACTTGAAATCACTAGGCAGCCATGAAGGGTTCAAAAGCAAATGCATAGTGAAAATATCACCAGTGTCAATATGGAATAATAAACGCGAAGACAAGGCAGCATCTGAAACTAACCTTTATAATATGGCAGCACAACATGCCAAAGTGTTCAAAAAGGCCGCAGCATATTTACTACCGCCATCAAGTACATGAACTGTGAAATTCCACTTTAACTGGACTCTGCTCCATCATTGTTGGATCTGATACAGTGACTACCTTTTCTTGAAAAATTCCAGAAATAACAGCTCCAAGTTCCTCCATAGAGCACAACAAACTGAAAGTTGATAATGAAATTCGTGATTTCTTTGTGAACAAACTAAAATCAACGAGAAACTTTGGAGTGGTTAATAGTGCTAGTACCATTGCACAGTTTGGCAAATCATAGTTGATATGCTCGCCAGTGAATTCTGCCCTCAGTCTCTGGATTCAGGTGCCTTCACCACTGAGAACCTTTTTCTGCAAGTGGTTAATATGAAATGTCATTTTATTTTTTTGGTTGCAAATAAAATAGTTAAAAGGAAATATTGTTCAGGGAAGATTGTTATAATACTTACTCAAATGTTGCTGGTAGGAACTGATGCCAATGATAATGTTTTTCATCTGAATCCACAATATGATACTCATACATCCAGTCATCGAGCACACTAAACAGTCGCATTATTCAATCAACCACACTTATAGTGAAATTTCTACTCAGGCGAAAACTTGACTTGATCTCTAAGCCAGTTATCCTAATGGGCGAGCACTGCCGTCGAAGCTACATGCTACAAGCTACGCTTCGGTGTCATTTTCTAAGCCAGTTATCCTAGTGGGTTCGTCGGCCATTTCAGACTTGTCTGGTACATATGGATGATACCACCAGAGTGCAAAAGGGGACTCATCAAAATTTGAGTTCTTGGTCACCACCTTCTTAGGGCAGTCTGAAATTTAGATTCAAACAATTGTCATCCTACTATCTTCTGTGGTAGATCACAAACCCAAAAAGAATGATATGAAAATGTTACCTTTCCTGCCCTGCCACTATTATATCTGGAAGTTGCATTAACGGTAGCTACACATAAAGTTGACATGATTGTTAGAACTGAATTAACTTTGGGTCAGGAATTATACAAAATAGCCAGAAAGCATATAGTCAAGGAGATAAAATCACCTAATTCCCTTCTTGATGATGGCTCAGCCGTACTTCAACTTTATAGCCGTAGCACAATCAGCACCCGAGCTTCTTATGACATCGACAATGCCTGGTCCAATTTCAGAAGAATTCTGAAGAACATTGTGTTCATGCTGAAAAGGCAATCATTGTCACGGCACCACGTTACAATTGATTCGTAGTGCATAAAGTATTATATGTAAAACATTTATTTTGAGTAGAAATGTGGTTAGGAACTCACACTAGTTTGCTTGAATTTCATTTTGCTCTTCTCCACTCCTTCATTTCCTCTGAGTTCCACCCTCTTGTGTATCAAACCTCGTTGGCGCCCCTCACCTGTGATGAATGAGATTCATTTTATTAGTTACCTCATAGCTATCGGGAAAAAAAGGTCTTCCAATACGAATTTCATGTACTTAGTTACCTTGTGCTTTCCATAGTGGTTCAGTTTCCATCCTAAAAACAGAAACTCTTGGCAGGTCCATTCTCAGTACTGTCTTGAATTGAGCAAGCTCCAGGTTGTCCAAGACACGTCTACCTTTTCAGAATGTGGCCCTCTGGTATCCTTGTAACTCCTGTATGAGTTGAAAAGCACAAAAAAAAAAGATTAAAACAAAAAAGTTTAGAATTAACTGGATTGGATATATGTGTATATATATTCTCATAATCATGGGAAACCATTGCTTGAATGTATGTAATAACAGCAGGACACTAATGTTTGTAGAAACAAATGGGAGCAAATATGATGTATCTCTATAGATATGAACTAGTTTCAGTTCCAGGCTCCAAGTGATAGAGCTAGAACACCTAAGAGGATGAGTACTGGAAGCACAATGGCACCACAAACTAGCTGGAACAGCTTTGTAACCAATAGAGATAGGATGCACACTTACTTCACAGTTCGCTAGTATGGCAACATAGCAAATATGAATTACCAGATTGCGCGGTGGTACTGCCACTTAATTAGAATTCAAAAGTTACTGGTGTTTACGCGCCTCAATATGTGGAGATTGCACAAACAGACAAAGCACAATATGTGTAGACCAATAGAAAAAGGACTTGAGGCAACATTTATGAAGATCTCAGGGACTAAAGCATTGATAACTTTAAGATTAGTCATTTTACTATTTAACATGTAAGCACTGCAGTTGTGACAAAACTAAGTCTTTCAATTGACTGTCTGTGTATAAGATGCAGCATAACAAATAAAGCACTTCGTTACCTTAAAAATATGGCAGCATAACATGCCTAAGTGATCAAACAAAGCACACTCACACTCATACTTTTTACCGTTGTTAAGGACTTTAACTGCGAAACACACCACATGCCCAATGTTTCCTCAGCTTATCATTACGGCGAATAACCTGGAACTGATCTGCTTCGCCACAGTGGTAACATACTGAGAAGCTTTGTAACTTCGGCGTTGAACACCATGAATGATTTCTTGGTGTACAATGTGAATCCATGTTCCTCAATAGCATAAACTCTTTTACTCCGATGTTCATACTGGGAAAAAACCAAGAAGACAAACCAATCAGCAAAATAAACAATAGTGGTTGGAAATCAAGGACCAGAAAACTGGTAATTAGTAGTGGTGGGAGCAAAAGGAACTTAACTTGTTTGGTCTTGTGCTCTGCTGCATGTTCAGCGCTGGTACGCGTAAAGAGTAATTTGCAATACTGCTCCACAAACCTATTCATTGAGCTGTTACGAGGAACAACTTTTTCAAGAAACTATTGGCACTTTCAGATCTCTGTGTGCTTGTCATGCGTGCACAGAACACATGTTTTGACCAAGGCCTAGGCCCACATCTTCCTCTTCTTATAAGTCTTGACCATAAAGGGATGATCACGAAGCTGATAACGCTCGAGCAAGTGCTGTTCCGTTATGTTTGCGGTTGTTGTAATTTTCTTTCACACAATCTTCAGACTTCACTTGGGCTGTTTAGAAAACTTGGTAGAAAAGCCCTTCGATCCTCTTCAAGAGAACGAACTACTAAGACCATTAACCACTGGACTACTAGTTTTCATCAAATCAACAGGGCAGCCATCAACTGATCTTGTCTGCTGCTTTATGGTTTCAGGAACTTTCATGCCACAACTTATACTCTTCTCTTCACATTGCACGGACTTGTTATTACTTATTTTCTCATGACCCGAAGACGTAGTAGAGATCGGGAACTAAATGTAATTGGGAACTCTCCAGACCCCAGAAGAGACATCAATCAACAAAGACTGAAATGTGGAATTTCCTACTTCACCTACAAAACCAAGGGGACAAAATAAAACTATTAAAAAGGGGAACATGGAATGACAAATTAAACTAAGAGCTAAAGAATTCTACTGAGCGCGATAAAACAACCAGCAGCGAAATAAATAAAATAACTGGAATAAGGAAATGGGTACTGCACACATAAACGAGCGAAGGCGGCAAAAT
Organism: Eragrostis nindensis; assembly: GCA_012490785.1. Classification (NCBI taxonomy): domain Eukaryota; kingdom Viridiplantae; phylum Streptophyta; class Magnoliopsida; order Poales; family Poaceae; genus Eragrostis; species Eragrostis nindensis. Next base: position 272,720 of record JAAXCT010000691.1, read on the forward strand.
AAAACTACAACAAATGCCAAGTTAACTGAAACAGAACGGGAGACACAACCTAGCAGCAAAATAAATAATTTGGCTGTAGAAAATAATACTAAATCAATGGGCAAATAGAGTACCAGCTAGTTCGAACAGATAACAAAAGAGAAAAGAGTATGTACCAAGAGAAATAATTGCTCCTGGAGGGAGCATACCAGCGGGAGGGACGACGGAATCGGGTTGAAGAAGACCGCCATGGGGTAGTGCACCACCGGACGGAGAATGGGACCAGGGCATCCAAGATTAACACCAGGAGGAGAAACAGCACCAAGAAAGGAAGAGTAAGGTTGAGCTAGGTCGGGGGAAAGGGGTGAGAGGAAACCCATGGGGACTGGTTGCCTGCAGCCGGGAGGAGGGGAATGCTCCGGCGGATGAAGAGGCCACGGGACGAAGGAGAGTATAATGACGCATGCCAGGAAATCAACAGGGGTCGCCGGAGAATTCGGCGCCGCCGCCGGGTTCAAACCTCTCCAAACGAACTAACCCTAGCAAATGGGGAAAGAGGAAGAACGGGTGGGGAAAGAGGAAGAAGGGGCCGCCTCGCGAAAAGAAGAAAGAGAACCAGAAGCTGCTTCCAGAGCCGAAGCCGGGAACCTTTGACCAGCAGGGACCGCATGTGGTGACTGTGCTGCCAGGTCGGAGCTTTTTGGCTATCCCGAGGAAAAGGAGAGCAACGGGGACCGCACGATAGCAGCCGCGGCCGCATGTATAAGTGGGAAGCATATTCGCGTCTTTCTCTCATCCACACCTTAAGGATACAACAGAGTCAGTAATTCCATGCATGTGTGTGTGCAAGCAAGCACTTGAAGGCAGCCGGTGCTAATCAAATGAACAACTGCATATTCTTGTATGCTAATTTAGCATCAATACCAAAGATAAATGAACCGGGAAGAATCATGCATGACTTGTGCGTGGAGTAGAAGCGCCATGGCAACACTGCAACACATGACAAAGAATCAGATTACTGTCTCCTTCAAAGAAAGACCAAAGTATCGAAGGCTTGCCTCGAATCTGATTTTCCTAGACTCGATAAAGAGACAAAGGCAGAGAAAGAGTGTATATGCTAATTTAGCATCAATCCTGGCTCACTACTTTCTTTAAAGAAAGACCCTGGGTCCCTTACACTCATATATAGGTCATCAAGAAGGCACTGATCAACCTGCACCAATTAAAGGAAAAAAACTGAAGGAGAAGAAGTACCTGTCTGAAGACCCAGGTCCTCCTTACATAGTATTTGGTACCGAGTATTCGAGTTAGATCAGCTTGGCTCGTCCAGATGCTCGAGCTGGCTTATCTGGTATGCAGAACCAAGTGAAATTTAACTATTTCCATTGATGCGTGGATGAGACAGTCATTTTACATATATTCGAAATGATAACCAATGAAAACAACATGAGAGTTACTACTAATAATATGGCCGGTCTTGTGCAAATACGAAAAAAATACTATATGGATGTCTTAACACAATGACACTTGACATAGATTCCACATCTGGCATGAATTGGATTGCATCAGCTAAGTGCAACTAGTAACTAATAATGGCACAGCAATAACATTGAATATTGAGAGTTCGAAAGTCGAAACACATATGAGAGCTAATGGAACGGCGCCTCATAGGCCAGCTCATAATAACATGAAAACAAAAAGCTAGGAAGGAGCCGAACCAAACCAACTCCGAACATGTAAATGAGACAAGCCCTTTTTTCTCTTCTTCCAGAGCCTGTATCTCTGGTGCTCTTGGACCACGGTGTAGTGATGTTCACAAGCTAGGTAGTGGATACTTGCCTTGGCATTGTCGCCTGGGTCATAGTAGAATGTCTCCAAGAACAAATCCTTTTGCCTATTAACAAAGGACCCAAGAAAACAGACGCATGCATGCAAGCAGAATGCATGGCCACCCTTGCTACCTGCTAGGTAGCGTTCCCCCGAGAGACCAACTGAAGTAAAACTAAATATCTGCCGGCCAGCCGGCCGGCGGAGGGAGAGGGAGCGCTATGGCCGAGCTCGCGTCAAGGGCGACGTGCAGTTCATCAAGGAGGAGATGGAGAGCATGATCAGCTTCCTGCTGCACCTGGCCCGGACGGCGCCGCCGAGCACGACGAGCAGGTGCGGACGTGGATGAGCCAAGTCCGGCTGCTCGCCCAGGACTGCAACAGCTGCATCGACCTGTGTTGGAACCGAGGAACGCTCACACGCTCTCACACTCTCGCACGAACGGAGGTAGAAGAAGAATAAACGAGCTCGAACACTGGTAATGGCGCCGAACGCCCCGGCCGCTCACACGGCCTGTATATTGGCTGTTTATTTAGTCTCCATGACTCGGAACAAGAATACACAAGGATTACATGGCCCTTTTGTAGCCTCACGGCGACGCAGCGCCCACGCAACACACTCCACGATCTTCACGCGCACGTACGCTTCCAGGTGACCCGGCCTTCTCCCGTCATGAGCCACGCACTCTCCGTAGGAACCGGTCAATCTCCAACTGATCGTGAGCCTTGTCGCGATCCTCCGCTACTGACTCCAACCGCCACATCCTTCACGGCCATCCCTGCATCATCCCAACAGACTTGCCAGGCCACGGCGCACGCACGCCATTGCTTAGCTTGACTCCAGCCTGGGCACGAATGCGCACACACAAGTGCCCAGCTCTGAACCGACCTAGACCGACATGGTGGACGCGAACGCGAGCACAAACTCACGCACCACCAGAACACACACGCACCTACGCGTTACAAACTCAGAACGCGCACCACACACGCGACACCGGACGCACGCACGCCATGGCCGAACACGGCGTGGTTTATTTCCTAACAATCTCCCCCTAAACCACGACGTCGCCGCACGTCCCGCCCTACAGGAGCATCGGCTTGTCGTCGCACCCGAGCTCACACTGCTCCCCCATCGTCGTCGTCGTCACGGCCGCCGCTACGGCCGCCAAACTCGACGTGGACCCAGCAGCGTGCCGCACCTCCGCGCGAACGCCGCGGTCTTCTTCTTCCTTCAGCGCCACACGCCATTGATGCCGTCGCGCCCAAACACGAACCGGGTTGACGCCTCCCCCTGTCACTGCAAGAATCGCCACACGATTCCTTGCGGTGGAGCCACGCGCCACCACTGCCGGCACACTTGCGAACTGCGGGCGCCAAACGCCCTCCAGCGACGCACGCCGTTTCATCTCCGGCGCCACAACGCCGTTGATCGCTCCACGCTCGGACGTGGAGCCGAGCCTCCGCCTTCGCCTCTGCTTCACCAAGGCAGCCGCAGCGCCGCGCACCTCGACGAGCCGACACACGGCCCGGAGCTTCATCGCGTCGCAGCTGCCGATGAACGCCACCATCGCCAGCACTCCTCCGGCGAGCAGGATGGCGCCCAAGACGACCAAGCTCTGATACCAATTGTTGGAACCGAGGAACGCTCACACGCTCTCACACTCTCGCACGAACGGAGGTAGAAGAAGAATAAACGAGCTCGAACACTGGTAATGGCGCCGAACGCCCCGGCCGCTCACACGGCCTGTATGTTGGCTGTTTATTTAGTCTCCATGACTCGGAACAAGAATACACAAGGATTACATGGCCCTTTTGTAGCCTCACGGCGACGCAGCGCCCACGCAACACACTCCACGATCTTCACGCGCACGTACGCTTCCAGGTGACCCGGCCTTCTCCCGTCATGAGCCACGCACTCTCCGTAGGAACCGGTCAATCTCCAACTGATCGTGAGCCTCGTCGCGATCCTCCGCTACTGACTCCAACCGCCACATCCTTCACGGCCATCCCTGCATCATCCCAACAGACTTGCCAGGCCACGGCGCACGCACGCCATTGCTTAGCTTGACTCCAGCCTGGGCACGAATGCGCACACACAAGTGCCCAGCTCTGAACCGACCTAGACCGACATGGTGGACGCGAACGCGAGCACAAACTCACGCACCACCAGAACACACACGCACCTACGCGTTACAAACTCAGAACGCGCACCACACACGCGACACCGGACGCACGCATGCCATGGCCGAACACGGCGTGGTTTATTTCCTAACAACCTGTACCTGTACCGCGGCAACCCTGACATCCACCTAGCCCGGAGCGGCCTCCGGCGCTACCTCTGGCTCGTCCCCTGGTTCGTGCAGAAGATGATCGCGCAACACAGCGCGGCATCAAGCTGCACGAGCTCAAGGACCGGGCGCGCGAAGTCGGCGAGCGGCGCTTGAGGTACGGCGTGGAGGTCCCAGGCAAGGCAGCTGCTGCGACGGCGGGGCAGTCGTCGTCGGCCACACCTGCACTTCAAGGAGGCGACGAAGAAGATGACGGTGGCCATCATTTGGCGACCCATCATTCTGGTCGTCAAGGATCTGTTTTCGAGCCACGCACTCTGGACGACTACTTCCACTGGAAGCTAGTCCAGTGGATGAAGAAGGTTAATGGAGGCCAAACCGGAGCGACTGAAGGGTCAGTACCATCCATTGCCTTTGTGGCGCCGGATTCAGACATGGACGCCGCCCATGCTCTTGCACGTCAAGCTTTGGATGTGGCGGAGGGACAACATTTTGGGTGCAAAGTGTTAGTCGACGTCCCGGCGATGCACTACTCTCATCGGACGGTGCAAGCACAGGACATTCTCTACTACATCCTGTGGGAGCTCAAGCGTGTAGAAGCAGGGCAAGGCGAGGAAGAGGAGGTGCAGAGAAATGACGGGCGGGCAGCTAGAAGAAGAAAGCGAAGAATTCACTGGAGCCGACTGGGTCTTAATGATGTCATCCAGAGAAATATCAGAGAAATGAAGATGGACGACAAGATTGAAAAGATCAAGGGAGAGGTTCGACAACTGAAGGGCCATCAGCGGCTGCTGGACCTGGAACGAATGAAGAATGTCCAGCTCGACAAGGAAGCCTTAGGGGACCTCCTGTTGCGGCTCGGGTGGGCTGAACAAGGGCATCAATCAGAAACATGGTATGAAGAAATCATCGAGGAAACATCCAAGAAGCTTAAGGAGCACATGGAAGCAGTAGAGGAAGAAACAGAAGCAGGTCCAAAGCAGAATGTGTCCCTGATTTGTCTAGATCCTTCCCAATACGCACAAATCCTGCAGGAGGTGTTCCAGACGGCAAGCAACAGCAAGCATCTTCAGGCCCAGGAGCAAGAAACCAATACCACTATGTTGGGCGAGGATCAAATGAAAGAAATTATCGACAAGGTTAAGCTCGAAATCCTGCGAGTGAAAGTTGCCTAGAGGGAGGGGGGGGGGGGGGGGGGTGAATAGGCAATGCTAAAAACTTCTGCAATTAAGACTTAATCAAACTGTCAGTCATGCCGGATAGTCCGGTAAACCACCGGATACTCCGGACCTGGAACAACCGGAGTATCCGGTACACTACCGGACAGTCCGGTCCAGAAGATAAATGTGCGGAATTTGAAATCTACAGAGTTTCTAGCAATTCTACTTGAATCAAAAGACTTGTATAGATGCTCTGAAGTGAATCTACACAATATATGCGGAAGTAAATAAGTACACAAGTAGATCGAAGCAATTTAGTGATATATAAAGGTAAGCAACAAGAACAAGTAAGAACAACAAGAACAAATGAATCAAGCACGAGTGACACACGATTTGTTCCCGAAGTTCAGGCCCACAAAGTGCCCTACGTCTCCGTTGAGGAGTCCACAAAGGACCGAGTCTCTTTCAACTCTTTTCCTCACCCAAGCGATCACAAAGATCAAGCTCGAGTTGCTCACTATCAATTCCTCTTGCGAGGAGGGCAATACAAACTTCCCGGAGCTTCACCACACGAATTGGGAGCTTCCGGGCAACCTCTAGCCGTCTAGGAGCCAAGCTCCAAGAGTAACAAGTGCAAATCACCAAGATGAGGATGCCACAAGATGCTCTAGAGTGGAATGGATGCTAGGAACTCGAATCTCACAAATCTTTGCCTTGGGAGAGAGTGGAGAGGGAGAGTTTGAGCTTTGGGTCGTGTTCTAGCAAGTGGGCAAGAGAGAGTGACCGTTGGGGGTGAGGGGGTATATATAGAGAGTCCCAAAATCGAACCGTTATGCTCAGGAAATGAACTGGCCGGAGTATCCGGTAAACTGCCGGACACTCCGGTAGGTACTTGGTTCTGACGAAGTTAGGGCTTGCCGGACACTCCGGCAGGTTGCCGGATAGTCCGGCCTGGGACTTGGTCTTGGCGAAGACTTGCTCTACCGGACAATCCGGTAGGGTGCCGGATAGTCCGGTGAGCCTGCACGGTTTGGCCAAAAACCACCACTCACTCAAACTGATTTCTAAGAAATTTCGTATCACCCAAAAGGTCCTATGGCATCTGTGGATCAATGATTTGCACCCCTCTTGATAGTACGGCATTCCTACACTCAATTAAAATTAAAACGGTGCCAATAACGTCCATTGAGTGTATGTTGCCAATTTTCTTTGAATATTTTCAATGTAGCACTTCTTTTGACATGTCTCATTCTCCTTCTTGAGACCTAGCTGAACACATCTTCAATTGCGACATTAGTCTTTTTGGATCGTTTTGACGTCAATCACACAAAACAATAATTAGGGGCCTAGATGCACTTTCAATCTCCCCCTTTTTGGTGATTGATGTCAAAACAACCAAAACATACAAGGATCATATAATATTCAATGAAAACGAGATAGATAGAGAGAGCTCCCCCTAAATATGTGCATGAATTGAATCTCATGAGATTGGCCTCAACATGCCAAATGCACATATCAAAGAGAAAAAACATGAGAGCTCCCCCTAAAACCTTGCATGATTATCATATCGACATAAGTATCAAATGCAACACACATGAGAGAGCAATTTAGGGAATCACACAACCTAGAATTTAAAAAGACACAAATCATCATTACATCCACATAGTCTCATGCATTGAACATAAATAAACTTAGTCTTACAATCACACACTTAGTTCATTACAAATAGATAAACCTATAAGTCCATCACTAGATAAAGATAACGATAGCGATACATATTTCTCCCCCTTTTTGGCATCACATCACCAAAAACGAGAGAAAAACAAACAAAATCACTCGGAGTCGCCATCCTCCTCCTCCTCGTCGTCCTCCTCCTCATCGTCTTCGCCTTCTTCTTCACCTTGGACATCATCAACCTCGGTGTCCTCATCATCGCTGTCCACATGCCCCTCAGCAGCTGCTCGAGCTCCACGATAGGGTGCAAAGGGATCATCACTGTCTGAGGAAGAAGGAAGATCAGGGAGTGGTGGAGGTGGAGTGTACTCAACATTGGAGCGAGAGCAAAGTCGCTGCTGATTTGCTGCAAAAGCAGCCCACTGAGCCCGTGACTCCTCTCTATGCTCTCTGATCTGGATAGCATTCTTGGTACACTTGTTGAAGATGGACTTGAGTGCACGAGTGATGAAAGAAGAAGATGAAGATCTCTTCCTACCACCTGGCTGAGAGGAAACTGCAGCACGAGAAGAGGAGCCACCTGCTGAAGTAGATGGAGCAGGCTTGGTGGACACTTTCCTCATCTTGTAGGAAGGGTGAGGGGAGTCCTTGTGAAACTTGATTCCCGTGACCGTCTCAATCATCTTCATGATGTAGGGAGCATAACCACAACTGCGGCTAGGGTCAACAGCAGTAGCATAAATCTGCCAGAAGATGAAGTCAAAGACACTAAACCCATCTGCTGCCTCTGGCTTGTCAGACATCCACCAGAGAAGATTTCTAGCCATTCCCATCACATTTGAGGAGTCACCAAACTTGGGGAGAAGAGTGAACCTGAAGAGGGAGTTGAGATACTTGTAAAAGGGCCTAATGCCATGTGTAGTCCCATACTCAATCACCCCATAGCGTCTGTGATACATGAAAGCAATTTCTCCATCACTAAGGTTCCTCTCACTTGTAATGCTCACCTTCCCAGTATCCTCATCACCAAAACCAAGAATTTCAGCAAATTGAGTATATGTCACTTGGAAAGGGTGGCCCTCAGTCATCCACGAAATGACAGGCTCTTCTTGATTCACATCATCAATGTGATATGTGGCATAAAACTGAGCAATCACCTCCACATTCCAAGGATAGGAAAGGCCCATGATATGTGTCATCCCCATGTTCCGGCACTTAGTAATGACTTGATTAAAGATTGGGTCATTTTGCTTTGCCATATGCCTCCAATCAATGCTCTTCATAGGGAGGATAGGGTTAGTCTTGGGCTTGATCACATACATATACCAATCCCACTGAAAGTTGGAGTGGAAACGGTAATCACCATTCCTCGGATCCTTCTCATACTCAAAAGGATCCGCTCTGCGCAAGGTGGGCAAATTGTGCCTTCCCTTTGAGTAATCCGTACCTCTCCTTGGGGCGTCAGTGGAAACTTGGATAGGTGTGGACATCCGAGGGAACATGTTCTGAACCAAGGGAGGCGGTTCATTATCCACATTGGCCTGTGCCTTGCCCTTCCCTTTTCCTCTTTTAGCAGGAGCTCCACGGCTACTACCTTCTCCGGTTCTCTTGATGGATTGCTTTGTGTTCTTCCTTGAACCGTCATCACCCCTCTTGGTGCGACCTCCGCGCTCCTCCATCTTTAAGAGAAAGCAGTGAAAGAGGTTTAGAAGAATAGAAGCGAAGGATGGAATCAAAGTGCAAGAGATAAGAGAAGCCTTGAAGTATTAGGTTCTGTCGGAGTATCCGGCACTGTGTCGGATAGTCCGGTGGCCGGACACTCCGGCACTCTGTCGGACACTCCGGCAGACCCTAGTATTTCAAGAAATCATCGAATCTCCAAAACTAGCCACGGGATTCCAACCAAACTTCTAGCATTGCTAAACAACCTCAAATGCAAGATATTGACCGAAGGAAATCCACTAGAACTTCTCCAACGAAGAGATCGAAGAGAAGGAGGGAGGGGTACCTTCAAGCCTTCCCGGAGGAAAAACTTGGGGGCACCGGAGTCTCCGACGATTGAGAAGCTTGGAAGTCCTCTTTGGAGTCGAATCCCACTCCAAAACGTCCTTGGATCGAAGATTGGAGTGGATGGGGAAGAGAGGGCGACGAGGTGAAGAGAGGCACGGTGAAAAGAGATAATGACCGGTTGGAGTCGGGGTCAATCCCTTATATACCGCGGTGAAACCTACCGGAGTATCCGGCAAAGAGCCGGAGTATCCGGCGCCGGAGCGTCCGATAGCTCCAGGACCGGAGTATCCGATAGGACACCGGAGTCTCCGGTACTCCCAGGTCCGGATTGTCCGGTAAGGGACCGGAGTCTCCGCTGGGGGTTCTCTGTTGGAATGGCGAATTTCGCCGGACAGTCCGGCTTCCTACCGGATAGTCCGGTCCTGAACTTAGGCAGGAGAAGAAAGGAATTTTCAAGGAGATTTTCAAGGAGGTTGATTCGACGGATGGACTTATAGGAAATTCTTGTTGCATGTGGTCAGTAAGCATTCAACAAATCATAACTATGACCCCATATAACAAGATATGATCAAGAGATTAAGAATCAATCAAATAGTTTTGAAAATCACTCAAAAAGCTTCTAAAATTCATTTTGTTTCGCAAATCCAAACAAATAGAAACAACAATCAGATGTGCAACATTCTACTCCACATTAGAAGAATCAAGGATATTCAATTCACTTCTAAGCTCACAAAAGCGCTTCTCATCTAGAGGCTTGGTGAAAATATCGGCGAGTTGGGCATCGGTTCTCACATAGCTAATCACTATATCCCCCTTGATAGCATGATCTCTCAAGAAGTGGTGCCGGATATCTATGTGCTTTGTTCTATTGTGATCAATGGGGTTATGTGCGATAGCTATGGCACTCTCATTGTCACATAGGAGTGGAACTTTGTTCATAGTGTAACCAAAGTCCTTTAGAGTTTGTCGCATCCAAAGCAGTTGAGCACAACAACTACCGGCTGCAACATACTCCGCTTCGGCGGTGGAAAGAGCAACAGAATTTTGTTTCTTGGATGACCATGACACTTGGGACCTACCCAAGAATTGGCAAGTCCCGGATGTGCTCTTCCTATCCACCTTACATCCGGCGTAGTCGGCATCGGAATAGCCAACTAACTTGAACTTGGAGCCCTTTGGATACCACAGCCCTAGGTTAGGAGTATGAACCAAATATCGCAAGATTCTTTTAACGGCCACCATGTGGCACTCCTTAGGAGCGGATTGAAATCTTGCACACATGCACACACTAAGCATTATATCGGGCCTAGATGCACAAAGATAAAGCAAAGAACCAATCATGGAGCGATATACCTTTTGATCCACGGCCTTGCCATTGTGATCAAGATCAAGATGTCCATTGGTCTTCATTGGAGTTTTGATGGGCTTGGCTTTGTCCATGTCAAACTTCTTGAGCATATCTTGAGTGTACTTAGCTTGACATATGAACGTGCCTTCCTTGAGTTGTTTGACTTGGAATCCTAGAAAGAACTTCAACTCCCCCATCATGGACATCTCAAACTTCTTGACCATCATCTTGCTAAACTCTTCACAAAACGTTTGATTAGTAGAACCAAATATAATGTCATCGACATATACTTGGCACACAAAGATATCATCATCAACATGTCTTGTGAAGAGAGTAGGATCAACTTCACCAATCTTGAATTGATTTGCAATAAGGAAACCCTTAAGGCATTCATACCATGCTCTAGGTGCTTGTTTAAGCCCATAGAGCGCCTTGTGGAGCTTAAAAACATGGTTAGGATACTTTGAGTCTTCAAAGCCCGGTGGTTGCTCCACATACACCTCTTCTTGTATTGGCCCATTCAAGAATGCACTTTTCACGTCCATTTGATGAAGCTTAAAGCCATGGTGAGTAGCATAGGCAAGTAATATACGAATTGATTCAAGCCTAGCTACGGGAGCAAAGGTTTCACCAAAATCCAAACCTTCCACTTGTGAGTACCCTTTTGCAACAAGTCTTGCCTTGTTTCTTGTCACGACACCATGCTCATCTTGTTTATTGCGGAACACCCATTTGGTGCCCACAACATTTTGCTTGGGTCTCTCCACCAATTGCCACACTTGGTTTCTTTCAAAGTTGTTCAACTCTTCTTGCATGGCCATCACCCAATCCGGATCCGCGAGTGCATCTTCTACTCTAAGTGGCTCCAAAGAAGACACAAAAGAGTAATGTTGACAAAAATTTGCAACTCGGGTTCTAGTAGTTACCCCTTTTTCGATATCACCAATGATGTTGTCGACGGGGTGATCTCTTTGTACACTTTGGCGAACTCTTGGGTGTAGCACTTGTCTTGTGTTTATCACTTCTTCTTCTTCTTCTTCTTCTTCTTGATCATCTTGTTCTTGATCATCACCATCACCATTTGGAGCTTGATTTTGGGTGTGGTCTTGATCTTGGTCGTCACCATGATCTTGAGCACTCCTTTGATCTTGCTCTTGTGTTGGTGGTGGTGTGTTGTGTCGAGAAGGAGAAGGAGAAGGTTGAACTTGTTCAACTTGTGGTTCTTGTGGTCTTACATCACCTATGGCCATCCTTCCTATTGCCTCATGTGGAGCTTCTTCATTACCTATCACATTTGGATCAACTTGCTCCACTTGAGAGCCATTAGTTTCATCAAACGTCACATCACGCGTGACCTCAACACAACCGGTGGTTTTGTTGAAGACACGGTATGCCAAGACATTCGATCCATATCCAAGCAAGAAACCCTCATCAACTTTTGGTGCAAACTTTGAGGACTTGGGTTTCTTGTTGAGAATAAAGCACTTGCTCCCAAAGACACGAAAGTAAGAGACATTAGGAACGTTACCAATGAGAAGCTCATAGGGTGTCTTCTTTAAGATTTGGTGAAGAAATAACCGGTTTGATGCATGGCAAGCGGTGTTCACGGCTTCGGCCCAAAACCTATCCGAAGTCTTGTACTCATCAAGCATTGTTCTTGCCATCTCAATGAGTGTGCGGTTCTTCCTCTCGGCCACCCCATTTTGTTGAGGGGAGTAAGGTGCCGAGAATTCATGCTTGATGCCTTCTTCATCAAGATATTCTTCAACTTGAGTGTTCTTGAACTCACTTCCATTATCACTCCTTATCTTCTTGACCTTCACTTCAAATTCATTTTGTGCTCTTCTCAAGAACTTCTTGAGCACTCCTTGTGTTTCACTCTTATCATGCAAAAAGAATACCCAAGTGAAACGAGAATAGTCATCAACAATTACTAAACCATATTTGTTACCACCAATGCTTATGTAGGCGATTGGACCAAATAGATCCATATGAAGCATCTCCAAAGGCCTTGTGGTAGTCATCACATTCTTGGCGGGGTGAGGAGCTCCAACTTGCTTTCCGGCTTGACATGCACTACAAAGTCTATCTTTCTCAAAAGTAACATTCATTAGTCCATGGATGTGGCCGCCCTTTTGAAGTTTATGGAGATTCCTCATGCCAACATGGGCTAGCCTTCGGTGCCATAGCCAACCCATGCTAGACTTTGCCATCAAGCATGTATTAAGTTGGGCTTTATCCGATGAAAAATCCACAAGATAAAGTCCTCCTTTCAACACACCATTAAAGGCAATTGAGTAATCACTTCTTCTAAAGACGGTCACACCTTCATTAGTGAAAAGACAATCAAAGCCTTTCTCACAAAGTTGTGAGACCGACATCAAGTTGTACTCCAAAGAATCAACCAAGAGAGCACTAGAAATTGAATACTCGGGAGTAAGAGCAATTTTACCCATACCAAGTACTCCTCCCTTTCCATCATCACCGAAGGTAATAGAGTCACAATCGGATGTGTTCTCTTCAAGTGATGTGAACATCTTTCTCGCTCCGGTCATATGACTTGTGCATCCACTATCAAGCACCCAACTTGTTCCACCGGAGGAGTAGGCCTACAAAAACAAATCAAGCCTTTGTTTTAGGTACCCAAAAAGATTTGGGTCCTTTAGCATTAGTAACAAGCATTTTTGGCACCCACACACATCTCTTGATTTGAGTGTTGTGTGTGCGGGGTCCAACATATTTTGCAACAACATTGCCAAGAGAATTTCTAGTTAGCACATAATCGGCATAGAAAAGATCTTGAGATGCATATCCTTTCTTCTTCTCCTTTGAAGCTTCATGCTTGACCTTCTTGGCATTTGTGATCTTGACTTGTTCTACCTTGTTTACCTTCTTAGTTGTCTCCATCACCTTGGTGTACTTCTTCTTGTACTTCACTTTTTCACCTATCACAAATGGTGGACCAAAGGTATCCTTGACGGTGAACATAGAATCCTTCTTGTTGTCAACATCATCAATGGGAAGGGGAATAGCTTCAAGCCTAACAAAGCCATCCCTTGCCATTTTGAATCTTGCTTCTTTCTCATCTTCACCATCACCAATCATACCTCTCTTGATGATGGTGTTCAACCTAGTAACTTGTCCCTTCAATAGCTTCAACTCTTTCTCATTGTTAGCAAAAGCATCAAGATCAACATTATAGCATTTTGCACAACCTTTACTAGTGGAGCCTTTGGTTGATTTAGGGGCATCTTTTGAAGGTTTAGAGGAGCTAGACTTAAGAGCATCAAATTGCACTTCAAGAGTTTTATGGGCCTTGATTAACCCATCATATTTTTCTTGAAGAGCAACACTTGAGCTCTTGAGACTTGTGAGAGTCTCCTTGCTTTTCGCAAGTTTTTGGTCCAACTTTTCATTCTTTTCCTTCTCACATGCCAAGAGTTCTTTGAGTTCAAGGTTTCCCTCCTTTTCAAGGATGAGCAAGTCCTCTTGTTTCTCAAGCAACTCATCCCTATCAACCAATTGCTCCATAAGTTTCTTTATTTTAGTGATGGTATTTTTATTCAAACCTTTGAGCAAGGCTTCACAATCACTTGCATCACTATCACCATTATCATCATCATGATCATTATCATCACTATCTTCAAGAGTAGAAGGAGTGACGATTTTCTTAGTTACCTTGCGCCCTTTGGCCATGAGGCATACATGGCGTGGCTTGTTGTTGTCATCATCATCATCATCGGTGAGGCATGGGAACAACTTCTTGCTTGATGATGACCCTTTGATAGCAATTGTGGCCATGCCCTCTTTTGTGGGGGCTTCTTCATTTGAGTCTTCCTCCGCCACATGAGCTTGACCGGTGAACTTCTTCTTCTTGAAGAGCTTCTTGTCACTTTGATGACTCTTCTCATGTTCTTGCTCTTCCTTCTTGTGTGGACAATTTGCCATGAAGTGTCCGGGCTTCTTGCATATGTAACAAACTTGCTTGGAGTTTGTTCTCTTGCTTTTTGTACCTCGGTCCTTCTTCATGAACTTCTTGAACTTCCTAATGAAAAGAGCCATTTCTTCATCATCAACATCGGAGCTCTCATCACCACCTTCACTTGAGCTCACTTCAACTTCTTGCTTGCTCTTGCCTTTCTTGCTAGCCTTCAAAGCCACTTCCTTGTTCTTGGCGTTGGAGACCGCTCTTGCTATGGACTTGACATATTGGGCTTCCTTCTCCATGATCTCATGATTGATGATCAAACCAAGCACTTCATCGGGGGACATCTTCTTGTAGTTTCTCATTTGACGGATCATTGTCACTAATGTGATGTTCCTTGGTGAGAAGGCCCTAGTCATCAACTTGACAACTTCGTGCCTTCCATACTTGGTACTTCCATATGCTCTAAGCTTGTTGATCATGACCTTGAGCCTACCATACATTTGTTGAGGGGTTTCATCATCATCCATCACAAACCTTCCAAGTTCTCCTTCCAATATCTCAATCTTGGCTTGCTTCACGGTGTCAACACCCTCATGAGCTCTTTGAAGAGTGTCCCATATTTTCTTGGCACTCTCCAAGCCATCAACTCTATCAAACTCTTCATTGCTCAAGGATGCGAGTATCACACTAGCCGCTTGTGCATTGCGATGCATGGCTTGCTCTTGCTCCGGTGTGAGGTCTCTATACTTCTTGGGTATCTTCACACCTACACACACAACTCTCCAAATGCTCGGATTGAGCGAGATTAGATGCAACCTCATGTTGTGCCTCCACTTGGTATAGTGCGTACCATCAAAGTGCGGCGCTTTACCTAATGGGACCGGCATGAAGTGAGTGTTAGTGTGTAAGTTTTCATAATTGAAATTAGTGGTGTGATACTCATTGGGTTTCTTGGATCGCTTGCTCTTCTTGCTCTTCTTCTTCCTTCGGCTTGAAGAGGTATACGATCCTTCATCTTCGGAGCTTGAGCCTCCACTTGAGCTTTCATACTCAAGGTCGTAGGAGTAGTCACTTGAGCTAGTGCTTGTATGGATGACCTCTTCTTCTTCTTCTTCACTGTAGTCGATGAGCTTTGGCTCCTTCGACTTGCTCTTCTTCTTCCTCAAGCTACTTGGATCTCCAAGAGTTGCTTCCATCATATCTCCAAGCGGTTAAGCTTCAATTCGGAGTACTTGGCTCTGATACCAATTGAAAGTTGCCTAGAGGGGGGGGGGTGAATAGGCAATGCTAAAAACTTCTGCAATTAAGACTTAATCAAACTGTCAGTCCTGCCGGATAGTCCGGTAAACGTCCGGATACTCCGGACCTGGAACAACCGGAGTATCCGGTACACTACCGGACAGTCCGGTCCAGAAGATAAATCTGCGGAATTTGAAATCTACAGAGTTTCTAGCAATTCTACTTGAATCAAAAGACTTGTATAGATGCTCTGAAGTGAATCTACACAATATATGCGGAAGTAAATAAGTACACAAGTAGATCGAAGCAATTTAGTGATATATAAAGGTAAGCAACAAGAACAAGTAAGAACAACAAGAACAAATGAATCAAGCACGAGTGACACACGATTTGTTCCCGAAGTTCAGGCCCACAAAGTGCCCTACGTCTCCGTTGAGGAGTCCACAAAGGACCGAGTCTCTTTCAACTCTTTTCCTCACCCAAGCGATCACAAAGATCAAGCTCGAGTTGCTCACTATCAATTCCTCTTGCGAGGAGGGCAATACAAACTTCCCGGAGCTTCACCACATGAATTGGGAGCTTCCGGGCAACCTCTAGTCGTCTAGGAGCCAAGCTCCAAGAGTAACAAGTGCAAATCACCAAGATGAGGATGCCACAAGATGCTCTAGAGTGGAATGGATGCTAGGAAATCGAATCTTGACTCTCACACACTCTCTAGGATGGATCTCACGAATCTTTGCCTTGGGAGAGAGTGGAGAGGGAGAGTTTGAGCTTTGGGTCGTGTTCTAGCAAGTGGGCAAGAGAGAGTGACCGTTGGGGGTGAGGGGGTATATATAGAGAGTCCCAAAATCGAACCGTTATGCTCAGGAAATGAACTGGCCGGAGTATCCGGTAAACTGCCGGACACTCCGGTAGGTACTTGGTTCTGACGAAGTTAGGGCTTGCCGGACACTCCGGCAGGTTGCCGGATAGTCCGGCCTGGGACTTGGTCTTGGCGAAGACTTGCTCTACCGGACAATCCGGTAGGGGGCCGGATAGTCCGGTGAGCCTGCACGGTTTGGCCAAAAACCACCACTCACTCAAACTGATTTCTAAGAAATTTCGTATCACCCAAAAGGTCCTATGGCATCTGTGGATCAATGATTTGCACCCCTCTTGATAGTACGGCATTCCTACACTCAATTAAAATTAAAACGGTGCCAATAACGTCCATTGAGTGTATGTTGCCAATTTTCTTTGAATATTTTCAATGTAGCACTTCTTTTGACATGTCTCATTCTCCTTCTTGAGACCTAGCTGAACACATCTTCAATTGCGACATTAGTCCTTTTGGATCGTTTTGACGTCAATCACACAAAACAATAATTAGGGGCCTAGATGCACTTTCAGCGAGAGGTCTTCCAGGGGGACAGCACCAGCAAGCCTTTTCAGGCCCAGGAACAATCCACAAAGGCCAAACTGGGAGAGGATCAAATCCCGGATGCTTCTATAGAAGAAACCATCAAGAAAATCCAAACAATCCGTAGGATGATTACAGAACAGATGGAGATCAAATGGATGGTGGATAAGATTAAGAAACATCATTTGGAGGGTAAAAAAGTGCTGATTATCCTCAAAACTAATCAAAACTATATATTCAAATGGGAGGAGACCAGAACTGCTTTGAGTCAGTTGGGCTGTGTCGCCGGTGCAGTTGTGACAGCCTCAAAGAACACTCAATGGGCCAAACAGTATTGCAATCCAGTGGGGGAGCCTCTGGACTGTTCTCTCGTCGGCCTTTACCATGATACTGTGCTCGAGCTTACAAGGCAACAGGTGTATGGAGACAACAACTATGACCCCCAGATTTTCCGCAATATCTTGGACAAGTGTGAGTCACATGAAATTTCCATGAAGATATTTGCTCATGCTTTGTACTCCAACCCCAAGCGCAGCTATGAAGAACTGTGCAAGTTGTACCACACCCTGAAAGATTCCCCAGAATCATTGGGTAACGCTGCTATCTTATAATGATCAAGTTCTCTTATAATGATCTGCCCAAAGAACACAAGTCTTGCTTGTTGTACCTAGCTATCTTCCCTCCTGGGCTCAAAATCAGGCGGTCAACCTTGATTGGACGATGGGTTGCAGAAGGACTGATAACTACTGACGACTGGCTCTGGTCCAGCTCAGTGCGTAAAGCCGAACGATGTTTTGGTGTACTCCTTGATCACTGGCTTGTTTACCCTGTTGATTATGGGCCTACAGGAAAGGTCAAGAGCTGCATAGTGGGCGATCTAGTTCATGAATTTGTCACCAAGATCGCAAAGAAACAGCACATTGTGGAGACACGCCTGTCACACCACTTGGCTCGACACTTCTCTGTTTTCAATGATCTTCATCTCCGCGGCTCTGACACAATCAAAACTTTCTTTGAACATATACCTGAATGGTCTCAACTTTCCCAGCTCAAGGTTCTAGATCTAGAAGGCTGCCGTTGCTTTGAGAAGCACCGCCGCTACTTGAAGGACATTTGCAGCATTATTTTACTACTCAAGTATCTAAGCCTACGGGGAACAGATATTACCCATCTACCAAGTGAAATAAACAACCTCCATGAGCTGGAAGTACTGGATATCCGACAGACAAAGGTGCCTCCGTTTGCAACAAGAAGTATCATGCTCCTGAAGCTGAAGCATCTACTAGCTGGTCAAGATGATCTTGATCACGGCAAGATGATCGGGGCTGGGGAATTCTCTAGTGTATGGATTCCAGAAAAAATAGAGAAAATGGTAAACATGGAGGTACTCTCCAATGTCAAGGCACCAAGTAGTCAAGACTTGAAGGACATTAGAAAGTTATGGCAGCTAAGGAAGCTCGGTGTGGTTATTGAGGACAAGGAGAGCCATCTAGGGAATTTGTTTCAAACAATCAGTGACCTGCATGAATGCCTCATGTCTCTGTCAATCACTCTTGCCACAACCAAATGGAGGGTACTCATTCAATTAGAGAGTTTCCAAATCATATGAGCTCTCGCTTGAAATATTCTCCCAAGCTTATTGAGAGCTTAAGCATCAGTGGAACCACAGAAAGGGGGCCGCTTCTTCAAATATTGCTGGTTAAAGATGGTAATAAACTTAACAAGGTGACTCTAACTCGTACTTGGCTGAGCCAGAATGATCTGAAAGTCCTTGCCAAGCTGCCCAACTTATGTTGTGTCAGACTCCATTATATTGCATGCGCTGAGACAAAGCTGGCCTTCACAGAGAATGAATTCCAAAAGCTCAAGTATTTTCTTGTTGAGGGCTCCAACTTGACTGAAATCAGCTTTGAGAACGGTGCTCATAAGCTCGGAAAGATTGTTCTGTCTTCCACCAATATAGATTCTATTAATGGAGTTGACTGCCTTACAAAATTAGAGGAGCTTGAGCTGAACAACAACAGCAGGTTGCTTCCATTTTTTGACAATGCCAAGCAAATATCCAAGTTGACTCTTAGCAGTACATTGCTGACACAAGGTGATCTACAAACCCTCGCCAAGAGACCAAACATGCGCTGCCTAGTGCTCGTGGGGCTTTCGTGTGAGGAAAGCCAACTTACCTTCGGCAAAGATGATTTCCCACAGCTCAACCTTCTTATTGTCAATAGCTTTCTCATCACTAAGATCAGTTTCAACAGCGGATCTGCTCCTAAGCTTGAGAAGATCGCTTGGACCTTCACCAACATGGAGTCCCTCTCTGAAAGTAAAGGAGCTCGAGTTCAATGGAGACTCTGTCCCTAATGAGGTGAAAGAAACTATTGAAAAGCATAAAAATAAACCTCATTATAAACACAATGAACCAGGAAACCAAAACCAAGTAAATGGAGACACACCAGAAGAGCACGATAATGTTACAAGATTTCCATTCAACTGGATCAAGAACAAGGTCTGGCACTAGGTTGGAGGAGCCTACCATTTACCATTCATGCATTCATCATCGAGTACCTCACAAAGGTTTGTGACTTTGCGTTTGTGCGTGCTGGTGTCAAGTAGTTTCTCCGTTGTGTGCTTGTCTGTTAAGTGTGCACCTGCGTACATGAATGCGCGTCGAACCATGTGTGTGTGGTCTATTTATTATGCAAGTGTGCCGTGTGATTGGTTGAGCATAATGGTTGTGTCTATATGCTCACAAATTTGAACTTGTGTGGTTTTCCTCTGGACCATCATGCTGCATGCATGGTTACATGTAATAAGTGCAATGCTTGTGAGCACATTTGACTTCTTATTAATGTATACAGTGTAATGTATTATATATTTTGACTTGGCTGTGTAACGATGAAAAGAGTGTGAGTCATAATATGTTTTCCGGTACTATAAGCACTCGTGCCTTCAAACTATACACTGCAGTCAAGCCCTTTAAGTACTTGGAGCAGCCTCTTCCAATAAAAATAAAAAAGGTATTTCAAGCAGAGCATTATGCGGATAACTGCTTTCTAGTTTTATGCCTAGATTATTGTTTCAGGGTAAGTTGAGTACTGTGCAATATGGACGTGTCATTTCCTGAAGCACTGATCTAAACTGTAGGTTGATGTGAACCTAATTCCTCTGTAGTTTGTTTAGGACCCCAGGTTGCTTCTCTTCCTCGTCACTCGTAGTTCAAAAGTTGACAAGAAAGTTAATGTTATGGTTGCCTGCCTTGATCAATGCTGCGAAGCCAATTCAGTTCAGTCACAGAAATAATTCCTGGCCCATTGGTGGTGGTGATTGATTCCTGAAACAACATGCATGCAATAGCTAGCTTGTGACACAGTGATAGGCATATATAACGGCTAGCGCGAATCAATCTTCAGAAAATGAAACTAGTGATATACATATATAATGGCGCACAAATCAATCTTCAGACAATGAGACTACCGAGTGTACCGGGATAAGTAGTAGAGTAAAATTAAACATCGGGGGCAATGTGTACCTGTGATGGTCGAGTATATATGTTCGTCCAATAAGTTCCAACTTCTTCTATGATAACTACTTGTAGTAGTAAGCAGAGCTCATGGAGAAAGATTTTGTCCAACTTGTCCATATTGGTTTTGTCCTGATTCCATCCGGGAAAATAAATTCTGTAATATGATTAAATCGTATAAATGATTCCATCTTCTACGATACCTAAGACGTATAAATGATTAAATCGTTATCACAGGTTTGTTCACAAGAACATATCAACTATCTGCTCTCAGCGCATCCGATGCGCCGTTTGCCGACATCAATATTCTGTCACAATTCCCACCGGACAAGAGGAATTCAACAAAAACAAGGATAAGTTAGCAAGGCCGGCCTCAATTAAATTTGAGCATACAGGGGTGTCTCTGCGATAGTAACAAAGGCCAGAAAAAGTGGTGGGATCACAGCCAACTGTTCAAGAGGAATTCAACATCGGCAGGAGAAGAACCGTGACACTAAAAAGCACAAATGGATTTGACGACAAAATCTCGGAGAGAGGTGGGCTCGCAGCGAACTAGCTAGCTATTGTTGGATGTTGGCCATGTGCTATTACCTGAAACAGCTGCCCTGTTCCCATGAGAGCACACTCCAATAGCGTGCTGCTCTGCGGCCATTGGAAAGTGACATTAACCTGAAAAAACAAAGTGAACCTGATTTAGTCAAGCGTGGTGATGGTATGCTCTTGGCAGCATTACACCGAACTCCTTACAGGCCAAGTCAGATGTTCTCGGTGGTAGAGGCTGGGCATGAATTACGAATAGGTATGCTGGATGTCGTGCTTGAGGGATCCCTGAACGCCTGCCATCTTGCCAAATCTCAGCCCCGCTGCTCGCTGCCGTCGGACATACCTAACAAACCAAACCTCATTTAATCAAGTCTGCGCTAGCAAAGCGAAATTCTGGTGTTGTTAGATAGCAGAGCAGCTAACTACGATGGAAGCACCACAAGTCCGATGCTCTGGGCGGCATTTCACCGAACACCATAGAGGTGCGCGCAACGTCGCGTACTGGCGTACAGCATGGATGCCGTGGCGGCCAGATCCTGCAGCACACTTCCTCGCCTACCTCCTCCCGCGCAACCGCCCTGTTGCTGCTCTGACCCCGGCCTCGCCCCTGCCGACATGGAAGGACGACCTCACTATGCAGCTCCGTAGTAGGGGCCATCCGGGGCGTCTGACATTCTGAATCAGAGGCTGACCTAGCCACAGTCGTGCCCAGCGCAGGATGTCACCAGCAGGTAGCAGCCATAGAGGACGTTGCTGCAGCTTGCAGGGGACGGGGGACGACGACGCGGCCACCTCCGCCCGCATCGGCAGCGCCACGTGTCGCCCATCTGTGCTCTCCCTCTCAACCAGCAGTGTGCGTGGGCCGTTCGATGTCCGTTCACACGAATCTCAAAGCGTTCTATCAAAAGGATTTTGTAGGGCGGGCTACGTATAGGATTGGCGGCGCAAGGGTCGCGCGTTCGCGCTCCAGCGCGTACGGCTGCGCCGTAGAGTTTTCGTTTGAGGTTTGGGCTCCGACGATCTCCATTGCTTGTCTTCGAAGGAAGGACGGGGTGGCAGGCCGGCCCGCGCGGAGGTTGCGGGCGCGGGTCCGGCGAGGCTGGTCTTTTTTTTTTTGGCTGTCTATATATCACACCTGAGCATTTTCTTTCCGTCCCCACGACAAATTATGTTTGCCACTAGATCAAGATCTGACGGTGGATCTCATTTAATTAGGGGAGATCGTTAGGTGGGAAACAAATTGATTGAATGGCACAATCTATTAGCAAAGATAGCCAACACTAATATACAGGAGGGGGGATGGATATCTTTATCTGGTCTCTAAATAGAAATGGGTCATTCGCTGTCCATTGTATAACTATCTCGTCAATAGCAGACTAAGAGTCACACATAGGAAATTTGAGAAACAAAACTACCACTAAAAATTAAAGTTTTATTGTGGTATTAAAAAATTGGAGTTATCCTCGCAATGGATAACTTAGCAAAGAGGAAAAAGGGAACAAATACTGCAATTAAATTTTAATTTTATCGATTATTGTACATATAATGTTTGGTATTGCTCCTCCAATGAATATAAATAATATGCTTAATCGATGAGTAAAGCACAAGGAGGTCAAAAACCAAACAATAGCCAGTTGACGGGTGTGGCTGCCTTTTGCTGGGCTATATGGCTCACAAGAAATGAGGTTATTTTTGAAAAGACTACATAAAACGTTTTTGGCCAAGTAGTGCCCAAACATGGCTACTATAGCCAGATTCAACATCCTTCATACTTTTGAGTGTTGCAAAAATTGCAGGGCCTTGTTTGGATACAACTATCCCTCTCAATACATACGGATTGGTGCGCAAATTGAACTTAATTCCCTTTTAATATATATTGGAAATTTGGAATATATAATATATGGTATATACATTGATACCAAACTTATGCTTAACATACAAATAATTAACTCAACATTTCTGCTTTTTATCAAGTGAACCGGTAATTTTGGTAAGAGATCGATTGAGTATTTATTTTCCTTATCTTATCATTTATTGGATATGGAAAATTATTAGGCAGTCAAAGGGAGAATGAGATACACCCCTCTAATGTAGGGTATAGCATTTGCTCCTAATCTAATTAACATTAGGAGAGAGTGAGAAGGGGGGGGGGGGTTGTAGATACTAGTTTTTTGGGACCAAACCGACAAGACTCTTTCTAAATTAAGGGGAAAAAAAGACTCTTTCTGAATTCTGAAGGAGAAAAGATCTCGTGTGTGTTTTTGTGGAGGGATAGGAGATTTGCTCTTCCTCTACATTTGTGTGACTCCACACGTTGTAAACTGTACATGTAATATTCCTCCACTCTTTCTACTTGGCACCAAAGTGGTGGAGCCCTCTATGTGGTGAATCGATTCATCTGTCTCAATAACGTGCCATTCCGCCTCCGAGATTCGGATTCCTTTCAATTTCCTCTCCTTTCTTAAGGAACAATACTGACAACGTTCCACTCCGGCCTCCGGGATTTAGATTCCCTTTCATTTTCCTCTCCTTTCTTAAGGAATAAACACCTAGGAGCTCAGAGGCCCATAAGAACTCATCAATATGCTTTCTTCAAATGATAAAGTTCAGAAATGAAGATAATAACACAAATGAGGATGGCATCTCGGACTCTCGTGGTGCCTTTATTTGTGAGGTGAGGTATGAATACGATGCTGTCGCCTCTCAGGCCCTGCATTGATTGAAATGGCATTAATAATAGGAAGGAGCCCAAATGTGTTGCCCGGGAGAGGATGGAGTTGGCTCATGTGGAACCGCAGAAAAATACTCCTTCCGTTTCAAAATATATGCATTTCTGACTATGATTCTTAGTGTCCAGATTCAGAGAATGTTGAATGAATCTGGAAAAAAGCTGGAACATCATATATTTTGAATTAACGGAAGGAGTACTGAACACAGGACATATATATCTGCATAGGTAGTGGTGGGTTGGGTACATAGTTACATCAGCCCGAAAGACGTATGGTGTAAATAAAATCAAGGGAACAGATCAAAAAGAGCTTGAATAAGTGTTGAAGTTTGGAAAGGGATAGCCCTATAAATAACATAGGAGTAGTGTAAAATCAGTTATGCTAATAATTGAGCTGTCGAGTTTGCAAAATAATAATCTGTTGAAGTTTGGAAAAGAATAACATAGGAGTACTGTATAACCCGTATATTAATAATTGAGCTGTCGAGTTAAAAAAAATGATCTGTCGAGCTTGCCTATCAATAGATGCTCAGTCAGGTTAATTAAAATGTGTAGCTTTGGTAAACACATTTGTGCATATTTATGATTACATGTCACTCTCTATGATTTTTTTCTATTCATTGACTTTGTTACTTCCAATAATGGATCAAAATAAGTGGAAAAATTCATACTAGAAAATTCACTCGCGTGAGGAGTCGAACGCAGGACCTGAGGTGCTACTAATTGAGGCTCTTGTAACCACTAGGCTACAGGCCCTTTTCGCTTTGGATGTGGTGTTATTGCAATTTTCAAATAACAACAGGTTGGTTTCCAAAAATTAATGGATCATAACCTTTCTTGGATGCTGTGTCCAGTTCACCCACTCCTAATAATATGCTATGATCTCGTGATCCCCATGAACTATCTCCCTACTGTCACACACTCCTAACGATATACGGAGTATATTGTAAGGGTTGGTACAGACTGAAGAGCTGGATAATTAAGTTGTAATGAGCGGAATGTAGCCCCCATTGAAGGTCAAGGCCGGGATAGTTCACCGGGCGCAGCAGCACGAGGCTCACCAGTAGATTTATATGAAGATTAATCTTAAAAAATAAATTAATTCCGTTATGGTAAGATAAAAATAAAAAAGGTAATGTGAAAAAATAACAACTTCTTGGACCAATGTGCACCCACCCAAGTTATTGTATAATGGGTACAATTGGAAAGCAAATTTAATAAAGAACAAGCATCTAGGAGCTTGGAGGCCGATAAGAACTCATCAATATGCTTTCTTCAAAAGATAAAGTTCAGAAATGAAGATAATAACGAAAATAGGGATGGCATCTCGGGCTCCGGCAGGTGAGGTACGAATACGATGTTGTCGCCTCACGGGCCCTGCCAGCCTGTTCGGTTGCTCGTTTTTGGCTGGGCTGGAGGCTAGGCTGATCAGCCAGCCATCCAGCCAGCCAGCCAGCCAGCCAGCCAGCCAGCGGTCAACCAGCCAGCTGGTCTGCTTTTTTTTTTTTTTCAATTTCAAACAAAAAAATTGCTCTCAGGGACATGAATTACATACATAACGCCATAGCACAACCTACTACGGATTGTTCACGTCAAAATACCATAATAATATAGTGGATGACCAGTCCAATATACGACTACAATACATATTGTTCAATTCCTAATATGACCAATTACATAATAATATAGTCGATGACATTATGTTTCCTCCATCAACGTGCAGGCCAAACAGCAGCAGATACCAATTCCCTCAGTGTTGAGGTATTCGTTGTAGTATTCATCAACACCCACTCCAACGGATCGTACGTGGCACCATCTCCATACTTAAGCAGCCACAAATAATTATCCATTGCAAAGCATGATATGATCATCCTCGCTTGCTTTTCCCTCTTGAAGAATGGAACCCCTTCCAAGATATGCCACCGCTCTTTGAGGTGTCCAAACCTCCTTTCAATGATATTGCGCAGCTTGGAGTGAATGTAGTTAAACTTTTCCTGACGATCTAATGTCGTAACGTCTATGCCATTAAAGTCTGACCTATGGTATCTTGTGTCCCGAAAAGGAGTCATGTATCCTTGCTGCTCCATGTATCCCGAGTCCGCTAGGTAATACCGACCTACAACAGTTCAACCATTTCCAGTATTACTACCAAAGCAAATGTTAAAATTATGTGGGTACAAAACTGCAGCATGATAGGCTTCAACAAAATCACAAACCTGGGGGTGGATGGATGGATGCGGGAACCTTTGATCCGCCTGACAATTTTGTAGAACCGCCATGTCATGACATGCACCCGCCTTCCCGGCTCCCACATAGGTGAAGCGGCCATGCATGTCTACAATGGCGCAAACATCAATCGAAACTTCTCCTTTTCCTATTAATGAAGTCAACTTTGGCTTCTTGGTTCACCTCAACCGGTATGTGAGTGCCATCTATGGCACCTATGCATCCATCAAACCATGGTGCATATTCAGCAAGTTCCGAGCTCACTTGTGTATAGTGCCTATCGGCTGGAAGTAGTATAGTCTGTGCCCACCTAAACATAATCTCTGCCACCTTTGATGTCTTTCTACTTATTGTATCTAAAGAACGTTCAAATCTATCTCTGCATTCTCTAACAGCAGATCCGTGCGCACAGGTCCAGATATATAAACCTAAAGCTTCGATGGAACTGCACTCTTTTGTACTTTTCAACCCATATTGACCTAACCAGTGATGCAAGTTGAAGAAAGCATCAGGAGTCATACGTAAATTATCCGTGCACCTAGCAGGGTCTTGAAGATTCAGTTGCATCCACTGAGCCCCACTCAGCTTGGGTATGGGATTTACCACAGGTGGCTCCTGTGACACCCCTGGTGTCTCATTTCTTTTTCTACCATATGCTGGACACTTAAACCTTGTTGGAGAATCAAAGAAAAATCAAAGTTATTACATGAACCGATAATAAAGTTTGAATTTAATTCAATTTGAGGGATAAATTATAAAGAAGCTTTAAATTTTCGAACAGAACCTTGTGCAACCAAAAATATATGTGAAAGAGGAAAGTGAAATAATAATCTAGCAAAAATTTCAAGAGCATTTGAAATTGGGAAGTGCCTCAAATAATTGAATCAAGTTTAAAATTTAAACCAATTGTTTGAATTTCGAATTCAAATTCTGAGAGCTTCTAGAAGAAATAGCTGGACATCTGTCCTCTCCAGGTGTCAACCTTCACCCTGCAAAAATTGGGAATTTTTGGAGCTCATTAACCCTCTCAAAATGATTTTACTAGAGTTGGAGCTAATTCTGCCGAAAAAGGAAAAATTGTCTGGCCCCACCTGTCATCCGCTCAAGTTCCTATCTTCCTCTCTCTTCTCTCTCTCGCTGCTCTCCCACGCAGTGTGCATGGCCGCCACCTCGCATCCCACCGCTCCACCTCATCCCCGACCAGCAGAGGCACAAAACCACTGTCGTTCCTCTCTCTCACTCCCTCCTCGGTCATTCCGTCGCCCTCCCTCGGCCTCTCCGCGCGCCAGAGCCGCATTTCCTCGCCGCGCATCAACCATCGCCGCCGGAGCGCAAAGCTCGGCGCGCCGCCGCCACACAGCCCCACAGCACAAGCTCGACCCCGCCGAAGCTTCGCTGTGACGTCCTCTTCGAATCCCCGGAGCACCTCTTCGTCGCCGCCGCCTCATTCGCTGGGAATCGCATCGTCTTCCTCGTCGACCTTTCGTCGCGCGACGTCGACTCCTCCGCCAAATTCCTCGTCGACGGTGATCCATTCGTCGATTCCTCTTGTAGGATTCCTCCTCTCCATCAGGCGCACCCCTGGACCTAACCGTGATCCAGTTCGTGCAGTGTGGAGCTCGCCGTCGCCTCGCCACCAGTCGCCGCCGTCTCGACATCCCCGAACTCCGCCCTTGCACGGTGCTCCGACTCTCCGGTGAGTTCCTGACCTCGCCGCCTAGGCCGGCGCGTAGCCTGCGTCACGCTGGTGCTCATCATGCAAGAAGTTCACGTGGAGGTCCACTCGTCATCGTGTAAGCTTCATGACCATTGGAGCTAGGGAAACCCCAAGGTATGAATGTTTTGGTGATAGGATGAGAACCATGAATGTGACTAACACTCTTTGTGAGATCTTATAGGTCACATACAAAGAAAGCTCCGTCCGTTGGTGGTGAACGCCAATACGCCATGAACTTATTGACAAGGATGATTGGTTGCCTTTATCTACACAAGAACGGACTTGATGGAGTAGAGGAGAAGACATGGATCAAGGCTAAGGACATGCTAGATCCAAGCGGGTGTTGCTTGATTAGATGTTAGCTTGAGTCCATAGGAAAAACCGGACTATCAAGAGGGTTCGAGGTGGTTCTCTTAGTACACACTAGTTATAGAGATCATTGGATGCATGGTGAGTCTCTCAGGGGCTAGGGTGGCAGAAGAGAGTTGAAGGAACCAAGAAGATCAAGTGTTGAAGAAGAAGATCAAGAAGAAGATCGAAGCTGCGAAGGCAGAGGAGACCGGACAGTACGGTCATGGAGACCGTACAATACGGTCTACAGAGGAGTTCCAGACAGAAGAGCTTAAGTTTCTGGAAGTTGGAGAAATAGAGACCGGACAGTTGACCGGACAGTACGGTCCTAGGGACCGGACAGTACGGTCTCTATTGGAGTGTTCCAGACAGAGAAGCTGAAGTTTCTGGAAGTTGAAGAATGAAGACCGGACAATTGAGAGGATGGTACGGTCATGGAGACCGTACAATACGGTCTTACAGGAGAAGAGCAACAGAGAAGGAGAAGTTTCTGTTGGCTGATGAAGAATGGAGACCGGACAATACGGTCCTAGAGACCGTACAATGCGGTCTGGTTTGAGATGAAGGTCAGCACTCCCCGGACGCCAGTCTGGTAGAGACCGGACAATACGGTCAGATGGAGACCGGACAATACGGTCCTATTGTACGGTCCTTACGCAGACTGGGTACTTTTGGACAAAGGCTAGTTTGAGGTTGGAGGCCTATATATAGTCGGTTGTTTACCTCTTTGAGGTGCTCTTGGACCCAGGAAAGAGGGGAGGTGCTGCCAAGAAGCCAAGAGGAAGAAGTGTGAAGCACTTGAGAGGGATTTGGAGTGATCCTAGTGCTTGAGAGAGTAACAAGTTGCATCCTTTGATCTCTAGGCTAGTGTGGGCTTGAGAGAGTCATCTAGGGCTGTTACTCTTGGTCTATGGCAAGGTCTAGACCGGTTAGGCGTCGGTGTTGAGCTGTCCAAGGAGATTGTGGAAGTCGACACAAGTTTGTACACGGTCTTGGAGCTTCCCGTGCGAAAGAAGCATCACTAGTGGAGCGCCCTTTGGCACGCATCAAGTGCGGAGCCTTACCTCCGGAAGAGTACCCGGGATCGAGCCCGGCGGGACGTGCCCGCGACTTCACTCGGAGGGTGAAGTGTGCTCTAGGAGGGATCGCCATCGAGCGGAGGGACGGGGTCGAGACTCCGGCGGGAGTGACCCAACGTGGAGTAGGGGAAGGCGCCATCCTTCCGAGACCACGGGAAAACATCATGAGCATTCTCTATCCCTTCTCCTTTACTACTCGCATTTACTTATCGTACTTCATATGATTGCTTGTAGTACTTGAGTTGTGTTCATATCTTGCTTGTGTGTTTACCTTGGTACCTACTAGATTCACTAGGTTTGCTTGATTGCCTTGCTCGTGTGCTTACTTGTTATAGCCTATCGAATAGCTCTAAGGACTCTATTTAGTGTGCCTAGTATCTTGGTTGCCTTGTCTCTAGTTATCTTGTTCCTTGCCTTGCCTAGCTTAAGTCTTCCGCTATCTATCTATCTTATGCTAGGTTGCTAGTGTGGTGTGTTTGAGTTATCTATATGCACTAGCTTAATAGGTTAAGGATACTCCTTAGTGTGCTTTACCTTGTTACTAGAACTACTCGCTAGGAGTTGCTTGGGTGTAAGTGTTTGGAAATAGATTCTAGAGTGCACCGATTCACCCCCCCTCTCGGTCACACGATCCTTACAAGTGGTATCAGAGCTAAGTGCTCATTATTAGGGCTTTACCGCCTTGAGTCGTGACCGGGATTGCGTGTGGGAAAATGGAGTCCACTCATGATGACGTTTCTAACACTTCCATCGCCTCTACCTTGATTGAGCCTTATGATTGTGTGCTTAATGATATTTCCTACTATGGTGTGCGTGATGAGTATGATGAGCTTGTTTTGAATGATAATGAGGATATCACTAACTTCGCATCTCGCTTGTATGTTCTTGCTAGGAAACTCATGTCACGAGGTTATCCATCTATTATGCACAAGCATGTTGTGAAGAAGCTTATCCGATCTCTACCACTCTCGCGGTTTGGTATTCTTGCTTTTGCTCGAGTGGATGAGTTTGTGAACATGCCCTATGATGAGGTGGTTGCTATTCTCTCCTCTCTTGAGGAGGATATCAGGAAAGGCAAGGATTTCTCTCATGCAAGTGAAGATCAACACATTGAAGCTCAACCTCTACCTCAAGCTCAATCATCATCTCGTGTTGGTGAAGGTTCTTCTTCTCGGGATCAAGAGGATGGATATCTCAAGCTATGTGATGAGTTGGACCACATCTTTATGGAGCCGAATGAAGATCTTGTTGAGTTTGCTCTTCGGATGGATTCTCTCATCAAGAGGATAAATGAGAACAAGCTTTGGATAGTCACTAAGGGTCAAGGTCTTAGAAGGTTTCTTGATGCTCTCCCGAAGGACAAGTATGGTGATCACATTGAGTTTGAGAGCTTTGAGCTTGAGTCATATTCAATTGAGCAAGTCATTGAGATCGTCACAAGAAGAAGGGCTCGCTCTTTGCTCTCTAACACATTCAAGACCCCAAGTGATGATGAGGAAGAAGAAGAAGATGATAGAGTTCCCGTCTTCTATTGTGATGATGACTATTCAAGTGCTAGTGATGATGAGCCGGAGCCTATCAAGGAATATCACATGAAGAGAGAAGTCTTGCCATCCCTCTTTGAAGAATACTACATCTTGTATGAGCCGGATCTTGCCGATCGGCCTCACTATCACCTCTTCGACATGTATGATGTGTTCTATAGGGAAGATGGAGAGTCTTGGCTTGATTGTTGGAAGAGACTTCTTGTGTTGGTGGCTAGAGTGAACTCTTTTGAAGGAGAAGACAAGATTAGTGATGAGCATGCTATTCACACGGTGATCTCTATGATACCATACAATAGGAAGGTCCACATTCTAAATGATCTCAATGATGATATTAGTGGTATGACTCTCAAGGACATGATCTTGATGGCACTATCCTATGAGAATCAAATCTACAACATTCTTGAGTACTTCAATGCTAGTGGAGATGTGGGAAGGTTTCAAGGTCTTCAACTTGGAACTCATGTCACACACATGGGTGTTGATCGGACCATGTGGAGACACAATGGAGTCACCAAGGCAATGATTGACGCCTTGGATGCATTGGACTTGGACTTTCTCAATGGAGTTCCTATGGCCTACATCAAGAGCAAGCAAGAGGTAAATGATATGTCAATTGATTCTCATGATACTAACACTCCTCTTTGCTTGATGGCTACTTCCAAGGTGAACTACAAGATTGGTGGCAAACATTGGGTGTTGGATAGTGGGTGCACTCAACACATGACCGGTACTTCATCCATCTTCACCAACTTGGAAGAAAATGAAGATCATGACAAGGTCACATTTGGGGACAACTCCAAGCACAAGGTGAGAGGTCTTGGTAAGGTGGCTATCTCAAATGACCTCTCTATCTCTAATGTATTGCTTGTTGAGTCCCTAAACTTCAATCTTCTATCCGTTGCTCAAATATGTGATCTTGGCTTTTCTTGTAACTTTGATGCTAATGGGGTGGTTCTTCATAATGATGCTATGGGTCTCACTATCAAGGGCTTTCGTCATAATAATCTATATGTTGTTGATTTTGAGACTAACATTGTTGCCCCTAGCACTTGTCTCTTCACTAAGTCCGCTCTAGGTTGGCTATGGCATCGAAGGCTTGCTCACATTGGTATGGGTCAACTCAAGCATGTGATGAAGAACAAGCTAGTGAGAGGAGTCAAGGATGTCACCTTTGAGAAGGACAAGCTATGTAGTGCATGCCAAGCCGGAAAGCAAGTGGCTTCACCTCATCCATCCAAGAATTTCTTGTCAACTTCAAGACCTCTTGAGCTCCTACACATTGATCTCTTCGGGCCTACAACTTATGTGAGCATTGGTGGAATCTCTATTGCTTGGTGGTAGTGGACGACTACTCAAGATATACTTGGGTATTCTTTCTTGAGAACAAGGCACAAGCAATTGGGATATTCAAGAAGTTTGCTAGAAGAGTGCAAAATGAGTATGGGCATCACATCAAGAAGATTCGGAGTGATAATGGGACGGAGTTTAAAAACTCTATCATTGAAGACTATTGTGATGAGATTGGCATAAAGCATGAGTTCTCGGCTACATACACTCCTCAACAAAATGGTGTTGTTGAGAGGAAGAACAAGACACTTATCACTCTTGCTCGTGCTATGCTTGATGAGTACAACACTCCGGAGAAGTTTTGGGCGGAAGCTATCAACACCGCATGCTACACCTCCAACCGGATCTATCCTCACAAGTTGCTAAACAAGACCCCATATGAAGTGATTGTTGGGAGAAGACCGAATGTTGCCTACTTCCGGTGTTTGGTTGCAAGTGCTACATCTACAAGAAGAGGGAAAGACTTGGCAAGTTCGAGAAGAGGACCGATGTGGGCATTCTTGTCGGTTACTCGGGCTCGGCTAAGGCTTATCGGGTTTACAACACCTCTACCGGCTTTGTTGAAGAAACTTATGATGTGCAATTTGATGAATCTCACGGGTCTCAAGAAGACCCTCCTTCTTCTCATATTGTAGGTGATGAACCCGTGGAGGAAGCTTTGGAGAACATGCCCATTGGTGAAGTTATTCCTCGTGAAGATGAACCTCCGACACCTCCTCCAACAACTTCATCAAATGGACCTTCTACGAGTACATCACAAGAGAATCCAAGCTCTCCCTCAAGTGAACAACATCAAGCACCTTCAAGTGATCCGCAACAAGCATCCTCAAGTCAAGCTCCATCAAGCGAACCGCAACATGCAAGAGTCAAGCTACTTCAAGTGAACCGCAACAAGCGCCATCAAGTCCACCTCATGCATCTACGAGCCAAGCTTCACCGAGCAATCAAGAACAAGCACAATCTACTTCAACTCAAGATGATGGCTCGGGTTCACCTCTTCGACAACAAGACACTCACATCTCAAGGGAGCAAGCCGCAAGAGATGCGCAAGACACTTCGCCGGCTCCTCCTCCTCCTCGACAAGAACCTTCAAGGAAGCACAAACCCATTGCTCGAGATCATTCACGTGATCTCATCATTGGGAGTCCTTCTCAAGGGTTAAAGACTAGGAGAAGTCAATATAAGCCAAATTATGTTGATGAAGCTAACATTGTTGAGAACTTCTCTTTTGTCTCTACCCTAGAGCCGAAGACGATCGAGGAAGCCTTGAAAGACCACAAGTGGGTGCTATCCATGCAAGAGGAGCTCAACAATTCAAGAGGAATGATGTTTGGAAGTTGGTGAAGCGGCCCAAGCGATCCAATGTCATTGGCGCTAAGTGGGTCTTCAAGAACAAGCAAGATGAGAAGGGAGCAATCGTGAGGAACAAGGCAAGACTTGTGGCGAAGGCTACTCTCAAGTTGAAGGCGTCGATTTTGACGAGACCTTTGCCCCCGTCGCTCGTCTTGAGGCTATAAGAACACTTCTTGCTTATGCTTCTCATTTTGATTTTAAACTTCACCAAATGGATGTGAAAAGTGCATTTCTCAATGGACTAATCAATGAAGAAGTTTATGTAGAGCAACCTCCTGGCTTCGAGGACCCCGAGCATCCGGACCATGTGTACAAGCTCAAGAAGGCTCTCTATGGACTCAAACAAGCACCAAGAGCATGGTATGAACGACTTCGAGATCATCTCATCACCAAGGGCTACAAGATCGGTAGTATCGACAACACTCTTTTTACTAAGCATATTGGTGATGATCTCTTTGTTTGTCAAATCTATGTTGATGATATCATCTATGGCTCCACTAACGAAATCTATAATGATGAGTTCCGTGCTCTTATGAAGAAAGAGTTTGAGATGTCCATGATAGGTGAACTTCATGTCTTCCTCGGTTTTCAAGTCAAGCAAATGAAGGAGGGCACGTTCATCTACCAAGAGAAGTACACTCGGGATCTTCTTAAGAGATTCGGCATGGAAGACTCCAAGTCCTACGACACACCTATGGCTACAAGTGTCCCTCTTGATGTGGATGTAAAAGGTATACCGGTGGATCCTAAACTCTATCGTTCTATGATTGGTTCACTTCTTTACCTTACCGCATCTAGACCGGATATCATGTTTAGTGTGTGTCTTTGTGCTCGTTATCAAGCTAACCCCAAGGAGTCCCATATGAGTGCCGTGAAAAGAATTCTTAGGTATGTCAAGAGCACTCCTACAATGGGCCTATGGTATCCAAAAGGCTCGGACTTTGGACTTGTTGGCTATGCGGACTCGGACTTCGCCGGATGCAAAGTGAGTAGAAAGAGTACCTCCGGTGGATGCCAATTTCTTGGACAATCACTCATCTCATGGAGTTCCAAGAAACAAAATTGTGTGGCTATCTCTACGGCGGAGGCGGAATATTTGGCGGCCGGTGCTTGTTGTGCTCAACTCCTATACATGAAGCAAACCCTATTGGACTATGGATTATCTTATGGGCAAGTACCTCTCTATTGTGATAGCGAAAGTGCTATCAATATGGCTCTCAACAAGGGTGATCACGGCCATGCCAAGCACATTGAAGTCAAGCATCACTTCATTCGAGATCATGTGGCCAAGAAGGATATTGAATTGATTGGTGTTCGGACTCATGAACAATTGGCGGACATCTTCACCAAGCCACTTGACAAGAAGACCTTTTGTAAGCTCCGGGGAGAACTTAATGTTCTCGACCTCTCCGACTTCACTTGATATCCTTGAGCTTACATATGTATATATGTATATATACTTTGCTTGTTTTTGTTTGTGTTGTTGTTTTTGTGTGTTCTTCTTGTTTTGTAGGACCGACGACTAACCTTCTTGAGATAGCAATGAGCATGGGTTAAGCTTGGGATTGGTGGCACTTGGCTCCCGAGGCTTTGAAGAATGGCTCGTTGTGATCAAGCTCATGGAGGGCTCAAACTTGTTGTTGGTAACTTCGCTCTTAGCTTTCTCTTGTTTTACCCTTATAGCATCATGCATTGTACACTTATCATTGCATTTGCATCTTGCATCCTTGCATAAGTGTCTCGGCGCCGAGCACCCATCTAGGGGGAGTTGCTTATTCACAATATGAGTATATGACCTCCTATGATGAATTTATAGCAATGCTATATGAGCTTCATGCCCATTGAACCATGATTTTTGAGCTCCAAGGTTAAATCCACTTGCGCGGCTCAAAGTCTAAGGGTTCATACATTTCCATCATCATCAACTAACCCCTATGTACTTCAAGACAATTTTCTTTTGAGAATGTGTGTAGGGATAATTGTTGGGAGATGGAGAATCACGGATCAAGGGGGAGCTTCACGCCAAATCAAGTAACTCATTTTCCCACTCGTCTCATACATTTACACTAACCTTTTCTCCCTTAGAAGAATTTCTTTTTGGATGATAGATGCCAAAGGGGGAGAAGAGTTGGGCTTAATGATCGAGCAAGAATATGGGGGAGAAGAGTTCGAGCGGAAAGAATACGGGGAAGAAGAGTTCGGACTTACAATGAGTTGGAAGATGTCACCTCAAGGGGGAGTTTGTACAAGAGAAGATCAAGTGATCAAGACGATCGATCTTCGCACAATCTTGAGGTGATGAAGAAGAAGCAATGCCGTCTCAAGAGGGAGTGTGCGCGAATGAAGATCAAGTGATCAAGATGATCGATCTTCACACAATCTTGAGATTGATGCACTTGTCAAGGGGGAGCGAAATTCTACAATGTAAGTATGAAGGTAAACCCCTTGCAACCTTTGCTTGTCATAGCTCCATGTGCTTTCTTTCACTTGTGATATGAGTTTTTGCTCTAACTTGTGACATCTTTTGAGCTATGACTTGTCTCGATCTAATCAACAAGGTAACTATCTCTCTATCATATACTTGTTGTTTAGTGTCTTGATCGAGTTGCGCTTTTATCTTGGCTTTTGTCATTACATTCTTTATCTTCTCGATCATTTTTATCATGGTTGTCATCCATCACCAAAAAGGGGGAGATTGTAAGCTTCATGACCATTGGAGCTAGGGAAACCCCAAGGTATGAATGTTTTGGTGATAGGATGAGAACCATGAATGTGACTAACACTCTTTGTGAGATCTTATAGGTCACATACAAAGAAAGCTCCGTCCGTTGGTGGTGAACGCCAATACGCCATGAACTTATTGACAAGGATGATTGGTTGCCTTCATCTACACAAGAACGGACTTGATGGAGTCGAGGAGAAGACATGGATCAAGGCTAAGGACATGCTAGATCCAAGCGGGTGTTGCTTGATTAGATGTTAGCTTGAGTCCATAGGAAAAACCGGACTATCAAGAGGGTTCGAGGTGGTTCTCTTAGTACACACTAGTTATAGAGATCATTGGATGCATGGTGAGTCTCTCAGGGGCTAGGGTGGCAGAAGAGAGTTGAAGGAACCAAGAAGATCAAGTGTTGAAGAAGAAGATCAAGAAGAAGATCGAAGCTGCGAAGGCAGAGGAGACCGGACAGTACGGTCATGGAGACCGTACAATACGGTCTACAGAGGAGTTCCAGACAGAAGAGCTTAAGTTTCTGGAAGTTGGAGAATAGAGACCGGACAGTTGACCGGACAGTACGGTCCTAGGGACCGGACAGTACGGTCTCTATTGGAGTGTTCCAGACAGAGAAGCTGAAGTTTCTGGAAGTTGAAGAATGAAGACCGGACAATTGAGAGGATGGTACGGTCATGGAGACCGTACAATACGGTCTTACAGGAGAAGAGCAACAGAGAAGGAGAAGTTTCTGTTGGCTGATGAAGAATGGAGACCGGACAATACGGTCCTAGAGACCGTACAATGCGGTCTGGTTTGAGATGAAGGTCAGCACTCCCCGGACGCCAGTCTGGTAGAGACCGGACAATACGGTCAGATGGAGACCGGACAATACGGTCCTATTGTACGGTCCTTACGCAGACTGGGTACTTTTGGACAAGGCTAGTTTGAGGTTGGAGGCCTATATATAGTCGGTTGTTTACCTCTTTGAGGTGCTCTTGGACCCAGGAAAGAGGGGAGGTGCTGCCAAGAAGCCAAGAGGAAGAAGTGTGAAGCACTTGAGAGGGATTTGGAGTGATCCTAGTGCTTGAGAGAGTAACAAGTTGCATCCTTTGATCTCTAGGCTAGTGTGGGCTTGAGAGAGTCATCTAGGGCTGTTACTCTTGGTCTATGGCAAGGCCTAGACCGGTTAGGCGTCGGTGTTGAGCTGTCCAAGGAGATTGTGGAAGTCGACACAAGTTTGTACACGGTCTTGGAGCTTCCCGTGCGAAAGAAGCATCACTAGTGGAGCGCCCTTTGGCACGCATCAAGTGCGGAGCCTTACCTCCGGAAGAGTACCCGGGATCGAGCCCGGCGGGACGTGCCCGCGACTTCACTCGGAGGGTGAAGTGTGCTCTAGGAGGGATCGCCATCGAGCGGAGGGACGGGGTCGAGACTCCGGCGGGAGTGACCCAACGTGGAGTAGGGGAAGGCGCCATCCTTCCGAGACCACGGGAAAACATCATGAGCATTCTCTATCCCTTCTCCTTTACTACTCGCATTTACTTATCGTACTTCATATGATTGCTTGTAGTACTTGAGTTGTGTTCATATCTTGCTTGTGTGTTTACCTTGGTACCTACTAGCTTCACTAGGTTTGCTTGATTGCCTTGCTCGTGTGCTTACTTGTTATAGCCTATCGAATAGCTCTAAGGACTCTACTTAGTGTGCCTAGTATCTTGGTTGCCTTGTCTCTAGTTATCTTGTTCCTTGCCTTGCCTAGCTTAAGTCTTCCGCTATCTATCTATCTTATGCTAGGTTGCTAGTGTGGTGTGTTTGAGTTATCTATATGCACTAGCTTAATAGGTTAAGGATACTCCTTAGTGTGCTTTACCTTGTTACTAGAACTACTCGCTAGGAGTTGCTTGGGTGTAAGTGTTTGGAAATAGATTCTAGAGTGCACCGATTCACCCCCCCCCCCTCTCGGTCACACGATCCTTACACATCGCCGGCGAGCCACGCCACGGCCGCGCCACCGCGCGCGCCTAGCGCGCAGAGCGCGCGCCCTGCTCTGTTTTGGTTCAGTGGCAGATTCGTAAATACGTTGCAACTTTTTCAGGGAATGAATAAACTTCAAAAATCGATACAGAACTATCCTGAAGTCCAAAAATTGCAAACTAAATTTTGTTCTGCTCCTCTTGAGTAGATCTATCCATAGAGTATCCTGTTGCTCCATGTTCTGATGTATTTTTGCCTGTATCATTGTTAGAAGTTAAACCCTGTTTAATCTTGTTTAATTCATAGTAAATGATTGGCTTGTGCTAAAATTGCAAACTAGGACTTTTTGGAATCCTTGGAACATGCTCTGTCCGGTAGTTCATGATGTGCATCTTGATTCTGTATATTTTGACCTGTATGATTTTTGTAATTCTAGCACCAATTAATTCATAGTTAATTATTTACTTGTCACAAAAATGCAA
The DNA here is from genome assembly GCA_012490785.1 of Eragrostis nindensis. Classification (NCBI taxonomy): domain Eukaryota; kingdom Viridiplantae; phylum Streptophyta; class Magnoliopsida; order Poales; family Poaceae; genus Eragrostis; species Eragrostis nindensis. The sequence goes on from JAAXCT010000691.1 coordinate 311,151, forward strand.
ACTCATGCTTGTTAGAATCCTCTTGTCATGCTCTGTCCAGTGATGCAGTACATGTACAATGTTTCTGTAGAAATAAATAATTAGGTATTTCTCTTTGATAAACTTGTCATCTTCTTTATAATTATTCTATTGTCTTATGAATTATGAAAATTCGTCTCTTGACATGTCATTGCATGTTAGTATCAGTAGCAAGTCCTTCGTGTCCAGCATGTTTAGAAAAGATTGTTTGCTGACTTACTTTGGTGTCATTGGAATAAATTGCTTTATTGTATAATAATGCTTCATGGGAGTCAATGAAGGAAATAAGTTAAATTAAATTGGTATGAAATATGTACTAACTCAGAACCTCATAAATCTCTCTGGACCTGAACAATCAAGTGATGTGAACTGAATTCGAAATCTTTGCATTGCTCATATTGTTGCATTATGTGTATGCAATATATTGACATATTATTCATTTATAGGAACGATAATCTTGATCTTGGGGAGAATTTTCAGCAGGATATCTCCACTCAAGAAACTGACTTTGCAGCAGCTAACTTAGTTGCTGAACCTCAAGGCAAGCACCGGTGCATCCCACCCCGTTTGCAAATATTTTTGTTTCTGGAAATAATAATGCTAGTGTGTCTAGTATGTATGTGCACTTAAGTTTATAGGAGTTGTTTGAAAATCCTCCTGCATGTTCCCCAAATGTCCTATGTTGTTTATGTGTCTATCCTAGTAGCTCGGTAGAATGCCTGCTATGCTTAGTTCAAGTATTTGGCAACGATCAAGTACTGTAATTCGGGAATAAAACTTGATCACTAAGATTGAAGATAATGGAATGAGTTTATGTTTATTCGCTGAGACCGGGCAGGATGACATATGCATGTATAGTTGTAGCAACACATGGAGGTGTTGGCTACTGTAGCCCTGCCTAGTCGATTAAGGACCGATTCGTTGTTGGCCCTCTTGATCGAGCATTGAACAGTACCGAGTACATACTAGTTTTATGGGAACTAGCAAACTTAGTAGCATGTATGGTGGCAATGTTAGACGGTACCCTGTACAGGTGTATTGGGCAGGTTCAGGCCATGGGAGGTACGAGGTACCGTTGGTGGGACGGCTGCCCAATCCCTGAGACTAGACCCGCCTTTATTGTTTACTGTCTTGCAAAATGTTGCCGTATATGACTTTTGTGCATATACGTCGTGTATCTCGGGTTTTCCCAGCTGGTGTAAATCGATTGCAGTCGCTGTCCCTCGTAGTAATGAGTACCCGCTCGTGAATTGCGCCTTCACGTAGTACACATGGCTTGATGATGATGATGAACGGTTGTTAGAATGATGGAATATTGTTGACATTACTCTCATACTTGTTGATCATATATTATATGTTAAATTGCTTGTTACTGTCTTTTCTCACTTATGCTAGTGTTTAATGAAGGTAAAACTTGGCTAAAACATGCTAGAAATAACTATTGCTGCTTAAGTGCGAGTCTTTTAAATTCAGCCTTCCTATGCAAACCTTGCATGTCTAGAGGTCATTTGACGGGTAAGACTTGCTGAGTAAATAGTACTCAGGCTTTGTGCCATTGTTGTTTTCAGGTAGTGCAGATATTACTTTACCTGTTGGTGTTCTGCCTTGGGATGTGCAAGTCCCTGAGGGTTGGATCGCCCAATGGGAATCTGATTCGCCGCTGCAGTAATGTGTTTGCTGCTAGTGTGATTATCTCAATGGGCATCGGATGATCACTCATGCTATATCGATGAGAGTAGTGTAGCTCTCGTGTATCTTTCGTTTTCGAACTTGTCGTTTAAAATTTCGCTTCCGCTGAACTCTGAACCTTGTTGTAATAAAGATAATAACCTTGTTAATTAAGATAAAAGTGTTGTATTATCTCGTGTCTGCTTAAACAGCACCGTGGGACAAAGATCCTGTGGATCGGACTGTTAGAGCTCCGTACTCTGTAGTGCTTTAATCCTTCGCAGCACGAGAGCTGCCTTGGCCAAAATCTGCATGTATGGAACGTCGCTAGAACTGTCACTGGTCGACGAGTCTTCGCTGCTATTGAAAGGATCAAGGGCACCGAGAGGGGGGGGGGGGGGTGAATCGGTGTGTCAACAATTTCTCCCAAACGTACTTTAGGCGTGAAGCTAGCAAGACTAGATATGGTGATAACAAAAGCAAGCGATGCGCGCACACAATCTAGTCTATGCAACAAGCAACACCCTAGCAAGCAATTCTACCAAGTAGTAAAGAGACACCCTATCAAGCAATTCTACTAGCACATGAAGTAAATGCGGAAACGTAAATGCTAGTAAGTAAAGGAGATAAGGATAGGAATGCTCATGATTTTTCCGTGGTCTCGGAAGGATGGCGCCTTCCCCTACTCCACGTTGGGTCACTCCCGCCGGAGTCTCGACCCCGTCCCTCCGCTCGAAGGCGATCCCTCCTAGAGCACACTTCACCCTCCGAGTGAAGTCGCAGGCACGTCCCGCCGGGCTCGATCCCGGGTACTCTTCCGGAGGTAAGGCTCCGCACGTGATGCGTGCCAAAGGGCGCTCCACTAGTGATGCTTCTTTCGCACGGGAAGCTCCAAGACCGTGTACAAACTTGTGTTGGCTTCCACACTCTCCTCGGACAGCTCAACACCGACGCCTAACCGGTCTAGGCCTCGCCATAGACCAAGAGTAACAAACCGAAGTGACTCTCTCAAGCTCACACTAGCCTAGAGATCAAGTGGATGCAATTGCTACTCTCTCAAGCACTAGGATCACTCCAAATCCTTCACAAGTGCTTCTCTCTCTTGCTCTTAGCTTCCTCTGAGTTTCCTGCACTCCTACAATGGCCAAGAGACCCCTCAAGGGGCGGGCAACTAACTATTTATAGGCTACCAACCCAAAACTAGCCGTTGCCCAAAAGTGCCCTGCGAAACTAGAGACCGTACAATGGACCGTACTGTCCGGTCTCTTCCAGACCGTATTGTCCGGTCTCTATTTCCAGGCACATCTCCGTCTTCTTCTTCATCTCCAATGAAGACCGTACTGTCCGGTCCCTAGGACCGTACCGTCCGGTCGATTGTCCGGTCTTCATTTCTTCCACTTCCAGAAACTCCATCTTCTCTGTCTGGAAATCTTCTGATGACCGTACTGTCCGGTCCCCTTGACCGTACCATACGGTCCATTGTCCGGTCTTCATTTTCTCAGCATCCCGAGACTTCACTTCTCTGTCTGGATCTTCAATGAAGACCGTACCATACGGTCCCTAGGACCGTACTGTCCGGTCTCTACCGGATAAGCTGAAAACTTGATCCACTCTTGATCCTTGCTTCCAACTTCTTCATCCTTTGGTTCCTCTTCTTCTCTTCAGCCACCCTAGCCCTCAAGAGACTCACAATGCATCCATTTGATCTCTAACCTAGTGTGCTCTAAGAGAACCAATTCGATCCCTCTTGATAGTCCGGTTTTTCCTATGGACTCAAGCTAGCATCTACACCAAGCCGACACTTGCTTGGTCTATCATGTCCTTAGCCTTGATCCATCTTCAACCTTGACTCCATCAAGTTCTCGATCCGAATTGTCGAGGCAACCAATCACCAAGTCGTCGATAGATAGAGTATGTGAGACGACGCTTCCATTGACATGACCATTTGAATATCCTACAAAGAAATGTTAGTCACATCAATATGGTCACCCAATCACCAAAACATTCATACCTTTGGGGTTTTCGAACTCCAATGGTCATGAAGCTTACAATCTCCCCCTTTTTGGTGATTGGTGACAACACATATCAAAAGATATCAAAAGATAAAGAATGTAAAGCGCAAGAGTGATCGAGAGGATTGGATATGCATGAAGAACAAGTAAAACGGAGAACAAGGTAGTCATAGCTCAAAAGGTATCACCTGCAAAATAGAGTTAAAGCACATGGGTGATATATATATGGAGTAAAAACATGAGCTATGACCACAACTCTGTGATGATAAGATTATAAGATATTCCTGCAAAAGCAAGTGAGTGCACATATCATCACAGAAAGAGGAAACCTGGCAAGATAGATATAAATAAGCGCATCCAGGTAAGCATACACAAGCTCAGAGCAATATATCAGAGCAGTATATCAGAAACAGAGCAATATACAAGATATATAGATAACGAGCAAGTGTATGAAAATGAAACCAAGTGCATTCTTGTAGAGCTAACACCAGCAAAAGCAAAACAAGCTCAACAGAACCACGAAGTACAAGAATATACAAATGAAGTACCAAAGATCTCCCCCTGGACTAAAGACTGTCTCACACTCCCCCTGAACACAAGATCACTCCACTACTCCCCCTAGACCTATACATGATCTCTCTAACTCTCTCCCCCTTTGGCACCAATGACCAAAAAGAGAAAGAAGGAAGAGAAAAACTGCTATCCTAACGCGTCGAGGCTGGAGGAGGTGCAGTGGCAGCAGGTGCTGAAGAACCGGTAGAAGGCTGAGCACTGTCCTGCTGCTGCTGAGAAGGTGGCACTGGAGGTGTCCAAGTCCAAGTCCGCGGCATCCCTAAAGTCTCCTAAAGCTGAAAGAGTGGTGTGTACGGCACAAGCTGCCTGTGAGCTATCCCAGGAGAGTCTGTCTGAAGGAGTGTCTGCTCAAACTGCCCTGCGTACTGGACTGCCTCTCCGTCAGAAGCTGAGTGGACTGAAGGAGAGGGTGAGCGACTGGGGGTCCAAGTGAAACTGCCAGTAGGTGAGGCTGCTCTGAATGGTGGATCCTGTCCTGTAGCAAGAGCCTCATCTACCTCCTCACGGGTGTACCCGAAGTCTGTGTGATCCACTGCTGCTGTCTCAGGTGTAGTAGTCACGACCTCTGCCTGTGAAGCTGTAAGCACTGAGTCTGTCTGTACTGAGGCTGTCTGTGCTACTGTGTTAAAGTCAAGTGTACGAGCTGGCAGTGGTGACACAAAGAAGGGACTCGTCAGCTGAAGCGGTGAGAAGCTCGGAGCTGTAGAAGCTAGTAGGGCTGACGGAGTCATGAGAGGCCTGGTGAAGAACGGTACTGGTGTGAAGGTCCTGCCTCTCCAGTCAAACCAGCAAACGTGGACGACGACGGCCCCACCATAGGTGCACCAGCAGGTGAGATGGGAGCCGTGAGTAAGGAGCTGAAATACTGTCCCTGACTGGATGACTGTCCTCCCTGTGTTTGAGCAAACTGCTGCTGCTGCTGCTGCTGCTGTAGCTGCTGAAACTGTACTGTATCTGGTGGCAGCACACCTGGGAAAGTGATAGGAGGGAACAACGGGAGACCTGGTAGTGCCTGTCCAAAGAGACGAAGAGTCTGTGCAATCGCCTCAAAGCCTGTGAACAACGAAGACATGCCAGAAGCCATCTCCCTCTGAGTGAGTACGACACTGTCCAACATCTGTCGATCCCTCTCCCTATCCTCCCTCTGACTCTGGATCTCTCTGCGAAGGGCTGCAAGCTCTGCATGTAGAAGAGAATCTGTCTGAGCTGGAGCTGTAGCTGAGCCTGAAGGTCCTGCTCTAGAGTCTGGAGTCACGTCCTCAGGAATGGACTCCATCAGGCTACCAGTCTGTATGTGCTGCTCTGTCTCGGTAGCTGTGTCACCTAAGCCCTGTGAAGAACTCCCCTGCGAAGCTGACTCCCGGGCAGCAACCCGTCTGTCGGAGGCAGGTAGGGGTGTGTACGCTGTGGTCACCTTGGGCAGCTCATCGTAGTCCTCCTGAGTCAACAACTGTAGCCTCCTCAGAATATAGCAGATCAGCGGTGCGAAGGCTAAGTGTCTAGCAGCTATCCCCTCAGCAATAACATACTCCTGAGAACTCTGCCCTCATGTGTCAGTCTGGTGTGAGCTCGGCTGAAGTTCTCCGGGTGAGGTGGAGGGAAAGCAATACTCATATCCTCATCTGACGGTAGGTGTCCCCCAAGAGGTCTACGGGGAGGCTCCATCCCTGGGTGAGCAAGTGGGAACACCCTGGTCTCGTGCTGAACAGTCTCAAGGGCCTCAACGAGGTTCTCCCTCGTCACTCTGTGGGGCTGTCCTCTGAGCATAAACCATATCGCTGAGCGATCCTGAGCAATCCACAAGGAAGCGTAGAAGTACATCACTATATCGTGGTCCCATCTCATCTGTGTGGTGATGATCTCCTCGAGGCCCGGGATATAGGACAAGTGCTGTGTGAAGTCTGTCCCGGCACCTCTGCTAGCAGCCTGTATGCTGCAGTGCTGGTGAGTGACAAAGAGCTTATCAGCTCCACTAGTACGCAGTCTACTCCTCAAACCAGCTGCTATCCTCTGCTGAAGCAAAGTCCAGAACCGGCTTCCTTCCTGTGGGTCTCTCCTGGCAGGTACCCAAGTCTCCTCACTGACTCTCCTGAACTTCTTGAGGACGGGGCCTGGCAGCCTGAGAGCGTCCTCAGCAAGCACGTCCCTGAGTGTGGCAGTCCTGTCAAGAGCACAGAACTTGACGGCCATCCTCTGCCTGTCAGCCTCTGTGACCTCGTCACCGGAGCTGGAAGAGCTCTCCTCCTCTGGCTCTGGCTGAGCCTGCTGCTCCTGCGCGGTCCTCGACGTACCAACCTCGCGGGTGGACGGAGTCCGCTGCACTGTGGCTCTGGCCCTGGAAGACCTCCTCGGAGTCTCCCCCTGTCCTCCAGCAGGTGGGTCCCTAATCCGGAACCCTGTGTTTCTGCCGGTGGGTAAGTCAACCTCAGCTGCCCTGAGGGCCCGATCCCACTCTGGATCACCTGTCCTCTGCTTCTTCTTCTTGGGCTGTGGATCTGGAGCCTTTGCCTTGCCCTTGTCTCTGTCACCTCTGCCCCTGCCTCTGCCTCTGCCTCCTGCCATCTCTGCTGACTGGGCTGCAGACAAGATAGGGCGAGTGAGCTTGGCTCACCAACCCGTCCACTGACGGCTGACTGCCAAAGATAGGACTAAGGGCTTGGCCCTCAATCCGTCCACTGTCTCTGCTCTGCTGTCAACTGCCCACTGCCTGCTGACAACTGCCACTGCACGATAGGAATAGACAGGGTATATGAGTATAGAATAACCTACTATAATCTACAAGCAAGAATCGTAGGTAAGCGCATAAATCTATATGAAGTCCTAGCGCAGAGGTGAAGGACACAATACCGGCAAATATGCAAGGGGGAACTACGGCATTGTCGATTATAAGTGGAGATCAACTAGTGTACATAGATCATATGCAATAGACACAATGTACCACTAATCGAGGTTTACTAGTGTCGAGCTAGGTGAATAAGATATGAACTCGATATCGACACAAGGCGATCAACTACCAACATGTCATAGATAAATGAAGTGTAATACTCGAACACTATGACAGCAGTAGGCAAATGACCTAAATTGCGAAGCAATAGTCAGCAATGCATATCGATTTCGCAATAAAGGTTCGATTTTTGGATGATTTTCTATGGATTTTAATCGATGAAGGATTGAATGGCTCAAACCCTAGATAGGAAATGTAATCGAGGCTACTGTGCAATTTGCGGGAATCAGTGACTCACCGAAGCAAATTCGATCGAAGACGATCGTCTGCTCAAGCTTGGTGAAGTCGGCGGGGAGGAACTCGTCGCGCGAGGTAAGAGCAACAGCTCGTGAATACGCGCAAAGGTGAAGTTCCACTGCCAAGAGTACGTCGACGCGTGGTCCTCGTCCTCAGCCCCAGCTAGACGGCGCGCGGCGAGTGGTGGTGGAGATGGAGCGGCGGCGCGCGCGGTGGAGGTGATGCGGCGCTAGGGTTGCGCGGGGCGTGAGCGAGGGCGCGGTGGAGTGGAGGAGCAGATGCGTGCGACTGCTGTGGTGGCGATCGTCGGCGGCGAGCGCGACGGCGGCGGCTGTCAGCGGCGTACGGCGGCGCGTGCGCGGGAAGCGGCGAGGCGGGAGCGAGCGCGTGGTGAACGGCGGCGGTGATTTGGGATGAAGATGCACAGTAACTGGGGAAATCCCGTTAGGATAGGTTAATTTTGAATTGACGGTCCAGATTGACTTGAACAGGAATCAACGGATCAGATTGGGCGCGAACTCGCGATGAACTTAACCAGACCGTATGGTACGGTCCTAGGGATCGCATTGTACGGTCTCCTTTTCCACCCTGACAGATAGGTATAGAGATCGTATTGTACGGTCTAGAGGACCGCATTGTCCGGTCTCCTTTCTGCCTCAGGTTTCGAAGGATCTCGTGCAAAAGCACACCGTATTGTACGGTCCCTATGACCGTATTGTACGGTCCAGTCCAGAAAAGCTGATTTTCAAAGAATTTCCTTCTAAGTCCAAGTTTCTTACTCAAAAACCAAATAAACACCAAACATGGACTAGAAGGGGAACTCTCAAACACTCCTTTGAAAATAGACCAATATAGGTTGCGCATAGGCTTATAGTAATTTTTCAATCGGCAAATAGGAAGCAACCAAATAAGAACCAAAAGAGATAAAACCAAAGGAGGGGTATGTATGAGCCCTTTGCCTATGATCCGTGCAAGTAGATTTAACCTTGAGGATCATTTAGCAAGACTCAATGGGCATGAAGCGCAATTCTTTTCTTTAGTCACACTTCTATGAGATGTGAGATCATATTGCGAATGAAGCACTTCCTCATAGTGTGACAACTCCTTTGTGATTTTCTATATGCAATGCATGAGACAAGCATATCATACAAATGCAAGGGAAAGTAATATGCCATGTGATATGCAAGCAAAGTTAAACAACGCATAAAGGAAACCTACTCAAGGTCAAGTTTGAGCCTCTCTCAAGCTTACTCACTATGAGCCAAACCTTGCCTTGAGTCCATCGGTCCACCAACTCAAGCATCCCCCATGCTCATAGCTATCTTGAGAAAGTTAGACCTTGAACTAATATTTTTGTTCTTTTCTTTTAGTTATTTACATATGCATGGATGCAAACATACTAGTTCACAAAGGAGCACCTAGCTACCATGCAAGCAATGCAAGAAAAGAAACTACTATGATACAAGTTACCTCCTTGAAGAGTAGATTTGTCGATGAAGCACTCGAAGCTTGTGGTGGACGTTCATGAGTTGACGTTGCGGCGCACGGTCCACCACCATCACCCTTCTAGGTCTTGTTCTTGGGAGCCCACTCGCACTTGGTTGGCCTCTCAAGGTCAACTATGCATTTGGGCACCCAAATCTTCCTCATCATCCTCCTCTTGTCGGGTGATCCAAGAGCCTTTGCCTTCACCCTTCCTTTCTTGTCCCTAAAGAGCTTGTAGTGTGTATTCTTATGGAACAAGTTAGCGTTGGGCAAAACTTTGGAACTTCTCACCTTGGGACAATTCTTGCTAGTGTGCCCGTCACGGCAACACTTCTCACAATAGTAGTCGTCCGCCATGAGGGGAACTACCCAAGGTGGAATGTCCTCGTCCTTGCCGATGAGGTTGATGGCGGCGGGGTAGGAGCCGAGTCCATTGTGCCCGGGGTTGTTCACAAGGTTCCGACCAAGTATCTCCTTATGAATGGTCCTTCCCCTTGTGAGCCTCTCGAAGCCGTCCATCACCGAAGCTCTCTCCTCCTTGAGTTGATGATATTCCTTCAAGATTTTCTCATCAAGAGAGATGCTCTCAAGAGAGGGAGTTAGTCCATCACAAGTAATATATGAAGAATCGGAAATAGATGAACTAGAAGAAGAAGTGTTACACTTTTCGAGGATGGATTGATGTTCCTCCTCAAGAACCTTGAACTTGTCGTTGAGCCTCTTGTGATCAACCTTAAGCTTGTCATAGCTCTCATCCAAGGTTATGAGAGAGGTGGAAAGGTGCTTGAGCTCATCCTCTAGTAACTTGGACTTCTCCTTGAGCTTCATGTGGTCTTCCTCAAGCTTGTCATAGTCTTCATCAAGAGCCTTGTGAGAGATGGATAAGTCCCTAAGTTCACCCTCAAGTTGACGAACTCGGAAAGCGGCCACTTCATGTTCCTTCTCCAACCGAGCAATGGTCTTGTCCCTCTTCTTGATCATCTTGCCGGTTAGGAGAATGCTATCCAAGAGTTCCTCATATGTGGGCTTATCCTCCTCACCAAACTCTTCATCGGACTCGCTCTTCTCATCTTCACTACTATCATCATCTTTGGCCATCAAGCAAGTAGGTGGTGGAGGTAGAGTCTCGGAGATGTTGGTGAGAGCTATGCCGGCCATCTTCTTTCCCTTGGAGGATGAGTCATCACTTTCTTCTTCATCACTATCATCATCCGAAACCCACTCTCCAACATAGAGACCCTTGCGAGATGATCTTCTCTTGTCTTTGCCTCTAGAGCTTTCCTTCTTGACAAACCTCTTCCTTGCCTTGTACTTGCTTCTAGGGTCTTCTTCTTCATCATCGCTTGACTCTTGAGTCTTCTTCTTGCTCTTCTTGATTGGCTTCGGACATTCCTTGGCAAAGTGACCCTTCTCCCCACAATTGTAGCACTCGGCATCTTTCTTGTTGATGAACCTTCTCTTGAAGAAGTTGCTTCTCTTCATGAGGAGTGCTAGATCATTGGATGAAGTTGCAACAAGTCTTCAACGTCTTCTTCAAGCTCTTCATCACTTGAATCTTGAGTCACTACCTTCTTCATCTTCTTGCTTGACCCCTCGGATGCAAAAGCAAGATTCTTGGAGGGCTTCTCATCAAGCTTCTTGTCGAGGTTGTAGCTCTCGAAGGCGGTGATCTTCCCAAGTAGCTTGTGGGTGGTGAGGTCTCGCATGTCGGTGTTGAAGAGGCATGTGATGAGTGCTCCATATTTCTCCCTTGGGAGAATCCTCATGATCTTCCGCACAAGGTCACCATCATCAATCTTGTCCTTCACACCGAGAGAGTTGATATCCTCTACAAGCACATTCAAGCGAGAGTAAGTGTCATTGATTAGCTCATTTGAAGACATGGCAAAGTCATCATATTTGTTCTTTAGCACATAGTATCTTTCCTCTTTCACGTCCGTGGAACCCTCATGAATTTGTTGAATTTGTGTCCATACTTCATGAGCGGTACCCGCGGACTTGACTCGAGCAAAGACCTCTTTAGTGATAGCTTCAAACAAGGCATTTTTAGCTTTAGCATTTGCCTTTGCGAGATTCACATCAAGAGTACCAATGGGAGTCCTTAGAGAGACACCGGAACTTGTCACCTCCCATGCGATAGGATCGAGAGCCTCGAGGTAAGCTTGCATGCGAGCTTTCCAATAGGCATAGTCGGTCCCATCGAACGGGGGCGGTCCCCTACTATCTCTCGGCATCCTTACTCAAGACGGTTAAGCCCTATTTGAGCAACGAGGCTCTGATACCACTTGAAAGGATCAAGGGCACCGAGAGGGGGGGTGAATCGGTGTGTCAACAATTTCTCCCAAACGTACTTTAGGCGTGAAGCTAGCAAGACTAGATATGGTGATAACAAAAGCAAGCGATGCGCGCACACAATCTAGTCTATGCAACAAGCAACACCCTAGCAAGCAATTCTACCAAGTAGTAAAGAGACACCCTATCAAGCAATTCTACTAGCACATGAAGTAAATACGGAAACGTAAATGCTAGTAAGTAAAGGAGATAAGGATAGGAATGCTCATGATTTTTCCCGTGGTCTCGGAAGGATGGCGCCTTCCCCTACTCCACGTTGGGTCACTCCCGCCGGAGTCTCGACCCCGTCCCTCCGCTCGAAGGCGATCCCTCCTAGAGCACACTTCACCCTCCGAGTGAAGTCGCGGGCACGTCCCGCCGGGCTCGATCCCGGGTACTCTTCCGGAGGTAAGGCTCCGCACGTGATGCGTGCCAAAAGGCGCTCCACTAGTGATGCTTCTTTCGCACGGGAAGCTCCAAGACCGTGTACAAACTTGTGTTGGCTTCCACACTCTCCTCGGACAGCTCAACACCGACGCCTAACCGGTCTAGGCCTCGCCATAGACCAAGAGTAACAAACCGAAGTGACTCTCTCAAGCTCACACTAGCCTAGAGATCAAGTGGATGCAATTGCTACTCTCTCAAGCACTAGGATCACTCCAAATCCTTCACAAGTGCTTCTCTCTCTTGCTCTTGGCTTCCTCTGAGTTTCCTGCACTCCCACAATGGCCAAGAGACCCCTCAAGGGGCGGGCAACCAACTATTTATAGGCTACCAACCCAAAACTAGCCGTTGCCCAAAAGTGCCCTGCGAAACTAGAGACCGTACAAGGACCGTACTGTCCGGTCTCTTCCAGACCGTATTGTCCGGTCTCTATTTCCAGGCACATCTCCGTCTTCTTCTTCATCTCCAATGAAGACCGTACTGTCCGGTCCCTAGGACCGTACCGTCCGGTCGATTGTCCGGTCTTCATTTCTTCCACTTCCAGAAACTCCATCTTCTCTGTCTGGAAATCTTCTGATGACCGTACTGTCCGGTCCCCTTGACCGTATCATACGGTCCATTGTCCGGTCTTCATTTTCTCAGCATCCCGAGACTTCACTTCTCTGTCTGGATCTTCAATGAAGACCGTACCATACGGTCCCTAGGACCGTACTGTCCGGTCTCTACCGGATAAGCTGAAAACTTGATCCACTCTTGATCCTTGCTTCCAACTTCTTCATCCTTTGGTTCCTCTTCTTCTCTTCAGCCACCCTAGCCCTCAAGAGACTCACAATGCATCCATTTGATCTCTAACCTAGTGTGCTCTGAGAGAACCAATTCGATCCCTCTTGATAGTCCGGTTTTTCCTATGGACTCAAGCTAGCATCTACACCAAGCCAACACTTGCTTGGTCTATCATGTCCTTAGCCTTGATCCATCTTCAACCTTGACTCCATCAAGTTCTCGATCCGAATTGTCGAGGCAACCAATCACCAAGTCGTCGATAGATAGAGTATGTGAGACGACGCTTCCATTGACATGACCATTTGAATATCCTACAAGGAAATGTTAGTCACATCAATATGGTCACCCAATCACCAAAACATTCATACCTTTGGGGTTTCCGAACTCCAATGGTCATGAAGCTTACAGCTATCCATATTCAACTGAAATATGCAACAAAAGAATTATCCATGTCAAATAATGTGAACAAACTTTAATAATGTGAAAACAACAATGACTTGATAATGAAATAGAATGCAAAACAACAATGACTGATTATCCATACTGAACTGAAATATGCAACAAAAGAAATATCAATGTCAAATAATGTGAACAAACTCTAATAATGAAATAACAACAATGACTTGATCATAAAATAGAGTGCACAACGCGGATGACTGATTATCCATTGACAATATAGCAACAACTGCTGGCAATTGGACTGCAGCTCGCAGCCCAGAAATGCACAACTAACACACAACTCCAAGCCATCAGGTACTCTAATACTAACTGCATATTGTATATTACATGATTGGCTTTGTTACAACACAATGCCAACATACGGGCATTAAGGAAAACAACACTGAAATTAAAGCCCCGCAGGAGTTGCTTTCGTTCGGATCACTTGGACTTTAGAGCCATGATATCCAAGGCGACCTTGACGTAGTTGATCCGCTCTTCTTTGGTTTCCAAATCCAAGAAAGCACGACGATGGAGCCTGTTCGTGCAAATATTCAAGGCTTGGGCGAAAAACAAATCACTCTCGCTGTACCCATCATCTTTCAAAATCTTATTGACTTTTGCCATCTCCTCAGCTTCGGTGATATGACGGGGCTCTCCTTAGATTCCTTAATGATGTGGTTGAGGTCCTCAAGGCAGTCATCAAGGGAGGGAGTCTGGCTACTCTTCTTTTTCATTGGGCTACAAACGGAATGTTCCCTGCTGGATCTTTTGGAGGACTGACCGCCACTACGGAGACCTAGGGGCTCGTCCGACAATTCGTGAGGACTGTGAGGGCTGCCACCACTACTGCTGGTTTGATCAGTGCCATGTCCACCGGCAGATACCAACTCGCCCCTATCACGGGGGGTGTGTCCGAAAAGTGAGAACAGCTGGTCACAGCATGGCGGACGTTTGTACTTCTCACCGGGTTGGCTTTGTTCCTGCACGTGTGGCAAATGGTTGGACATGTTTCAACTCAGTTAGTGGGAACCTAGGTACTAGATTGGATTGAAGGAAAAAGGTCGAAGTTAGTACCCCATGGACTGCGGCGTACCAAACGGGGTCTGCTGCCACCTCACCGGTATCCGGGTCACGTCCTAGGCCAGTGTGGCGGCAACCGTCGCGCCAATTGAAATACGCCCTTTTGAGGTTGTTGAACTTGTTCTGGAGCTGCTTCTTTCGGTAGCCCAACTTAGTGGACTCGTTGAAGGAACGCGCGATATTAGCCCAGCCCAGAGAGGTAGGGCTGCGGTCCGACCAGTGAGCCTGTTCTTTCTGTTGCGCCACTAGCTCAAGCAACTTTGATGTGATCTGCTCATCCCAGTAGCACGATCACGGGACATCTGTATGAAGGTTATAGGCTTGTTGGTTATATGTTGTACAGCTGATAATTTCAAAGATCAAGGTTGAAAACAAACAATTGAGTTAAATATTAAAGGAAAGACCTACAATGTTTTGAATTAAGCTTTCTGAGTTATGTAAAACCTACTAGGTGGGACCTAATTAATCCCAAACAAAACAATGGAACTTCCAATTTTAAACTATCAGAGTCGTATGCATTGGTAACAAGAAACTGGACAACAAAAGAAGGGGCACACCATAAACTTTTAAGAGATCAAGATCATGTATTCAGGATGTTTCTAACTTGTACTGACCTTATAATCTTTTGCCATCTATCTGGATTTATTTCAAATTACGATGCAGCAGCAGAGGCAACATCTAAACAAACGTTGCAAATTGAACCAGAACAAAACTATGGATTTCTCAAATGAAAAGGGACTTGCCTTTGCAGAAAGCCGTCGACGTTTGGACCCTTGGCTCGATTGCCTGGCTTGCGGTGGAGAGCACGACGAAGATGACGACGTTGCCAGCGTTGGCAGCACTTGAGCCGCACCGAGATGAGGAAGGACAAGATGGCCACGAACAGGGACGGGCGCGGCGACAGGTGCGGCGACTGCGCTGGAGTCCCGGGGCGTCGACAGGTGCGGTGGCTGCGCTAGATGCGCGGGGCGGCGACGGGACCGGCGACGGCGCGCGGTTCGGCGGGAAGGCGACGCCGCGCGGTTCCTCCGGATGGCGACGGCGGCCGCGACGGGCTGCGCTGCGTCAGGGCGGCGACGGATGCGGCGGCAGCTAATGGCGGCTAGGGGACCGGCAGTGCGTCGGACCGGCGGCGGCTGCGGTGGGGGAGGGGCCGCGGCTCGTGGCGGCCGGGAGGCGCAACGATGCGCAGCCGCCCAACCCTAGCGCGATGCGGTGCGGGAGGCTTCCAGCAGCAGTGGATGCTGGCTTATTGCTAGCCGTTCGTCTGGGCTGGGCAGCCGAACGGCTGGGCTGATCAGCCAGATCAGCCCAGCCTCCAGCCCAGCCAAAAACGAGCAACCGAAGAGGCCGTGCGTTGATTGTGACATTAATAATAGGAAGGAGCCAAACGTGCTGCTTGGGAGAGGATGGAGTTGGTTCATGCATGTGGAATGTACACAAAAGTAAAATATACATCTTTGCTGCTACCACAGCCTTTTGCCATCTTTGCTGAATGTACACAAAAGTCTGCGCTGAAGGAAAATACATAAAGCATTCATCATACATAATAAGTGATATTTGAGGCTACAAAAACACTAAACCCAAATTGTAAGAACCTTTATCTGCGACCATACATGCCGTTTGAACCTGATTCTTTTCTTTTTTTTTGCGATGAACCTAATTCTTTTCTCTCCTTTGCTAGAAGCGTTAGGGTACAGATGCTTTGATGTATGGAACCAATTAGATGGCGTACAAGTTGTTTACAGTAGGAACCCCTAGGGTGCGCCGCGTGGCCGGTTGTCGCCAGTGGCGGGCCCAGAATTTGGACTATGGGTACCCCTTCAAAATTTGCAACGGTGAAATTTGTTTTTGACATCCTAATTTTTTTTAGCACTATTCTTCCTTCAATATATCACACAAGTATGTTAAGACCATCGACTTGTGAATTAAAATAAAAAATGGAGAGGTGGAAATATGTGGAAATATTACCTTTGTTCTTCAGTTCAGATGCTTAATCAAGTGTTGATCAATACTTGTTGAATTAAGCTCTGGCACAATTAGGGAATTAAGAATGACCTGATCGCATTCAACTACTGAAAGATTACTAACCTACAGCTAGATAGCAAAATTCAACACTTCATCGGCAAATTACGAGGAATACGATCGGCGAGCAATCAGGCGGCAAATTGCAGCATCTTCCTCGCCCAGTAGAGCACAAAAGATGAAGACGACTGAGGCATAGCATCTCTGACTTTCAAACAGAGCAAGAGCAAAGAAGCAAAGACGAACAAGCTGGATCGTATCTTTCCTTAAAAGTTGTCGTGTGACCAGAGAAGCAATCAGACCACCACCTAATAGTAATTCATGCATGCATAATTCATGCTGCTGATTGGACCGGCAAAACTATGAGGCAGGGCATTCAAACAACATGAACATAGGGATATAGAAGAACAAGCAAGCATATACACAGCTATTCAAAAGATTGACTAGCTCACAACATCATTATCAGGCAAAGGAAGGGGCTATACGTAGGTAGCACACAGGTGAATTGGTTATCCATGATGAATGATTTTACTTATGGAGTAGGTCAAAGAGGGGTCAAGAAAAAGATGGCAACTAAGCCAATTAAGTACATCTCTGAGGCACAAAATATACTAATTGAACATTTTACATTTGTTCAATTTCTAAAGCTTACATGCTTCATACCTTTGAAATATTGAGCTTTAATTATCTCTATTATCATAACACTCACATTTCTTGAATAATTTTGTGTAGGTTCATCTGAGAAATAATTGATTAATTCTGTGACTCGAAGTTCCTATGAGCCAAGAAATATTGTGATTTCAACTATACCATGATAGCAACCTTAGTATCACAGTATTTGTGGCCGTTGGATTTGCCAACTTTCTAATTGCTCTACAGATGTTCATCCTAAATGTTAGCATTTAACATTGATTTCCAGATTTGTTTGGTATTTTTGTTCCTCTTTGAAAGGTGTTTTTCTCTTTTATATCCAATCAGTTTATCCTCTGAGTGTCTTTTTTTTTTTTTTTTTTTAGATTATCCTCCATTCTTGATTAATATACATATCCTCTATGTCCTTTTTTTTTATGAAAACCATCCCATGTAACAAAAGTGAACATCCATATTCTACTTTATGCCTATTCGTTTCCAACAGGAATCATTGCTTTAAAGCCCCATGCATCAATGGCTTGATGAACAGTTCAACTACCAATCATCATATTACAGTGAGTCTAGCCGCGCTATCGGCGCTGGCCACCTTGCTAGTTCTAGAGAATGTAAAAGGAGTTGGCACAATAAGTGGGAACTCGAATCCTTTTCTTTTCTTTTTGAGATGAAACCCATTAAAGACTGCTAATACTGTTGCTCAGCTTTTGCACGACACACGCACCCACCCTAGCGCTGCTCACGCATGCATGCACTATTCTATTGCATCACCTGGGATTGAGTCGACTACGAACGCCAACAAATTTTGAATGCATTAGTGAGTTTTAATGAGGTCGTAAACAAGTCCGGCGGCTCGAGGAGTGAACATTTGCCTCGCGCGCGGTGAAGACAGAAGAACTTCCCCCGTTCTGACTCCGCCCACAAGAGAGTCGCTGGCAAACCAAACAAAATTGCTAGAAAAATCCTGATCAACTTGACCGGTTGATTTGATCGGTTATCCAAACTGGCAGAGTCAACGGTTGCGGTCAGTCAGTCAGAAGTGGCTAGCTGTGCCCCGCCCAATAATCCGACGTGCACGAGCAGCAGGCAGGGACGGCCACTCCGCCGCACTTCCCCTTCGCCGCCCGCCTGGCCTGGCCGGCCGGCGGCGCCGCCCCACCACCACCGGAGTCTGGGCCCCACCGCGTCCACGCCCGCGGACGAGCCTCCTTTCCCGAAAGGAGAAAGCGCTGGCTGGCTGGCACCCTCCCTGCACGGGCGCGCTCGTCGGGCACCGCCTTTTGCCGGCATGCCAACGACCAGCAGCAGTGAAGAGACACGGTGGCGCGCCGACCAGGCGACCGGCTCCCGGTCTCGCGGGATCGCCGTGCTCCCGTGGCCAAACGCACGCGTGCAACGAACTCGCCCCACTTGGATTGCAGTGCATGCTCTGCTCTGCTCTGCTTACTCCAAGCTAATTAAAATGCGCGCGGCGCAAGCAAGCAAGCCCGCCCGGTTCGCCGGCGCAAAAGCGGCGTGTGGCGGTGGTCCTCGCGCGGCGCGTTGCTTGTTCCGGCTTTGCCGAAAAGCGGCGGCGCTGGCATCGCACGGTCTAGTCACTCATCATCAGTTCTATCACCCCCGGTCGGCCTTCCCTTTTGGAGATGGCAGAGAGATGGACAACGTCAGCAGTCAGCCGCTGGTCTGCTGCTCTGGTCTCGATTGTTTGGCCGTGCCCTTTGGAGCAAAGAAACGGGTCCTCGTTTTTGTTTATACTAGTACTCGTTCTCATACCAACCGATGTTAACGGATTAAACCGACAGACAGCACAGGCCTACCTGTTGTTTTGCGCTTCGTTCGACCCTTTTGTGTCCCGCTTTCTGAACGAAAGGAGCAGCATTTGGGGCCGTCCCACATTTCCACTGCAGCAATGCCCGCTTTGCATCCTGCAGCTGATAGTTAAGCAGCAGATGTCAAATATGCTAGTATTACTATTCTCGCTTTCCCTCTCGTGGCAACTGTTTGCCGCTGATAACTATTCGCTCGCAAAGAATGTGCGTGCCCTCTGTAAACGCACAAAAACTAGTTCTCTCTTTCCCTCTCGTTGCACAACTGTTTGCCGCGGATAATTATTCGCTCGCAAAGAATGTGCGTCCCCTCTGTAAACGCACAAAAAATACTTCTCTCTTTCCCTCTCGTTGCGCAACTGTTTGCCGCGGATAATTATTCGCTCGCAAAGAATGTGCGTCCCCTCTGTAAACACACAAAAAGTACTTCTCTCTTTCCCTCTCGTTGCAACTGTTTGCCGCTGATAACTATTCGCTCGTGCGTGCCCTCCGTAAACACACAAAACGAATAGAAATCTTGTGGACATGGTCCG
Organism: Eragrostis nindensis; assembly: GCA_012490785.1. Taxonomy (NCBI): domain Eukaryota; kingdom Viridiplantae; phylum Streptophyta; class Magnoliopsida; order Poales; family Poaceae; genus Eragrostis; species Eragrostis nindensis. Next base: position 330,256 of record JAAXCT010000691.1, read on the forward strand.
TAAACACACAAAAACGAGTAGAAATCTTGTGGACATGGTAAAGCTGTTCCCCGTGCGAGGCCTATAAAAAGCCCAGGACCCAGGACCAAGAGGCCGACGGAGACGCCACATAAAATTGCTCATCGAGTGAATGCTACGTGTGGGTGTGGCCATGCAGCTTGGAGACCACGCCTCCTGCTACGGCAACCAGTGCTACCTCTTGTTGGCTCTCGTCTCCCTTCTCCTACTGATCTTCCTCAGGTCACAGGGCAAGTCACTCAAGGAAGCGCCGGCGAGGCTCCCACCCGGGCCATGGCGGCTCCCTGTCATCGGCAGCCTCCATCACCTCCTCACCAAGCCGCTCATGCACCGCGCCATGGCCGACCTCGCGCGCCGGTGCGACGCCCCCGTCATGTACCTCCAGCTCGGCGAGGTCCCCGCCGTGGTGATCTCGTCCCGCGACGCGGCGCGCGAGGTCCTGAGGACGCACGACGCCGCCTTCGCGTCGCGGCCCATGTCCCTGAGCATCAGAGCCACCGCGCACGAGGGGCTGGGCATCGTCTTCGCGCCCTACGGCGAGCGGTGGCGCCAGCTCCGCAAGATCTGCAGCGTCGAGCTGTTCAGCGCGGCCCGCGTGCGGTCCCTCCGCGCCGTCCGCGAGGACGAGGCCGCGCGCCTCGTCGCCGCCGTCGCCGCGACCCCGGCGGGCGAGCCGGTGAACGTCGGCGCGCGGGGAGCGGCGTTCGTCGCGGACGCGGTGCTGCGCGCCGTGCTCGGCGAGCGGTTCAGCCGACGGGACGAGCTCCTCGAGGTGTTGGAGGTGGGGCTGAATAAGATCAAGCCGGTGATGAGCATCGGCGACATGTTCCCGTCGTCGAAGCTCATGTGCGCCATCGGCGGCACGGTGCGGAACGCGAGGGCGTTCCATCGCAAGATCACAGAGCTGGTTGACTGCGCCATCGAGCAGCACAGGAAGCGGAAAGGAGTTGTTATTGCCGGCGATGAAACCGTTGCCAACAAGGAGGACTTGATGGATGTCCTTCTGAGGATACAGAAGGAAGGTGGCCTTGATTTCGACCTTGACATGGGAACTGTAAAAGCAGTCATCGTGGTGCGTCCCTGCTGCTTCTTGCATATGAAATTTCTTTTTTTTATCCATCATATAACTCTTTTTTTCATAAAAAATCTGAAATTTCATACGCGCTAGAGGTCTAGAAGCTCTGAATAAAAGTACAACAAGTTAATATCAGTAGACATGCAGAGAGCGCCAAGACCTTGGCACCTTGGAACTATAATTTTTCTTTAAACGACTTTTGAACAGTACTTTTGGTTTAGCATGTTTAAAAGATGACTTTAAAGTTCACTCCTATATATGTATGGAACGCAGGATCTCTTCGGTGCCGGGAGTGAGACTACAGCAACAACGCTCCTTTGGACCATATCGGAACTCATGCGAAATCCTGAAGTGATGAAGAAAGCACAAGAACAGGTGAGACATGCTCTGCAAGGCAAAGAAAGGGTAAGAGAGGATGACCTAGTCAATTTGAAGTTTCTAAAGCTCGTTATAATGGAAACCTTAAGGCTACATGCGCCGACGCCTCTATTGGCACCGAGAGAGTGCATGGAACAATGCAAGATCTTTGGTTTTGACATTCCTAGAGGCGCACTCGTCCTGGTGAACGCATGGTCCATTGGAAGGGATCCAAATTACTGGGTTGAAGCTGAGGAATTTAAGCCAGAGCGATTTGAGAATGTCGAGACTGATTTCAAGGGCACCAACTTTGAGTACATACCCTTCGGAGCAGGGCGGAGGATGTGCCCCGCAATAACATTTGCGCAAGCAAACATGGAGTTGGCACTCGCGTCCCTTTTGTACCACTTCGATTGGCAGCTGCCATACGGAGTGGCGCCAGATGAGTTGGACATGACGGAGCATATGGGCATGACAGTGCGCAGAAAGAGAGACCTCTACTTGCACCCCATTGTTCGTGTGCCCCCGCATGCTGCAGCATAGATATTACTGCAAAATCACATGCAATAATTTCTGCTAGCTTGTTGATCAAACCGTGTAACTAGTAAAGTTGCCCGCGCATTTGCGCGGCTAGTGAATGAGTCATTAGTTAAACTATAATAAGGTATTGTTTTATATATTACATGCCTCATTTATATTTTTGTGTCTTATTTTTTATGTTTCCTTATCATTTTTTAATGGCAATTGTCCGTGACTTACGAACTTATATATAATTTTTTGGGATACTTTTTGTAGTTGTCATGCTGTGTGTAGTTTTGAAACTTGTTGAGGATCTATGTGTCTATTTATTCCTACTGGAAGTAATGATAAGCCCTTGAGAGGAACATGGTGACTCTTTATTATTTTCTTCTGCAGATACTAACATAATTGATAAATTTATAAACTCACATATTGGTTTTTTTGGACTATTTAATACAATGGTGGACATTTTATTAAAACATTAAAGGATGAATATTTGTTTGCCACTGTTTTCTGGGCGCGTGGATTCAATTGACAGCCATTAGTTCCAACTTTGTTTCTTAAACTATTCTGGCAGACAGCAGAAAAATATTGGTGTAAGATGTACATGGGACTCATTTACCTAAGTACTTCCTCAAACTGAGTAGTTGGAAGAGAAGAAATTGTCTGATCACCTCTTTGAAAAATACTACTGCTGCATGGATGACCGATGACGCTGAAGTCACACGCGGAACTGCTTGCTCAAATGAAATCAGAAGATAATTGCTGAATTCACATGCATAACTGCTTCACCTTGGACAACAACAGTAAAGAATTCCTACGTCAAGAGCATACCTCGCTGAGCAAATGCAGGGTTGCGGTGCTGCAATTTCGTGCCGGCATGCCACCCCATGTGTACCCATGAGAAAATGTATCGTCCTTGCTAGCTCATCACGCGGCCGAAAGCTAGACTTCTTTATTGCTGCTGCTTCGCTCCTTCATGGGGGTATAATGGCAGCTAGAGTTCATTCGTATGGTTTCTTGGCCGTAAAAAGGAGGCTATATGTACATCTTATGAAGGTACCAAAGTCTTCGTATGATAGAGGATTGCATGCTCTCGGCCACTGACTGGCAACAAAATTACTAAAAACCTAAACTCACAAAACTGCAACAACGATGAACTTGTTGACTCAGCGCTTTGAATCAGTGATAGGAGAAACAAAAGAATAATACATGATCCAATTGCCACACCTGATGGCTCTACCTTCATGAAGACTGCCAATTACCATACCTGATGGCTCTACCTAGTTGTAGTAGATGGAATATGTGTCAGGCTCATATTGATCGTTGGTGTGAAATAGCTAGGAGGAGGTACATGCTAAGGATCTACCTCCGTCCCTGCTGCGAGCTCCCTTGCTTCCTATATATATAGTGATACTTCAGCCATATTTGGGTCCCTCCAAAGAGTCATTCTGGATGCTTTGGATCCTGGATCAAAGTGGAGATCAAGATGTTGAAGCTTGCAGCCTTGAGAGAGCCCATATTTTATTGAAAAACTTGAGAATCCCAGCGATAAACAGCAAGATCGCTGCCAGAAATCACGCCGCCGGACCATGACCTTAAATACACGTACATGGCCACCGTGACCTGAGACACCATGGTCACGATGTGCCGCCTCCACAGGTTATTGTCCTCGACGCTGCACGCTGTTAACGCATGGAGGCCGCCGAGGTAGAGCCGTAGAGGAGGAGGACGGGCGCCCACAGCACCTCCCTGTACGGCGCCGGAGCCGGCCGGCAGATTTTGGCGACTGATCGAAGAGGGTGCGGCGCTAGGGTTGAAGCCGTGGGGTACGATGACGTGAGGATTCGTGATTAGATAGTTAGGAAAGGCTATTTGGCAATAGCAATTGTAGGAAACTGCCGTAGGGGTAATTCAGTCTCTAATTATTTTAATGGCGTTGATGGGTAATTTTCTCTTCTTAATTTTTCAGATTAACGTGAGAATTTCTAGCCCTTGCGATTACGCGAGAATTTCTAGGCCTTGAGAGCGAACGTGGTGGCTCTGTTTCGTGGCTGCCCGCGCAATTACGCGGCTAGACATACTATACTATTTAAAATATTTTTATATTATTGTAGAAGTTTAATATAGTTTATTGTTATTACCTTTTTTATAATCTATATTTATAAAATGGTAGAAAATAGATTGTAGAATTTCTCACTGTCCCTCAATTTGAGTGTGAGATGAGTCATCATTTATATAACAATATATTTGATTTTATTTTAGAAGTGAGGTTGGTACAAACTGGCATGCTAAAAATAAGATAATGTGCCATTCTAGCTAGACATATATCACGGTATATTATTATAAAGGTGTATAAAATCGAGATTAAGTGTTTATTGGATATTTTTATTATTCCAAAATTTAGCTATTTGCTCATAATGGTATGATTAGTAAATTAAAAATAAGACTTATGGATATTTTTAGCTATATTTGTAATCCAAATTTAGTTTTTTTGGACTTTAAGGGCATGGAGGGTAATTTAGAAATAGGAGTGCAGGATATTTTTTTGTTATTTTTATTATTCCGAATTTAGCTTTTTTTACTCATAATGGCATGGTGGGTAATTTAGAAATAGGTGTGAAGGGTATTTTTGGCTATTTTTAATATTTCAAATTTTGCTATTTTATAAATATTTTTAGGGGGTTTTCTAACTAATTGTTTCATAATGGCAGTGGTGGGTAATTTTCTTTTCTTATTTTCTCGGACTAACGTGGGAATTTCTAGCATTTTAGAATTAACGTGGTAATTTCTAGGCCTTGAGAGCGAACGTGGAGGCTTCTTTTGTTGGTCAATTATATATATAATAGATGTAACGATGATCCACATGTAGGGTTATGACCGGGCCGGGCCGGGTCATACCTGCGCACAAACTTACCTCGCATAAAATTTATAGTTTCTAGCACGTTTCCTCTATTTCACACAATGTTATGGTCATTTGGATTTTGAATACCCATAGTCCAAATTCTGGGCCCGCCACTGGCGACAACCGGCCACGCGGCGCACCCTAGGGGTTCCTACTGTAAACAACTTGTACGCCATCTAATTGGTTCCATACATCAAAGCATCTGTACCCTAACGCTTCTAGCAAAGGAGAGAAAAGAATTAGGTTCATCGCAAAAAAGAAAAGAATCAGGTTCAAACGGCATGTATGGTCGCAGATAAAGGTTCTTACAATTTGGGTTTAGTGTTTTTGTAGCCTCAAATATCACTTATTATCTATGATGAATGCTTTATGTATTTTTCCTTCAGCGCAGACTTTTGTGTACATTCAGCAAAGATGGCAAAAGGCTGTGGTAGCAGCAAAGATGTATTTTTCTTTCAGCGCAGACTTTTGTGTACATTCCACATGCATGAACCAACTCCATCCTCTCCCAAGCAGCACAGGCTCCTTCCTATTATTAATGTCACAATCAACGCAGGGCCCGTGAGGCGACAACATCGTTCGTACCTCACCTCGCAAATAAAAGGCACTGCCGGAGCCCGAGATGCCATCCCTATTTGCATTATTATCTTCATTTCTGAACTTTATCTTTTGAAGAAAGCATATTGATGAGTTCTTATCGGCCTCCAAGCTCCTAGATGCGTGTTCTTTATTGAATTTGCTTTCCAATTGTACCCATTATACAATAACTTGGGTGGGTGCAGATTGGTCCAAGAAGTTGTTATTTTTTCACATTACCTTTTTTTTTATCTTACCATAACGGAATTAATTTATTTTTAAGATTAATAAAACCGAATGCTTCATATAAATCTACTGGTGAGCCTCGTGCTGCAGCGCCCGGTGAACTATCCCGGCCTTGACCTTCAATGAGGGCTACATTCCACTCATTACAACTTAATTATCCAGCTCTTCCGTCTGTACCAACCCTTACAATATACTCCGTATATCATTAGGAGTGTGTGCCAGTAGGGAGATAGTTCATGGGGATCACGAGATCATAGCATATTATTAGGAGTGGGTGAACTGGACACAGCATCCAAGAAAGGTTATGATCCATTAATTTTTGGAAACCAACCTGTTGTTATTTGAAAATTGCAATAACACCACATCCAAATCGAAAAGGGCCTGTATCCTAGTGGTTACAAGAGCCTCAATTAGTAGCACCTTAGGTCCTGCGTTCGACTCCTCACAGGAGCGAATTTTCTAGTATGAATTTTTCCACTTATTTTGATCCATTATTGGAAGTAACAAAGTCAATGAATAGAAAAAAATCATAGAGAGTGACATGTAATCATAAATATGCACAAATGTGTTTACCAAAGCTACACATTTTAATTAACCTGACTGAGCATCTATTGATAGGCAAGCTCGACAGATCATTTTTTTTAACTCGACAGCTCAATTATTAATATACGGGTTGTACAGTACTCCTATGTTATTCTTTTCCAAACTTCAACAGATTATTATTTTGCAAACTCGACAGCTCAATTATTAGCATAACTAATTTTACACTACTCCTATGTTATTTATAGGGCTATCCCTTTCCAAACTTCAACACTTATTCAAGCTCCTTTTGATCTGTTCCCTCGATTTTATTTACACCATACGTCTTTCGGGCTGATGTAACTATGTACCCAACCCACCACTACCTATGCAGATATATATGTCCTGTGTTCAGTACTCCTTCTGTTAATTCAAAATATATGATGTTCCAGCTTTTTTCCAGATTCATTCAACATTCTCTGAATCTGGACACTAAGAATCATAGTCAGAAATGCATATATTTTGAAACGGAAGGAGTATTTTTCTGCGGTTCCACATGAGCCAACTCCATCCTCTCCCGGGCAACACATTTGGCTCCTTCCTATTATTAATGCCATTTCAATCAATGCAGGGCCTGAGAGGCGACAGCATCGTATTCATACCTCACCTCACAAATAAAGGCACCACGAGAGTCCGAGATGCCATCCTCATTTGTGTTATTATCTTCATTTCTGAACTTTATCATTTGAAGAAAGCATATTGATGAGTTCTTATGGGCCTCTGAGCTCCTAGGTGTTTATTCCTTAAGAAAGGAGAGGAAAATGAAAGGGAATCTAAATCCCGGAGGCCGGAGTGGAACGTTGTCAGTATTGTTCCTTAAGAAAGGAGAGGAAATTGAAAGGAATCCGAATCTCGGAGGCGGAATGGCACGTTATTGAGACAGATGAATCGATTCACCACATAGAGGGCTCCACCACTTTGGTGCCAAGTAGAAAGAGTGGAGGAATATTACATGTACAGTTTACAACGTGTGGAGTCACACAAATGTAGAGGAAGAGCAAATCTCCTATCCCTCCACAAAAACACACACGAGATCTTTTCTCCTTCAGAATTCAGAAAGAGTCTTTTTTTTCCCCTTAATTTAGAAAGAGTCTTGTCGGTTTGGTCCCAAAAACTAGTACCTACAACCCCCCCCCCCCCCCCCTCACTCTCTCCTAATGTTAATTAGATTAGGAGCAAATGCTATACCCTACATTAGAGGGGTGTATCTCATTCTCCCCTTTGACTGCCTAATAATTTTCCATATCCAATAAATGATAAGATAAGGAAAATAAATACTCAATCGATCTCTTACCAAAATTACCGGTTCACTTGATAAAAAGCAGAAATGTTGAGTTAATTATTTGTATGTTAAGCATAAGTTTGGTATTAATGTATATACCATATATTATATATTCCAAATTTCCAATATATATTAAAAGGGAATTAAGTTCAATTTGCACACCAATCCATATGTATTGAGAGGGAATAGTTGTATCCAAACAAGGCCCTGCAATTTTTGCAACACTCAATAGTATGGAGGATGTTGACTCTGGCTATAGTAGCCATGTTTGGGCACTACTTGGCCAAAACGTTTTATGTAGTCTTTTTCAAAAATAACCTCATTTCTTGTGAGCCATATAGCCCAGCAAAAGGCAGCCACACCCGTCAACAAGCTACTGTTTGGTTTTTGACCTCCTTGTGCTTTACTCATCGATTAAGCATATTATTTATATTCATTGGAGGAGCAATACCAAACATTATATGTACAATAATCGATAAAATTAAAATTAATTGCAGTATTTGTTCCCTTTTTCCTCTTTGCTAAGTTATCCATTGCGAGGATAACTCCAATTTTTTAATACCACAATAAAACTTTAATTTTTAGTGGTAATTTTGTTTCTCAAATTTCCTATGTGTGACTCTTAGTCTGCTATTGACGAGATAGTTATACAATGGATAGGGAATGACCCATTTCAATTTAGAGACCAGATAAAGATATCCATCCCCCTCCTGTTAGTGTTGGCTATCTTTGCTAATAGATTGTGCCATTCAATCAATTTGTTTCCCACCTAACGAACTCCCCTAATTAAATGAGATCCACCGTCAGATCTTGATCTAGTGGCAAACATAATTTGTCGTCGGGATGGAAAGAAAACGCTCAGGTGTGATATATAGACAGCCAAAAAAAAAAGACCAGCCTCACCGGACCCGCGCCCGCAACCTGCGCGCGGGCCGGCCTGCCACCCCGTCCTTCCTTCGAAGACAAGCAATGGAGATCGTCGGAGCCCAAACCTCAAACCCCACCCCTGAACCCCAACTTCATCGGAGATCTCACCGGAGGTGGAGAAGAAGCTCGCCGGAGGTGGAAGGAGGTAGAAGAAGCCTTGACTTGGTAGAAAGAGGAAGAAACAAAATCTGAGTGTGAGAGAGAAAAGAAGACTCCGTTATCATACAGCCTCTCTCTGTCTCTCTCTCTCTCTCTCTCTCTCTCTCTCTTTTTTGCTAGACATGTCATTGCACGAGGTACTTTATACAGAAATACTGAGTTATAATATAGCTTTTCCCCTTTTTTCGGCACAAACATAGTACAATAATCAACAAAACAAAACAAAGGAACTCAATTCCTTTGATTATTAATATATGTCGTTTAGGACAATCAAATTAGTTCATTATTGAACAAAATAGCTTGTCCTGAACGACATATATTTTTTTATCAATAACTCTCTATACCCTGGCCCCTGACGCGCCATCGTGGTTTCACCGCTCCTACGGAGAGCTACATGTGGCCTCTCATCAATCATGTTTATGCCCATTCAATCTCATCTGTGCCGCCTCTTCCCTCACATCGTCGTGCAATCCCCTCCCAACGCCACTCCTTAGGGCTCGCAGTTCACTAGCCTCTGCCGCCGTGGGGCATTGGATGTGGCGGCCGCCCTCGCCCACGCCTCGATCCCTCCACCGCATCTCCTTCTCCATCGGTGTCCCTTCACCGTCCGTGTCGCCTACGTCTCGAGCGACGACCAGCAGGGGCTGGCCCACTTGGGTTCAAGGGTATTCAACTGAATACCCATTATTTTTTACTAAAAAATTGTATATATAATGTATTGTTGGTATATACATAAAAAAGCAAAAGAAAACACATGCTTTGGTTCAATTTTATATGAAAAAGGCCCACTTGGACCCAAGCTGCCTCAACCCACTGCAGCCCATTAGGAATATCGGCCCACCTCGCCTCTGCTGATCGATTGATTCAATTAATTTTCAGTAGATGGCGCACACCGGCACACGATCGTGAGTTCGCCTTGCTCGATCACTTTCTGAACTGCCCCGCCGCCAGCCTCACTACCAGCGCATCTCCCAGGAAATCCAATCCAATTGGAACCGATTGACGTTGTCAATTTTGGCCATCGCACCACCCAGACCCCTGCCCCGGCCTAACTGTCGTGCCCGATCGCCGGCTCCCATCAGGTAATTGAGATCAGGGGTAAACTGAATGTACTGTAATTTTGCTATCTAGCTGTAGGTTAGTAATCTTTCAGTAGTTGAATGCGATCAGGTCATCCTTAATTACCTAATCGTGCCAGAGCTTAATTCAACAAGTATTGATCAACACTTGATTAAGCATCTGAACTGAAGAACAAAGGTAATATTTCCACATATTTCCACCTCTCCATTTTTTATTTTAATTCACAAGTCGATGGACTTAAACATACTTGTGTGATATATTGAAGGAAGAATAGTGCTAAAAAAAATTAGGATGTCAAAAACAAATTTCACCGTTGCAAATTTTGAATACCCATAGTCCAAATTCTGGGCCCGCCACTGGCGACGACCGGCCACGCGGGGCACCCTAGGGGTTCCTACTGTAAACAACCTGTACGCCATCTAATTGGTTCCATACATCAAAGCATCTGTACCCTAATGCTTCTAGCAAAGGAGAGAAAAGAATTAGGTTCATCGCAAAAAAAGAAAAGAATCAGGTTCAAACGGCATGTATGGTCGCAGATAAAGGTTCTTACAATTTGGGTTTAGTGTTTTTGTAGCCTCAAATATCACTTATTATGTATGATGAATGCTTTATGTATTTTTCCTTCAGCGCAGACTTTTGTGTACATTCAGCAAAGATGGCAAAAGGCTGTGGTAGCAGCAAAGATGTATTTTTCTTTCAGCGCAGACTTTGTGTACATTCCACATGCATGAACCAACTCCATCCTCTCCCAAGCAGCACGGGCTCCTTCCTATTATTAATGTCACAATCAATGCAGGGCCCGTGAGGCGACAGCATCGTATTCGTACCTCACCTCGCAAATAAAAGGCACTGCCGGAGCCCGAGATGCCATCCCTACTTGCGTTATGATCTTCATTTCTGAACTTTATCTTTTGAAGAAAGCATATTGATGAGTTCTTATCGGCCTCCAAGCTCCTAGATGCTTGTTCTTTATTAAATTTGCTTTCCAATTGTACCCATTATACAATAACTTGGGTGGGTGCAGATTGGTCCAAGAAGTTGTTATTTTTTCACATTACCTTTTTTATTTTATCTTACCATAACGGAATTAATTTATTTTTTAAGATTAATCTTCATATAAATCTACTGGTGAGCCTCGTGCTGCTGCGCCCGGTGAACTATCCCGGCCTTGACCTTCAATGGGGGCTACATTCCGCTCATTACAACTTAATTATCCAGCTCTTCAGTCTGTACCAACCCTTACAATATACTCCGTATATCGTTAGGAGTGTGTGCCAGTAGGGAGATAGTTCATGGGGATCACGAGATCATAGCATATTATTAGGAGTGGGTGAACTGGACACAGCATCCAAGAAAGGTTATGATCCATTAATTGTTGGAAACCACCCTGTTGTTATTTGAAATTGCAGTAACACCACATCCAAAGCGAAAAGGGCCTGTAGCCGTGTGGTTACAAGAGCCTCAATTAGTAGCACCTCAGGTCCTGCGTTCGACTCCTCACGGGAGCGACTTTTCTAGTATGAATTTTTCCACTTATTTTGATCCATTATTGGAAGTAACAAAGTCAATGAATAGAAAAAAATCATAGAGAGTGACATGTAATCATAAATATGCACAAATGTGTTTACCAAAGCTACACATTTTAATTAACCTGACTGAGCATCTATTGATAGGCAAGCTTGACAGATCATTTTTTTTAACTCGACAGCTCAAGTATTAATATACGGGTTATACAGTACTCCTATGTTATTCTTTTCCAAACTTCAACAGATTATTATTTTGCAAACTCGACAGCTCAGTTATTAGTATAACTGATTTTACACTACTCCTATGTTATTTATAGGGCTATCCCTTTCCAAACTTCAACACCGGGTATTCAAGCTCTTTTTGATCTGTTCCCTCGATTTTATTTACACCATACGTCGGGCTGATGTAACTATGCACCCAACCCACCACTACCTATGCAGATATATATGTCCTGTGTTCAGTACTCCTTCCGTTAATTCAAAATATATGATGTTCCAGCTTTTTTCCAGATTTATTAACATTCTCTAAACCTCGACAACCATATGTCCAGATTCATTCAACATTCTCTGAATCTGGACACTAAGAATCATAGTCAGAAATGCATATATTTTGAAACGGAAGGAGTATTTTTCTGCGGTTCCACATGAGCCAACTCCATCCTCTCCCGGGCAACACATTTGGCTCCTTCCTATTATTAATGTCATTTCAATCAATGCAGGGCCTGAGAGGCGACAGCATCGTATTCATACCTCACCTCACAAATAAAGGCACCACGAGAGTCCGAGATGCCATCCTCATTTGTGTTATTATCTTCATTTCTGAACTTTATCATTTGAAGAAAGCATATTGATGAGTTCTTATGGGCCTCTGAGCTCCTAGGTGTTTATTCCTTAAGAAAGGAGAGGAAAATGAGATACAAGAGAACATTACCCAAACTCCGAAGAAAACTCCGAAACTCCGAGCGAAGCTCTCACTTCTACTCGAACTCCCATGACTAAAATACTAATCCTATTCTAAACAACACAAGTGAAGTGATTCTTCCATGAGGTACGAATTGCTACTTAGCCGGACGGGGCTATATATAGCTTCATCAGGGAAAGGGGGTATTTATGCCCAAAGCCAAAGTGGCGAGGCCGCCAAAGCAGGCCAGCCGGCCAAGTAGGGGGGGCCGGCCGCCCGCCCAATGTGGCGGTTCGCCACCGCCTCACCTGTGGACGCTCCTGATCGACTCCTAGTGTCGGTTCTTTAGTAAGGGCCAAGTTTGGGCCCGTTTAGCCCACCTTCTAGAATGTCGGTGGAAAACTTCGAATTGGGCTTTAGCTTATGCATGTTTGGCCTGTGTACAGCCCACTGAAGGAAGGACCAGGCCACCCGGGGCCAGAGTTGGCCGGCCAGCCTATGGGTAGGGCCGGCTGGCCTGTGTTTTTGTCAACACAGGTCCATTTTTGTCCAGATTATTTTATGTACCTTGCAAAACAAAATTACATCCAAAACTTGTAGAACTTTATTAGTTTAATGCATAAAAAATTGGTGCATACCTTTTATTCGCTGAAAAGTTGATGGTCATTTTATGATTTAACGACCGTCAACAAGTACCGCGTGCCCGATGTCGATGAATTCCGTAGTTGACATGCGGTGGTTTCATAGTGGCCTTGATCTCGACGAACACGATCACCCATGATCTCGGCAACGAAAAGTTCATCAACGCAGTGGTGGAATACGCACGTAGGCTGCCCAAGCCCCGCGTGTCCCTGATCTGGGCATGCGACCTCATCCCAGAGTCCCGAACACACCCAAGATTTTGGTGCCACCGCCAAGACTGGACCTCCTCGACCCCCGCTACTTCAGTATCGACAACCTTAGCCAGGACCACATCGCTAAGGTCAAGTCCCGTTGCTCCCAGGCCAATAGGCAACGCTGACGTGGCTGGCATGCACCCGTGTTCCGCCTTGACAACGACTGCCCGGTGCATGTCTGCTTCTTTGTTAACACTTGCCACCACACTTGTTGGCGGTGTTCTACGGGGCTAATTAGATTATGAGATGCACCTAGAATGAGGGCTCTATATGGACCGTTCATCCACCACATGTGTGGTGTAGATATGCTGCATGACTACTACTACTAGTGGTGTAGAAGATATACACCACACATATGTTGGATGAATGGCTCAGATAAGACTCTAGTGTAGGGGGTGGTGAAAAGTTCACTCTCGGTTCTTGTCAGACCCTATTTCTGGAATCTGTTGTGCATCCTGAATCAGTCCCTGGATCAGTAGCTGATACGTACACGAACACAGATATGATAATCAAAAGCTTACTTCGAGTAGATAAATAAGTAAGATACCTGATATAAGACCCTTAGTAGCGGTACGACAAGGATTCAAAACTATCCAAGTCCATCCGACCGACTAACGGTGAAGCAGACAGCGGAAACCATGGGCCAACGCCACAAGCAAACTTGAGAAGCAGAACCGAAAACCCAATCGTCGTCGTTCTCTACGAAGTCTTCTCCTACTAACCAACAATTGCAAACACGTGAGTACTGTTGGCGGTCGTTAAACCATGATTTGACCGCCACCCTACCGGTAAATAAATGCATAACACCAAGATTTTGTGCATAGTAGATAGGAATAATGCTACTCCACAGGTTTTGGTGGATATTTGGATGCAGGGGTGAATAATGGAGAAAAGTGGGCCCAGCCAGGGAATTTCCCTGGCCGGCCGGCCCCACCTGGTGGCTGCAGGCCCCGGGCTTCCTCCAGTGGGCTGGAAACTAATTCACAACGCACAATTCAAGGCCAGCCCAGCAGAATTGCACCGCCATTCTAGAAGGTGGGCCATTCGGGCCTTAACTTGGCCCCCACTGCAATTCTGCCGACCCCACGAAGTAGCCGACCTTCGGACCGCCATCAGGAGACGATCTGGAGCGTTCAGGCAGAAGACGGTGGCCAACCGACACAAGGGACGGCCGGCCGGCCACCCCCTAGGCCGGCCGGCCGACTTTGGCGCCACCGCCTCTCCAGCTTCGGCCAGGGTGCTCCCACCGCCATTGCAAGCTATAAATTGGACCTCCCGGCCTCAGAAGCAACTCGCACCATCACACTTCATCCAAGTGTTCATTAGTTTAGTTTAGTAGTAGCTTTGGGAGTTAGAGTAGAGTAGAGTAGAGTGAGAGCTCTCTCGGGCTTCCGGAGTCTTCTCGGAGTTCGGTATAGTTCTTTGTATCCTTACTCTTTTTGAGATATTATTTTATTTAATATATAATTAGTTTTATCTTTATTTATTTCTTTTAGTAGTTCTTTTCTATTTAGTTTATTTATTCGTTAAGTAAGTGCTCGTAGAAGTCTTGTTGTGGGATTCGTGATTGTTGGAATAGCAAGTACGAGAGAGTGCCTTCGTCGAGATGACGTCGTGTGAAATCTGTGCTTGTTTATTCTTAGATAGGACTGCTCCGTTGATCAAGAGTAGTTCCTCTAGGCGGGTTGTATATGCACGTTTGGCACCCAACCCCACGGAGGATGGTAGCCGCGAGTGTATGTGACAGCTGTACCGGTTTCCTAGGTTTGAACTAGCATCATCGGTTAACCTAGCACGTGTGTGCCCCGAAACGACAAGACTTGTATGTGTATGAGCTTAGCTAGAGTAGATAATCTTTGTAGACTTGACTGCTAGGAAGAGTAAATAATAGATAAACATACAGGTAGCCTTAACTCTATCTCGTTGCTCTCCCAAATGTATACTATGATTTATTTCTTTTATCACTTCGGATTTGAGGATGTGTGTGTCACCCATATCTATCATGCCTATCTTACCCCCGTCTCAAGTATAGTTTGATACATTATTCTTTCTCCAAATTATCCAATGCATTGCTATTATTCAGCTCCCTTTCGCCTGCTTCCCTGCGGAAATATAAATACGATAACCTGGAATACTCCAAGGTGAAATGCTACAATGGTGATCCGTGCGCTTGCGGAATTAATGAATTTAATTTTATCGCATAAGAACCGCCAACAAGTACATAAGGTACTCAGCAAGCCCTACACTACACAAGGGTATATATACATGCATATTTGGTATTAGCAAGGAATAGGCTGTATGGTTCATTTGCAGCAAGCAAATTTTATGCAAGGTTCACTAAAGCATGTGAAGGAATTCTTAGATAAAACAGAGAAGTAACTGTCAATATTTTAGTTGGTTGGCCCTGGGGGAGTATGAAGCATTCCCGCCAGTTCCCAAGTTTTAGTTGGGCCTTCTGACCTCAATGGTCATACCGACCCGGCACACTTGCCATCACTTCCAAAACACGAGCAGACTACTACTCACTCACACTTCAAGGAATCATGAAAGTGGCTAATCATATCGAACTCAACAAAGATGCGTCATATGCCGTGACAACGTCCATCCGGATGAATTTTACACTCTGCAGAGGTTGTACATCTTTTCCCACGGGCTATGCACTCTTGTATGGAGAGTAACATAACGCTCAATCCATCTTCTCCGAGTACCACACACAATGCCACCTACGAACCATTAAAGACCCAGGGGCTTTTCATGAGACTATAATAGTCATCATGCAGACCCTCTGCACATTGATGTGGGGATCACAGGCCAGAACTCCTAAGCAATACAAACTCCGGAGTCTTCTCCTGGTTGCTCGTTTGCGCTACTGCCCTCCAGGTGGATCAAAGTGGTAGGCACCAAGAAGGTAGGGTAAGTCCTGCCCATATCAGGTTCCGTGGTTGTACGAGAATCATCTTGTTAAAGGTTGAATGAACCGGTCCTTATGTGGCCGGGCAAGCACCATGTCTCCCGCACTAGGGGACTATCACACTTTCCATCACGCCATCAATCACTTACTAATGGCCTTGCCCGCAATCCAACCATCCCATCACTAACTCCATCGATGCCTAACACAGTTGTGCTACTCCCAACCCCAAATATCACGCACACCACTAAACTCATTTCACGCATTCGTAAAAGTATATAAGTGAGTAAGGTGTGGCAATGTAGAAACATTACGAGGGGTCCTAAGCAATCTAGTAGCAAGGTGAACGTGCCATCATAGAAATGATGGAACTATCCTAAGGTTATCAAAGTGACAGGTAATCAAAGGTAAACAAGGATCCATGTATTAATGCCTAAATAATGGCATTAATAGCAGTAAGCAAATAGGACCATAACTACACAAGCAGTAAAATAACAAGTAATGCATAGTACGAGAATAGGCAATATAGGTGCATTGCGAAAACAGTAGGTTCAATCATGATCAAGGAGAAGTAGAGCTTGCCTAAAAACGCTATCCTAATCTTCCGATTCTTGGTCCTCAGATCTTCTGTCGAAGTTGATGTCTTCGAGTCCTCCTCTTAAGCTTGTATCTTCTGACTCGTCCTCGGGCTTGAGTTCTTCAACTCATCCTCGAAGCTTGGATCTTCTGGATCTTCCTTGAATCCTCCTGGCTCTTCCTCGGACCTCACGTAAGCTAGCGCATAAAAACATTACGTATAAACAACTACCGCAAAAGAAATAAAGATCGAAAAGAACCAACAAGATCCAATTAACTCCAAAAAGAATCGATAAAACTCCAAGAAAATGGCTATGTTTATGCGATGCACATTTATTTATGAAAGATTATTTATTACAAGTTATATTCATGGCCTTATAAGGGCCATATTCACCTAGACAAACTATTAATTATCTAAGTTCTCTTAAAAGAAACAAAGGTGCAGGGTTTGGCATGAAACTTCATTTGCTGAAACATTAGGGTGAGGATGATGAGATGCATTTGCTTCATTGATGGTGATTGCGTGCATATCATTATATAAAACTTAAGTTATTTTTATTAAATAACATAGGTGGTTTGAAAAGAGGATGTGCAAATGCATAAGAATTAGTGCATGATGGCACAAGATTAGCTACATGATACAGTCATGACATGCACTTACAAAGTAATAAATAAAGGACAAGAGAATAACCTCACACAATAACGGGTGAAATATCAATAAAATTTTGAATAAAAGACACCAAATAAAAGAGGTTGATAAATCGGTAGAACTGGATAAATGTCGATGACAACATTGGGAAGGATGTGGTTTGATGAAGTTAGCATCAAGATATGTCGCGATAAAGAGGGATTGATAGGTTTGATTGATTTAGCTTAGCATTGGGGAAGAGGAGCATTGGCGACTGGTAGATCTAGTGTGGAGGAACAGTACCATGAGGTACTTCGCGTTCCTACGAACGCGTGAGCGCAAGAATCGCTCAAAACGGAGCTTGGGTGGAAAAGATATAGGCGTTTAAAGATTCTAGGGGCTTGTTTGCAATTACAGGAAGGTTATAGGGACCCATCTGCAAGAACAGAAGAGTTCTAGGGACCTACGTGTAATTATGGTAAAGTTTAGGGTCTTGGTGTAAAAGATGTGGACTAAGGGTAAATACAGAAAAGGATAGGGGGTTTTCTGTAAAAAGATGGGACCCAAACAGAATTATCATAAAGGTCAGGGGCTTTTCTGTAAAATATACAGAGTCCTGGGATTTTCTAGAATTTTCGATTTATTCTTGTAAAGGAAAAGGTGTGGACCGGGTCCACGAGCTCGTGGACCCGTACTGTGGCTCGGGTTCACGGTCCTTGGTGGACCGACCGGATCTGGAGCGTTGGATGGGAGATGGAGGGCCGTGATTTAATGTAGCGAAGGGGTACGAGGTGATCTAATCTGAGCCGTTGGCTGTGGAATAGATGGTTGAGGATGAAGGGGGGAGGAGCATGGCGGCCGGCGACGACCGGGCGGCGCGGGAGGCGGCGGCGACTTGCCGGAGTTGGCCGGAACGGCGCTCCGGTGAGCCAAACTCGATGCGAAGGAGTGCGGGAGAGAGAGGAGAGGGAGGGGAGCTCACCGCAGGGCGCGTTTGACGATGCGCGGCAGCGGGACGCGTGAGCAACGACGCGAGGCGGCGGCAAGGTGGCGGCGCTCGGCGAGGCGGTGGCTCCGGTGCTCCTCGTCGAGTTGCTGTTGGCCAGGGAGATGCGCGGCGGCGAGGCGATGCTGGTGCGCGCGCGAAGCGAGCGGGACGAGGTCGGGATGATGGCCAGCGTCGAGCTCGCGCGGCAGCGGATGGCGGCGCACGGCGAGGCTAGGGTTAGGGTTCGAGGAAAGAAGAGAGGACGTCGGGCTCGGTTTTGTAGGGTCGTGGTGTCGTGCAAGGCAAGGCGGGGCAGAGGAGGCTTCGAGGCGAAGCATCGCCGGAGTAAATGCGAGGTACGGCGGCCTTATCCGGTGCGGCGGAGATCTTATCCATTGAGTCAAAATTTGCGGCGCCGCACTGCGAGCTTTGACGCGGGACAAGCGAGTTGGCAGGGAGGGGTGACGCCGGAGCGGCGTGGCTACAGAGTCGAGGAAAGCGACGGAGAGAGAGAGAGAAGAACGGCGGCGGCAACGGCGTGGGGAACGGTCGTCGTTCGGTCAGCGATTGCGGCTGCTCGTGTGAACGCAGCAGAGTGTTGCGGCGGCTGTCGCGAAGCGCTTGGCAGCTGGCCCGACCCACGCGGCGTCGAGCTGGAGGAGGGCGTTGGCACGTCGGCGCCGGCGTCGGACTGCTCGAGTGAGCTGGAGGTAGGAGAAGGAGGAGCGGGCCAGACTGGGCCGTAGTGGGCTGCGGCCGGGAAAGGAGAAGAGAAAAAAGAAAAGAGAGGGAAAGGCGCGTCGGGCTGGGCCGAGCGGGAAAAAGAGAGGAAAGGGCCCAAGAGAGGTTAGGGATAGGAAATAGGTTTAAACATTCTCAGGAATTTGAGGAACGTCGAATAATTCAAATTCGCACAGGGACAAAAGCAAGCAAACACACAAAATAAAAAAAAAAGGATAAAAACCCGAAATGCATATGGTGAAGTTTGGGCAAGTTTTAAATTCAAAATTTTTAAGTTCAAGGTGAAATTCCTGGAGTCTAACATACAATTATTTTAGTTTGTTGTGAATTCAAAAGTTCAAACTTTTAGTGAATTTTTAAATGGAAGCACACACTTGAGCACTAGTTTTAATATTTCAAAAATATCCCACTTAAACTAGGTTTGAATTATTTTAGTGAATTTTATTTTAAAAATTCATGGCAAGGTAAGAGTTGGACAAAAATTTAAGTCAGAGTGATTTTTATTCCATTTTGATTTTGATTTGGAAATTGGGATGTTACAGTTCTACATCAACTCATCAACTATGTGTACACGATGACACCAGGGGCTGGCCCAATCGAGGGGGTGCGAGCGGATTGAGCCCCCCAAAACTAAGGGTCCACGTCAACGCGTATACTTCTCTGTCCGTATAGATGATAACTATCGGGAAAAAAATTTCCCCACACTTTTAAGCGTGCCTATTTTGAAAATGTCGCCAATGATTTTCACTATCGGGAAAAAAATTTCCCCACAGTTTTAAGCGCTTTCCAGGTCAGCTGGGGTGGACTTTGAACAACCATTGGATCGATCCAAGCATACCTATCGAGAATCTCCTACTGACGACTCAACTTGCCATTTCCATTGCAAAGCAAGCTTTGCATCTGGATCGAAAGCCATGCATGTTATGGCTCTAATACAAAGTGCAACAAATACCAAGTGGCCAACAATTTGCCGCGTCAAGTCAAGATGTACACAAGCTTGCCGCGTAGGATAATACAAAGTTTAAATCAAATTGCACATGTTGCCAAGATGTACATGCATTTATGGCCAAGTGTTACATACATGGCTTGCGGTTGCTGAGCTATGATTTGGGTTCTCTTCATCTTTAAACGTAGATGGTATCCTGGCCCCCTATCCATTCTCATTTCTTTATTTGAAGTCACACGGGTGTCCAGCAATGAAAAAAAAGAACGCGGAGAAGCCTCTACCAATCAAACGTCGTCCATGGAGATCACAACCCCCCCCCCCCCCCCCCAAAAAAAAAAAAGTTCATTGAGATCTTTCATCCTCGCGCGCGCCTACGTGGTGAAAATGGTACTATATCGATCCTATGGTACCCGTACCTGATGAAACTGAATCGTTCTCTGGTTAAGTGTCGTTGAGATCCATCAAGGATGTCCCCAGAGGCCGGTGCCACCGTATCGGGATCACAACTACTCCATGTAGTCTTGGCAAGCCCCTCCGCCGCTGACCTGAGCTCCGCTTCAGACATCAAAAATAAGTTCATCTCAGCCCACCTTTCCATCTCCGGTTCGTCGCTCCAGCACTCCCAACCAGCTAGCCCCTCTCTCTCTCTCTCTCTCTCCTCTCTCTCTCTCTCTCTCTCTCTCTCTCTCTCTCTCTCTCTTCTCTACGTTTCTCCGTTAAGATAGGAGGTAATTGTGCGTGAGTGGAGGAAGAACAGAACGAGTATTGGCTAGGCCTAATGGGCTAAAATGATAAGCCCATCAAACAAACACGTTTTTTTCCTTAATATTGTTCAACTACAACTCAATAGAAAACCATTCTTTTTTAATACACAGTACAGACATAGACACTCACAAACACGCACGAGTACTCGATCATATGAACACATGCATACAGCCCCTACCCACACGCACGAATACTCAACTCTATGAACTCATGCACATTACACCTACCCTATGAGCGCATACGAAAGACTGAGCCGGCTGATCTTGAGATTCACAAAGTCATCACAGGGGCCTCGCTATCGACGGGGACGTCGGCTCTCACTGAAAGAATAAACAGCCGTAAAGGCCTTGAACTCGGGTGGAATAAAAACATATGTTTTCTTAATTTGGACCAGCAATTATAGCTCATTTGAATATTTGAATGGTTTCCTATTGCATATCGTGGGATAATGTAAAGTCAATTCGTGTTTCTATTGGAAAAAAGAGAAAAAGTGATGCACAATTGCACATGCTGTGAAGATGTACACACATGGCATCAAAATATAATGTCCATCTTGCGCATTGGTATCACGGTGGTTTTCGGTGATCTCGATCTCGAATGACGTGATCTTTGCTACTGTGTGTAGTTGCAGGGCATGGGTGTGTGTAGATTCGAATTTGGGGTGTGGATGAGTATGTACGCATATGAATATACAACAATTGTATCCAGTAGTCTGATGTCTCTCAAATTTAGTAATCTGATTTTATGCAACTTGAGATTCCCTTCCATCATTCTATGGGGAGGGGGAGAGACTCCTATTACTTTGATAAATGATACCGTACTAATCTTCCTACCACTAAGTGGGTTTTCTAAAATAATAATAATTATTATTACCCTATATCGGGTAATAATAATAATTATTATTATAGAAAAAGGCTCTTTATTACTGCTGAAGCCAGACGACCAAACAACAGTTTTACAAATAATGAAAGGGAGAGAAAAACCAAAAGCTATCAGCCAGGGGCAGATCTATGAGCCTCGCATTCACCGCATATACATTATACACCCGCCTGATCAGCTCAAAAACATTAACACAAAAGGCCAAAAAAAAAGACCAATTAAGCTGCTCAAATTACAATATTGTTGCACCCCCTTTTGATAAGCTCTAGTTCCGCCACTGCTATCAGCCATAGTCTCGGAACAAAGAAATCTACACGACGAACTAGTATCTTGCCAGAAACTTCCTAACTTCGGCATCATCTCTCAGCTTTTCACGCTCCACATCTTCTCGCGCCCCTACTATTTCTCTCTTACTGCAAACGTATTGTCGAAGCCACATTACAAAGTCATCTACATCTTGATCTAGTGGTTGTTTTTTTTTTTTTTTTGAGATTACGCAGTACAACTCAGACACTCACAACGCACGCACACTCACCCCTATGAACACACAAACGCAAACCCTACCCCTATGAGCATCTTCGAAGACTGAGCCGGGAAATCTAGAGATACGAAGTCACCACTGGCGGCTCGCTGTCGACGGGAGCGTCGCCTACCACTGAAAGCACAAATGCCGTTAAATCCTTGAAAATTCGCTCTCACGGGGAGTCGAACCCAGGACCTGAAAGGTGTTACTCGAATGTCTTAACCACTAGGTCAAGACCCCTTTCACTGATCTAGTGGTTGTTGCCAGCGTTGATCCATTGAGTCTCCCTAATCCTTCACCACTTTCAGTTCTCGCCAAAAAGCATGTGCAGGCCTCCATGTCTCGATGGTTGTTCGTGGAAATGGCGAATAAATAAAGGCGTACGTATATTCTATGCGGAGTGTGTTCAAAGTCGTCTCCACTTTGTCTCAAAGTCAGCGACGCGCGGGAATCCACGCGCTCATGAGCAAACACCGGCCTTGCCAGTAAATTGTTCATACTATATCACAATGTGGCTATTGGACGTCCTCTTGGGCCTATATATACACATGTCGTCTCCTTACACATTCATCACCATCACACACTGCCTCGGCTGCCCTGCACGATAGATCACTCCAAAACAAGAAGATAGGCATTAGATTCAAGTGATCAGATTGCAGAGAGCATGGAGAGCACGGGGTTCCCGGTGACGAGAACGAAGCGTTCGCTGGTGGCGCCGTCGTCGGCGACGCCGCGGGAGACGCTGCGGCTGTCGGTGATCAACCACGTGGCGGGGCTGCGCCATCTGGTGCGATCGCTGCACGTGTTCGACTGCGCCGCCGCTGCGCGTGAGGGAGGCGATGGCGAAGCGCCGGCGCCGGCGAAGACGGTGCGGGAGGCGCTGGTGAAGGCGCTGGTGGACTACTACCCGTTCGCCGGGCGGTTCGTGGAGGAGGGCGGCGAGACGCGGGTGGCGTGCACCGGCGAGGGCGCGTGGTTCGTGGAGGCGACGGCGGCGTGCACGCTGGAGGAGGTGAAGCACCTGGACCACCCCATGCTCATCCCCAAGGAGGACCTGCTGCCGGAGCCAGCGCCGGACGTGCCGCCGCTCGACATGCCGCTCATCATGCAGGTACGACCTAACCAGTTAACATGTCTACTAATTTCCTACGTCCAGGGAGCGGTGGCGGTCGGGATGGTGTCATCGTCTGTCACTGCTCTCGTCCAGCGTCTGTCACTGCTCTCGTCCAGCGGTCGTTTGGCCCGCTACCGTTGCCTGGGTCTAGCAATGGCGGAAACGTAGTGGCGCACGTTCTGATCGTCACGGCTAGCCCAAAACGCCCGCAACTAAAGGCTCTTATTGTACTAGTGGAATATAAACATTTGCTGACTTTTAAACTTCACGTTTGAGCATTCGTCTTAACTAAAATAGTTGTGAAGATAATATTTATTTTTTGATGATTTATTTTTATCATGAGATATACACTTATTTATTCAATTATCTATTTATTTACTTTGCGATGACATGTAATGTATGTAACTACACGGCAACATGGCTTTGCAGGTGACAGAGTTCACGTGCGGCGGCTTCGTGGTGGGCCTGATCTCTGTGCACACGATCGCCGACGGCCTGGGCGCGGGCCAGTTCATCAACGCTGTAGCGGACTACGCGCGCGGGCTGCCCAAGCCCCGCCTGGCCCCGATCTGGGCGCGCGACCTCATCCCGGACGCTCCCAAGATGCCGGCGCCGCCGCCGCGGCTGGAGCCCCTGGACCTCCGCTACTTCACCGTCGACCTTGCCCCCGACCACATCGCCGAGGTCAAGGCCCGCTTCTTCGAGTCCACGGGCCAGCGCTGCTCGGAGTTTGACGTGTGCATCGCCAAGACATGCAGGCGCGCACCCGCGCACTCCGCTTCGACGTCGACCGCCCGGTGCACGTCTGCTTCTTCGCCAACACGCGCCACCTCCTGCCGCCGCCGCCGGCGAACTCGGCCGGGTTCTACGGCAACTGCTTCTACCCAGTGACGGCGACGCGTCCAGCCGGCGAGGTGGCGCGCGCCGACGTGACGGAGGTGGTGCGCGTCGTCCGGGATGCCAAGGCGCGGCTGGCGGCGGACTTCGCGCGGTGGGCGGCCGGCGGCTTTGACCGGGACCCCTACAAGCTCGCCTTGACCTACGATTCGCTCTTCGTCTCCGACTGGACGCGCCTCGGCTTCCTGGAAGCGGACTACGGCTGGGGCGCGCCGGCGCACGTCGTGCCCTTCTCGTACCACCCCTTCATGGCCGTCGCCGTCATCGGCGCGCCGCCCAAGCCCAAGTCCGGCAAGCGGATCATGACCATGTGCGTTGAGGAGCAGCACCTGCCCGAGTTCACGGAGCAGATGAACGCATTCGCCGCCGGGAACAAGCAGTAGGGACGATCCTGCTGCATGCTCTTCGATTTCTCGTCGATCGGATGCCACGCGCTATATATATGCTCTTCTTAGCTAGTGTGTGCAACTAGTTTGTCTATGCGCGTCATGAATTCGCGTGTAATCATTTGCTTCATTTCAATCCAAATAATAATTAATATGGCCTCCTCAAAACCTTTCAAAAGTTTTTTTCTATTTTGTCACAGTATATAAGACAACTCAAATCCTTTATTTACCAAACCTTTAGGGCGTGATTGGATGGGTGTACCAGACCGGGCGAGGCTCGACCATGCAGCCACAGATTGATTGGTTTGGAGAATCTACACGACCAGCCTCTCCGCATGCAAGCTCTGCTTGATTGGTTGGCTGCGTCACTCGCTCAGCTTGACTCGTGAGATGCAAAAACGCCTCCCGGCCTGGCTCGCGGGGAACGGAATCTGATTTCGTTTCTCCCGAGCCAGGCTCGTTCGCTGCAGGCCAACCAGAGCCTGGCTCCCGAGAACCGAGCTAAGCAGGTTGGGAAGCGAACCAATCACGCCCTATTGAACAAAATAGAAAAAAATAGTACAGTATATAATACAAGTTGTAACAATTTATTTACCAATCTTGTTTATTCGGAGATATACACCAGCATTCATGTACCTTCTATGCCATTGTTGGAAATTAGCATTGTAATGCTAACTTGTACTTTTCAAGTACACATATATATAATACCTTCATGGATTTATGATTCATTATTCATATACTCAGGGCCTAAACTCTAAGGCGGTGATTGGTTAGTTGCATATGGCTTGGCCAGGCTCCAGAGATGCAAGGACGCGTTGATTGGTTGCAGAATCTAGACTGCCTGGCTCGTGGGATGCAAGGACATAGTGATTGGTTGCGTGTATGGGCGTCTGGGCTTGACCGGGTTGATGCAAAAAGGACGGCTCGGCCTGGCTGAGGAGGAACGGAATTGATTTGCGTTTCTGCCGAGCCTGGCTCGTTCGCTGCTTTGTCTGCTAGAGCCTGGCTCCGGGGGACCAACCTGGCTCGGTGGAGATTGCAATCAATCACGTCCTAAGTTCACTTGTAGAACTGATAGTGTTCACTACGGGAAACCCCTTGTTTGCCGAGTGCAGGACGGTTTGCCGAGCGCCTTATTTCGGGCACTCGGCAAAAACGGCCTTTGCCGAGTGCCGCACTCGGCAAAATGTAGGCACCTGGCAGACTAGTGTTTGCCGAGTGCCACGCGACCGGCACACAATAAACGGCACACTTTGCCGTGTGCCACGTGGCCAACACACGGCAAAAGAGGCGTCAGGCACTCGGCAAACAATTACACTCGGCAAACTTTGACGTCCGTTGGAATTTTTTTTTACAGCCGTTGAACGAGGTGGGCCCGGGTGCTCGGCAAAAAGGAACACACGGCAAAAATTTTATTTTTTGCCGAGTGTGCCAGCGTGACACTCGGCAAAATAGCTCTTCGCCGAGTGCCCACACTAGCACACGGCAAAATGGCTCCTTTGCCGAGTGTTTGAGCCATTACACTCGGAAAAGATTATTTCAATGAATTTTTTAGGCCTCTAAATTAATTCAAATAAAAAAGTTTTGAATTGCAAAGTTGTATATTTTGACAACATCTACACTTGTTATTTTGGTATATTTTCATTCGACAACGCGCTAGTAAATCTGTTCACAAATCCTAGAGCTCCCGGATAGTTTCCCGAAATACGAAGAGATATTTTGGAATATGTGGACAACGTGTCTACAATTATTTTATATAAAAAAGACTAAAATAAAAGTTGTAGATCTGCGTAAGTTACATAACTTTGCTGTTGAACACTTTTTAATTTGAATTCAAATTATCAGCAAAAAAATTGTTTGAATTTCTCAAATTTGAAAATTTGAATTGTGAAAACAATTTCGGATGGAGAAATACTAAAAATAAAAGTCATAGATCTCGAGAAGTTATGAAACTGTCATGTTGACAACTTTTTTATTTGAAATCAAAATGTCGACTTTTGAAATTTGACGTAAAATACGTTTGAATTTCTCAAATTTTGAAATTTGAATTTTTTAAACAATCTCAGATGGTAAAATTGTGAAAATAAAAGTTGTAGATCTCGAGAAGTTATGAAACTTTCATGTTGATAACTTTTTATTTAAAATCATATTATTGACTAAATAATTATCTAAAACTAAAAACTATGTGTTGTCAAAAAAACAAAGAAAATCACATCTTTGCCGTGTGCCACGTGGGGGGGCGCTCGGCAAAGATTTGAGTTGCCGAGCTCCTCCCTTTGGCGGTCTTCCTCCCTTCGGCGGTCCTCCTCCCTTCGATGGTACTTCTCCTAGCGACACTTCTTCTGCAGGCACTCCGGTGAGTCACTTCAAATCTTTTGTACTTTAATTTCTTACCTTCAAGTATGATATAGTGAAGTAATTGAAGGGTTAGCTATGCTAGCTTGTAACCTACATTTTGTCTTATAAGTTTTATTACTATGATCCTCTGTTACTACAACTTAGGGCATGTTTGGCGAAAAGGGGCTTCAGCTTATTCCACTGTGTGGACACTGTAGCAACAGGAAAAAAGCCGGAAAAGCTCCCAAATACCAGCTTCTCCGGCTTCACCAAATTTGTGTTAGATGAACAGTGTTTCTACAGTAGCAAATAGTGCGCGAACAGTTCTATAAGCCGGCGGAAAAGCTCAGCCAAACATGCTCTTAAATACTTATATTACATTTTAGCTTATATGCTTCTAACCTACACATTTTAGCTTATATACTTCTAACCTACAACTTAAATACTTTTATTACTTTGCTCGTGCAGAATCAATCGGCGGAATCCAACAATCCGATCTCCCTGCCGAATGCTTGGTCGCCGTGGCCACCTCATCAATAAACTTTTTTAATTGTGTGTCGTGATCGTGTGGGAGTTTGTGATGACGGTTGGTGGACTATGTGTTTGTGATGATCGTGGACCTCTATGTGATGTGTTTGTGATGATGGTGGAGCTTTTTATGTGATATGTTGAGTTTGTGATGATGGTGGAGCTCATCTATGTGATATCTTGAGTTTGTGATGATGTGGGCTCAAATATGTGATATGTGATGATATTTGGCTGATATATGTGATATATCATGTTTTTTTGTGATTGTGGTCCAGATTTTAGTCGATTTAAAACGTTTATTGCAATCTGAAACATATTTGCCGAGTGTATACGTTTTTGCCGAGTGCCGTGACATGGCACTCGCAAAGATGCCATTCTTTTGCGTTGTGCCATCGTGGCACTCGGCAAAGAGGCAAGGGTTTGCCGAGTGCCGTGACGTGGCACTCGGCAAAGATGCCATTCTTTACCGTGTGTGCCAGCGTGGCACTCGACAAAGAGGCAGGGTTTGCCGAGTTCCTGAGCCCACGGCACTCGGCAAAGTGTAGGGTTGACGGCTGACGGCCGTCAACATTTTTTTTTGCCGAGAGCCGCGTTGGGCACTCGGCAAAGTCTTTGCCGTGTGCCCGATAAATGGCACTCGGCAAAGTACTGTTTGCCGGCAAGTGTTTGCCGTATGCTCAACACTCGGCAAAGGCTTTGCCGAGTGCATCCGGCCCTTTTGCCGTGTGCCAGGGGGGGGGGGGGGGGGGGGTGTTTCTGTAGTGGTTATTCAGGATTTGATCAGTAAGTCATTCTATCACTTATTTCTTCATAAAATAATTCTCTTTTTGAGATACATTTATCTTTTATAAATGCTCTAACAAGACTTATATATAGTCAAATACGATGCCCAACAACTTTTATCGATCGCTAGGGGGCATGGCATCGGATATGTTCGATGAACGGCTCAGATAAGATCTAAGTGTAGGGGTTGGTGGGAAAAATTCACTCTCGGTTCTACAGCAACTAGGACACGATGACGCTGACACGTCCAGGCCTGGCCTGAGGGAGTGCGAGTGGTGACACGTCCAAAACTAAGGCCCGCTTCAACACGCATGCTTCTCTGTCGGCATTAGTTTTAAGCGCGACTATTGTCAAAATGTTGGCAATGATTTTGCCTTTTAACGTTGGTAAAAGCATCTTTTGCCGACACTAATCAGTGTTGGCATAGGTTTGTTGTCATGGTGTAGTGACATCGCTGATTACCATGTATCACCGCGTGCTAGCAGAATGCAATTGCCCATGCTGCACTGGATCATTGCGCGCCACCAGACACTGCTGAACTCTTGGGCCGCAAAGCTATGAACGACATATTACCTGTTATATGTCCAGATCTTGCCCGCCCCCAAAGCCACAGAACCGGTCCTGGATGCATCCTGCCTGTGAGGTGGCACACGCCGACGTGGTGGAGGTTACTTGGCGCGGCGGGGAGGGTTCAAGCGTAGGGATGGCAACGGATGAAAATCCGTTGGGTTTAACCTTCTCAGACTCATACCCACGAACAGAGAAAGCTCCCGCTAGATAACCCAATAAAAATCGTGGGTGGAGATTTTTAAACCTAAACCCACACCCGTCGGGTGAAAATAACCCATTAGGTACCCATACTCACCAAACATTTCGATTTTACAAATGAATAACCTAAGTAAAAATGCATATCTAATGTGTAGAAAATGACATATAATTAAGCAATACAAGAGAAATAACACAAATGCATATTTAGCATTTTGGCAGCATCATCGTTCATCACTTGACATCAATGAAATACCACTAGTTTAGTACATATTGAGTAATGATGTAGTGGTGGCGGGTGGCCACGGGTGACGGGTTCGGGTTTTGCCTAACCGTCTCCAAACCCTTTCCACCCGCTGGGTCAAGCTTCACACCCATTAGTTAACCCGTGGGTACAATAGTCCATCCAAACCCGCATTCTAATGGGAGAAAACCCGTCAGAGTCGCGGGTAACGGACACCATTGCCATCCCTATTCGAGCGGGACCCCTACAAGCTCACCATTCACCTACGATCACTCACTCTTCGTCTCCGAACTAGAGGCTCCTCGATCGGCTTCCTCGAGGCTGACTACGTACGGCTAGGGAGCGCCGGCGCACGTCGTCGCGCCTCATGACCATGTGCGTCGAGGAGCTCCACCTGGCCGAGTTCCAGGACCAAATGAACGCATTCGCCGCCGGCGACCATCGGTGACCTTTCCGTGTCACACACATGCATCAGATGCCGCGTGTTATGCTCTCCTAAGTTCTTGTCAATAGTACCTTTTGTTGTTGCTTGCTGTAGTACGTGTGATGGATTTGCGAGTATTTTGGGTTCAGCTTGCGGCTACCTTGTATGCTGAAAGAATGAATAAGGATGTATACCCGTTCCGATCTGGTCCCTAAATAACTTTGATGAGTCAAAATCCGAGGGGAATGCAATGAAATTGAAAGAGGACGAGTAGCTGCCGTGATACATATGTGATCAGCTCGATCGAAAAGGATAGATGCATGCATGCTTCTGGGTGGTAGCTAGGATGTCATGTGTCAGGAACCAAAGTATTTTACAGCGTACTGGAACTGAAAGGACGATCAGCCGAATCATTAATTTATCAGAAGCAGAAACTGAAAGGGTCCTCAGTACGCCTGGGTCCTGTGCATGCTTGCTTGCTTACTGCAGTCGGCGTGACATACAGTACCCAGCAGCAAGGCAGCTGGCGCGTTGATGAAACAGTGAATGAAGGCAACAACAGAAAATGCTGCTGATCTGGTGGCGTACGAGGGAGGCGGCAGCGGCGGCGGATGCAAAGTTTGCCTTTAACTGGGCTCTAATACAATTGTTTTTGGTACTAGGAACTTGAGAAGCCCCCCAAAATTCGTTTCAATCCACTCTGGGCCCAGTTTTGTCCTCTCAGCTCGTAGAATTCGGTTCCCTCCACTTTGGGCCCAAACGTAAGTCGGACATTGCACGCTCTGCTTCACTCTGCACTTGCATCCTGTTGATTCCCAAACCGTTCTTCCGACGAGAGACAGCAAAAGGCATCCTCCTCCTGCTCACTGAACATTCGTAGCTGTTTGTTACCAAAATCATTCCATTTCTGGCTTGCAATATCACCGATCCATCTCCAGGCAATCTTTGCAACGAAAATGCAGACACCACCAACAGGTCAGCATAATGAAGGAGTAGACAGACAGCATGGCCCTTCTAGAGTCATTTGCTTCCTTGATCCTTCTGTTTTCTCCCTTGAGGTCACTAATTAGTAGGACAAGTTGAAGTTGGTATAATTAATGATGTTGATTGTTGATCGGCACGTCGTCACATCCATGGATGTGGATCGGCCTCGCTACGGCGACCGCGACCACGACTGAGGAAAATTATCTGATTGACGTACTGGCCTCATCTGCATTCATAGACGACTTATGACGGCGGTAAGTCGGAGATTAGTCAGCTGGTGATGGTTGTATATGTGCAACTGGTCAAGCTAGGTTCATGTATCCTGGGGGCACATGCCCCATGGTACAAAATGATTTTCTCTTGTTAATAACATATAATTAGTTGAATGTCATTAAAAAATATGTATTTTTGAAGGTGAGGCATCCACTCTGTCTTCGCCGCTTCGTGTGCAATTAGCTCGGTTCTGCCTCGGCTATAGAAAAGTGCTCTTTTTGCGAGAATGTAGTATCATTTCTGCTATAGCACAATATTCGTACTAACACAATCCACTAGTTAACCAATTAACTGCGAGATAAAAATCAGGCGCTATTGGCTATGCGCTCACTGATCGAGCTA
This sequence comes from Eragrostis nindensis, assembly GCA_012490785.1. Taxonomy (NCBI): domain Eukaryota; kingdom Viridiplantae; phylum Streptophyta; class Magnoliopsida; order Poales; family Poaceae; genus Eragrostis; species Eragrostis nindensis. Next base: position 361,336 of record JAAXCT010000691.1, read on the forward strand.
GATCAGGCATCGCCAACTAACACCCTGCGGCAGACTAATCCTACACGCATTGACGGAAGAACAGGCCGTATATACTTAAGGGTGCCTTTGGTTCAGCTTTTTGCACCTGCTTTTGCTGTGAAAAAGTCACAGCAAACCAAAAGGATACGTCATGCAGCTGCTTTCACACCCAAAGCACATGCTTTCTCTAGTTCATTTTCCACAGCAGGTCGGACCCTGCTTTCACCGGCTGTGAAATCCCACGTTGCCACCAAATTACCCGCCTGCACTCCTTATGTGCGCGTACCGCTTCGTTCTTTTCTCCCATCCTGTTCCTCTCCTCTCTCTCGATACACAATCCAGAGCTCGTCGACGGGTACGGCGGGCTTCTGCCGGCGGCGGCCCCCACTCCGGCGACGCCCCCCACTCTTCCTCGACGGCGGACGTACTTCCCCACTCCGGCGGCCGTCCTTCCCAACTCCGGCGGCACCCCTCTCCGGCCTCCTCTTCTCCTTCCGATCTGCAAGCAGAAGGAGCTCGGGAGGACTCGATCCGGCGGCGGCTCTCTCGCCGGCGCCAAGAAGCCCCCTTCGGAGGCTGCCTTCTCCGTCTCTGGATCTCTCCACCCTGTCCCACTCCACCCTTCAGCGGCGCTGCCTGCTCTGCCCCAGATCGCAGCAGCCAGCATGTCCTCCTTTTTCTTTTCTTTTTCTTTTTTTTTTCCTTCGATTGGTATCCTTGAACTATTGCCTGTATATTGATTGATTCGAAGATGGTTCGCAAACGAAAAGCACGTCTTGAGCTTTGCATAGAGAAAACACATGCTTGCTTGCAGGTTGCACAGATGCTGGCCAAACTGCAAAGTGCAAGCTAGTCTTCAATTTATTTGTCTCGACCCTCCTTTCTTCAGTATTAGTGACTAATGAAGAAACTGCAAACTGCTTGTCTATCTGTATTGTCATGGGCTGAAATATCAAATTACTAATGTGTGCTAGAATAAATTCATCTTGCTACTGTAAATAATGAATGCATCATTTGCGCAGTGTCGTGTACTGTAAATAGTGATTGAATGATTATTACTACTGTTAATTCAATGAAATAATGATTATATGCCTGATAAGGCTTGGTGTGAAGCCAATGTGAGGAATTTCATTGATATATGCAAAGGAGAGATCAATGCTCGGAGTCTTGAAGCAAACTTTTTTTAAATAAGATTCCCTTTCTCAAATGATTATTTACATGTTAATATCTGAATAGAACATTGTTTTACGATCAATTTTCATATACACAGTGTCTCAGAGCAGTAGGGGCATTACAGACATTTCCACAGCTTTTTCACAGCCACAGCAGTTTCAACCAAAAACAGCTTTCAACTTTTTCCGCAGCTCACAGCCACAGCAGCTTTTTCCACAGCCACAGCCTAACCAACCACCCTTAGAGTGGAGCAAGTAATGGCCGGCGGTTAGTTATGAGCTAGCATCAAACTATCTGCATTAGGCCACGGACGCGTGCCATGTGATAATTGTCTTGATACTTATCTGAAACTATACTTTCTTACGCTGTTTCTGAACCAGGAACACACGTACGGCGTGTACATATGCAGGTACTATATAGTACAGCTGAATTCAGTTTACAGCAACCAAGATCTACTAGCGAGAGTGGGTTTGGTGCAGGTCACATGGCTGCCACATCTCGTCGGTGTTCTCGTTGTTGTACCATGTGTCTGTCTGCTCCTTAGACCTGAGGCCACCAACAATGCACCATGCCATGCATGGTAACACCAACAAATTAAATCGGACAAACACACATCATCATATCGGTAAAACGGATCACAGATACTCCACTTCACTTCAGGGTTCAATCTTGCCTAGTTCCTTTCCATTCAGATTGCGGAAATTGCCGTCATTCGCAGGTTCCATCGATTATGGCATCGTTAATCCATCTCACTATAGTACTATCTTTAATCCAAATAAATTCTTAACAGTTGGGAGTCAGGCATGGTCCCTGACTGTCGCACATTTTTAGCTGCTCAAATCATCGCAACATCGACTGGTCGGCCGGATCGCTAATCCACTGGTCTGTATATTTCCTGCACCTTTGACAACCGTTCATCAGGGGATGCACTGTTTCCGGAAAGAAAGTCTATGTGGTAGCACAAAACTAAACGACAGCCGAAAGCAAACCTATCATGCCCAGGTGTAGCAAAAGATGCATCTTTGCCGAGTGAAATCCGGATAGGATCGTTTGCTTATGTTAGCGCAAGACTTGTTCAGTCCACCTGTCCGGCTATCTAGGCGAGCTCTACTCACGGAAGCATCTCCACGACCGTACTTGTGCAGCTCGTGGCGCTCTATCTCGCCACTCCTGCTTAACTGCACTCCGGACACATCTCAATCTATATCTATCTGTAGCTATTGTGTTGTCTACTCTCTTCAATCCCTGCACTCTTGTACTGCCTATATAAGGCATGATATACTCCTGAATACAATCACGGTTCATACACTTTCAGCTTATAAGAAAAAAACGAAAAGGGGGTCAAAGCACATCATTGAAGTCATGCAAATAGATGTCATCTGTTTTTTTATTTTTTTTGCTGCAATCAGCAACTTCCCATTCATAGTACAGAGATTAAAAGATACCGAAACAACAACGTTGCAATTCTCGCATCAGTCTGAAGAGGCATTCTGCTCTGAAAAAGGGTATTTGGGACACAAGAGTTAGACAGAATGGACATGAGAAGTAATATGGCCATTCTGCAAGTGCAATATTCGGTTAAAAAACAAATCGAAGGTTTCAAATTAATGGATAAGCTGCGACCATTTAGAAGGAACACTAGGATGCAGCTCTAGCAGCTGTTTTTTCTTAAAGGGAATATAGCAGCTGTTCAGAACACTGGTCTTTTTTTTTTTTTTTTTTTTGTGTGTGTGTGTGTGTGGGCAGAACACTGGTCCTTAAAGTGCAAAGGGTGCAGGACCATTCGAGGCCAGAGATATTTTGTATGTCCACCAGAACCTCATGCTGAAACTGCATGGCCGATTTTCTCCTGATCTTTGCTAAGTTCTCAAAGTTGTTACATCCCATTTGCAGCCAAAATTGATCATGTATCAAAGCGATGTGGACGTGCCAGAGTTTCCGGTGTAACAAGGTGGTTGGGGGCATCCATCACAAAGAAACGAATCTGTTTCATTCTTCAAACATACATATAGCTCTAAGGTTTCCTTCGGACTATACTGCAACATGTCCAAGTAGGTAACGGTATAGAAGCCAATATATACAAGGTGCAGGCAGCTTGGAGAAATGCTCATGGAAAACAATAAAACGATGACAAGGACTGAAAACAATAGCAGCAGCCATCACCACGCTATGCTGAGTAGTAGTACGGGCATATGAGCAGCGCCACCAGTTGGTGTTACCCATCATGAAGAGTGCTGACAGGCAAGTGCGTGGCACCAAGAGAAGAACGATACCAAATGAAACACGCCCATAGAAGCTTGTCGAGGCACTCTACAGGACTGTCACTGCCATCGACGATGTGTATATAGCTCGTATATATCGGCTTCTGGCAAGGAGGAGAAAATTAAATAGGGGTTGAAAATCAAATCGATCAAATGCTTAACTGGAAAGGAAATGGGAAATTTCGACCCTACAGGCGATAAATACTATCATACTGCCCTCGGTTCGAAATATGTCGTTTTACGAAAACGACATAAATTAATCTTCAGGGAGAATCTTAACTAGAGATTCAATGGATATACGACATTGCAGGTATAAAGGATTATAAAAGTATGTATGTCACTATAAGAGTATTTTTTAACAAATCTAACAACATTATCTTAGATTGTCATTCAAAATAATAGTTTACTTATTGATGGTCAAAGTTACGCAAGTTTAACTGTAAATTTTTGGATCGTAGGGTGAAAGGATCAAGGGCACCGAGAGGGGGGTGAATCGGTGTGTCAACAATTTCTCCAAAACGTACTTTAGGCGTGAAGCTAGCAAGACTAGATATGGTGATAACAAAGCAAGCGATGCGCGCACACAATCTAGTCTATGCAACAAGCAACACCCAGCAACCAATTCTACCAAGTAGTAAAGAGACAACCTATCATGCAATTCTACTAGCACATAAGGTAAATGCGGAAACGTAAATGCTAGTAAGTAAAGGAGATAAGGATAGGAATGCTCATGATTTTCCCGTGGTCTCGGAAG